>CM019221.1:29826353-29859424 GCA_009741485.1 Malurus cyaneus samueli
GACCTGAGATTCATATGTGGGATGGAGATTTGGACTCTGCTCTTGATTAGATTGTGATACCCACATTGAGGAATCAGAGGCGTGCGATATGAGAATGCGATTTGGAGGCAATTGCGAATGATTAAATTTGATTATGGCGAATAGCTGAGACGGATGAAACTTAGCTCGACGTGTATGCGAGACTGTATATTGAGAGTGATATCAGATAATGACTTTTAGGATTCCGACTATTGACGATATACGACATTGGGAACCTGAGAGAGATAAAATGAGGAATTCATGGTTAGAAGGGAGATCCCTCAACAATAGTCCCCTACCCCAACCGGACAGGCGGCTTCAGCACGGCCGTATCCATGAGCTGAGCGCAATATCCTACATGCTCTCCTTGCCCGAGTCCACGCTATGCGAGAAGACCCGAAAACCAACATTCCTGTGAGGACAAACCGACTTTGCACACTCACAGCCACGTCCCCAATCTCTCCTCGGGACAAACCCTGCAGCATCGCTGCGCATAACGCAAGCTCATCCGGCGAGCACAATTTGCCGGTTTGTGACCAAGAGAGAGATCAGTAGGAGAGCACCAGCCCAGACATTGTACCTAATCTGCGGCTGGTGGGGAGGCCGATGATAGCCCCCCCTAGCGCCAGCGAGAGGAGGAGGCCGGCGTCACCAATCATTCACACCAGGAATCCGGACATGCGATATTTCGCGCGCGAAAACGCAGGACAGGACACTGGCGCCCTCCCAGGACCCCGCAACGACTCCACAGGTCATCGCTCCTCTCCGGTATTACCCAGCCACATTCACTTGCCTATGCTCACTGGCACCTTTGATACATAAAGGGAATGCATATGTGACTTTTGATATAGTGGGTTCTGAGAAACTTCATAGCACTACCACAGCGCTTAGCTCACCCATGAGCAAACAGGCGATGGATACCCGAGAGCATAATTTACGCGCACCACAACCAATTTCAGTGTCCATCTGTGTTCCTGTCTCTGGATTGAGGAGCACTCTAACAACACCATTGTTCGAGTTGTTCCATAAGTGTGTATGAGTCCTAGCCTTGGAATTATAATGTGCACTTGAACAATAACCGTTTTCATAAATGTGGTCTGTGTGATCTGGCCTGGATTTATGACAATGTAGATAAGACTCAATTGAAGCTCTAGAGCGACAGTACTGACAAAAAGCCCAGCCCCTGGAATTTGCGCACATCATGTTAGACAACAACGCGATATATACTAGCCATTCTCAAACAGACGAGCACCACATATCCGCGACATCGTGAGACAGGTGGACACATGTGACACCTCCAAGTGACAGAACCCTGCCCAAGTCACACCTATCATAAGACACGGTTGCTCCTCTGCACACTTTGGGATCAAAGACACAGCTGGGAATGCCAGAGCTGGATTTTGGGAGGTTCATTCATCCCTCAGGTTCCTGCAGCCTGGGCTGCCTCAAACTCTGTCCCATGGCCACAAGTGGCTCAGCCTGGGATCAGAGCTGGAAAACCTCATTTCCACCAGGAAGAGCAAGAACTGCAAAACAGAAAGATGGCAGAGCTGCACAGCCAGGACGGCAGAGCCCATGGAGCAAGCTCCGGGCAGATGGCAGAGCTCGAGCCGGATGCAAGCTCGCCAGGATGGCAGAGCTCCGCAGCCAGACGCAGCTCCACAGACCATGGCAGAGCTCAGGCAGGAGGCAGAAGCTCTGCAGCCAGGATCGAGAGCTCTGCTAGCACCGGGACAGAGCTCAGTAAGCCAGGATGGCAGAGCTCCGCCAGGAGCAGAGCTCAAGCGGAGGACGGCAGAGCTCCACGCCGAGAAGGCAGAGCTCCGCACCAGGTGGCAGAGTCCATGCCAGGACAGAGCTCAGCGGTGAGGATAGCAAAGCTTTGCAGCCAGGATGGCAGAGCTCCACGGCCAGGATGGCAGAGCTCTGGGCCAGGATGCGAGCTCGGTGAGGAGGGCAGAGCTCCCAGCAGGAGCGGTGAGATGGCAGACTCGCAGTGAGGATGGCAGAGCTCCGCAGCCAGGATGGCAGAGCTCAGCAGCCGGGAAGGCAGAGCTCCGCAGCCAGGATGGCAGAGCTCAGAGGCCAGGATGGCAGAGCTCTACGGCCAGGATGGCAGAGCTCCGCGGCTGGGACGGCAGAGCTCCGCGGCCAGGACGGCAGAGCTCCGCGGCCAGGATTACAGCTGCAGCTCTTGTTCCTCTGCTGGCATCGAGTCACAGAGGCTGCAGTGACACCAGCCCAGGAGGGACACACACCAGAGCCAGCCCCCTTCCTGTCTCAGCTCCAGGGGAGGAATTTTCCCCAGAACTACAGCAGCAGGCAGTGCCTGTATTCAGTCAAGAGGAATTTCAGGGATTTACTGGAGTGCTCTAATTACAGGTTGGAAGGGTGTTGCACAGTTAATGGCTTTGTTTACAAGATGTGTGTGAATCAATAAAATGCTGGAAATCTGAACTTGGCTTCCTGTTGTTTGCTCTGGTCAAGCTCCAGGGCTACGCTGCAGCTTCACACAGAACAATTAAAAAAAAATTAAAAAAGCTGAAATATTGCAGTTAGAGATGGAGCTTGGGATGAGGAGCAGAGGAACAGGACAAGACCAGGGGGCTCAGAGCCCACTCCCACCCTCATCTACACCAAACTGTTCCCAAACATCAGCTCAGCCCTTCCCTTTTGGGTTCTGAGATCTGGTCCCCACCTCTGTCATCCTAGGAAAAATCTCCCCCAGAACTGGGTCAAATACCCAAAAAAACAGAACTGGCTTCCTGCTCTCCACACCCCACCTAGGAATCACCCTGGCAAGGGGATTCTGCCTGAGCACAACTCAGCCCCTCAAGACAGCTCTGTATAACCAAATTGAACTAGAAAAGCAGATAAGATGACAAAAAGAAGTTTTTTAAAAAACACTATTTTGCCATGCTGCTGCCATGTCTGCATGCTGACATTATACTTCCATGGAGACAAGAGAACATTGGAATTCATTTTCTCCTCCCTCTGCAAATCTCCAAATAAACCAAAATGTGGGGCTTCCTGTCCAGCCTTACTAAGACAAAAAATGACAAGACTTTAACTCCAACCTGGAAGTCTCCCAGTAACAGCCCTGAGTGTCCCAGTAATGGCAAAGGAAGCTTTTCCCCCCCAGACAGGATGCTCTTCCCAGCAGGAATCTCAGGTTTGGCTTTCCTGTGCAAACCCATCCCCGTGGGCAGTTGTTACAGGTGAGGATGCTCTCAGCTTCTCACATTCCCAGATTTCTGACATTCCAGGAGAATCTCTGTCCTTTCCCACCCACCCAACACTCACATGGATCAATCCCCCATCCCCTCCCAGCATTCCAGCTCTGAGATCAACTTCCATGCTCAAACCTTGTCTTTGTTCATTCCAAACCCAGTTTGCTCCATGTTTCCCATTTTTTCTCCTGACCATCTTTTCCAACAGATCAGAATTTAAAAGTTGTAGCCCCCTAGGACTGGTTGGACAGGAGAAGCAGATTTGGTGTGACAGTAGGAGCAAGAGAACAGAAAATGTTATTAGAGGAAGTTCATTAATCATTAATAACCTACTTGGGAGATGCTTTTCCAAAGCAAAGTCCATCCTGGGAATGGGAATGCAAGCTGAACTTGCTGGGACAGACCCTACAAGAGTCACTCTGAACCTAAGTGCTTCCATTTCCATGTGTTTTCAGGACATTTTTTTTTAAAAGAGCATGAAAATAAACTTTTATTTCAGTTCACACCCACCAATATTAAAGATAAATGTTCACAGTTTTAGTTCTTGACACAAATGGACTGCAAGAGGCAAATTTACATCTGGCAGAAGAGCAGAAGGATCGATTTAAAGCACAAGCTGTGTCAAAAATCACTCTAGGTGCCCTTAGGGAGCAGGAAAAGGGAAAGCTGCTAGGCAAATGCAGCCAGCAGGGCCCCAAAATCATCTGGGTGGCAACTGGAACAGCAAATAATTCAGATAAAGAAGTTTCTGTTCCAGGGGAAGCTTTGCTCCAAGTGTTTGTGTGTGAGTTGTGTTTTCCAAGGTGTCCCTAATGCTGAAAGTGCAGCACATCCCACCAAACCACTCCAGGAGAGGGAAAAGGAACAGCTCCATTTTCCTACAACAGCCCCACACCAAGGGCAGAGTCAGGAGAGGTGAACCAACAGATTCCCCACCCTCTGATGGAAAATTTCCCTCCTTCTGCCTGGGGCTGGAAATCCAGGGGAGGGAACTGATCCCTGGTCCCAACACAAGCTCTCATGGAAAACAGGTCAGGAAAAGCAAAGCCAGCTACCAACACCACAGCTGAGCAGGCTGCTGCTCCAGATTCCAAGGTCTCCAGCACTTTTTGCCTGTCCTGTACAGTTTTTAAAAAAATAGGGCATTACCTTTAGTCTTCTATCCACCTAAGAAACTACAAATAGGTTCTAAGTGGCCAAAGAGGAAAACAGAAAAAAATTGAGAGATTTATTCCTATTCTCCTAATAAATGCTGCAGATAAAAACCCTAAGAAATCCTCTTTATCAGTCATCCACTCAACTCCTTTTGTGTATAAAAGGGATGCACAGGGATGAAATTAAACCTATGGGGAATTTGGATGGGGGAAAAGGAATTTCTTACAATCACTCTCTGGAGAAACATTCATTGGTGATGTCCCAGGCATTGCATTGAGCCAGAGCTGTACTGGGATGGGAAAATGAAGTGTTGGGGTTCTGGGTTGTATTTTTTGGGGTCTCGTGCACTGATTGCATTGTCCCAGTGTGACACCATGAGAGTCAGTTCCAAATTCCTTCCTTGGGATCCCTGGAGCAGAGCAGGGAATGCCTCAGGTACTGCTGGGCCTGTGTGTCAATCCCACCTGGAACCCACGGGGACCTCCAGAGCTGCCACCTCCCCTCATCTCCCAGCTGCAGGGACAGGAATTATCCCAATTTCAGGTATCCCAGCTCCATTAACAGGAATTATCCCAATCCCATGATATCCCAGCTCATTAACAGGAATTATCCCAATTTCAGAGTATCCCAGCTCCATTAACAGGAATTATCCCAATCCCATGATATCCCAGCTCCATTAACAGGAATTATCCCAATCCCATGATATCCCAGCTCCATTAACAGGAATTATCCCAATCCCATGATATCCCAGCTCCATTAACAGGAATTATCCCAATTTCAGAGTATCCCAGCTCCATTAACAGGAATTATCCCCATCTAAGGATATTCCAACTTCATCAACAGGAATTATCCCAATTTCAGGGTATCCCAGCTCCCTTAAAAAGAATTTCCCAATCTCATGAAATCCCCACTCCAAAAACAGAAATTACCTCTCTTTAGGATATCCCAACTCCAAAAACAGGAATTATCCCCATCTCAGGTTATTCCAGCTCATTAACAGGAATTATCCCAATCTCATGGAATCCCAGCTCCACCAACAGGAATTTCCCCAATCTCAGGCATCCCTCAAAAAAAAGCAAAGGTGATTTAAAATTCTTTTTTTTTTTTTTTTTTTTTTGCCAACAAAGCATTTTGTTGTGTTGAAGGGAAGGAGGAGGGAATAAAGGTCCAAAGAGGGAGTGAAAGGTGGGATACAGGAATTTTAAAAACCTGGTTTTCAGCCCAGTTACCCATTGCTGGATCCATACACAGGTAGTGAATCATAAACCAATGTGCTTTGAATCTTGATTTCAAGTATCTGCTTTCAATTTCCTAGAAAGGTTTTGTGTAAATAAACTACCCAACAGAGATGAAAAAATGACCAGTTTTCCATGTTGGAAATGAAGCATTTAAAATTAACTACTCCAGGAATTAATTCCATACAGCACTAACAGTCTGCCAAATTAATATTCCACAGATTGGATGGGCTGAGAAAAATCTGCCAAAGAGGAATTAAGGAAACCAAAGTAGTGTGCAGTAATTAAAACCCAGTTTGGAGTTTGAGGGGAGGAGGGGAAAAAAGTCTAAAATCCTGAATTAAAAAAAAAAAAAAATTAAAAAGAACACAAATGAAGGGAAAGCTTTGAACTGGTACACACTGTTCACACCTATATTTCAAGTTTGGAAACGCATATTTTCAAGCAGCAATACAAAAAAGTATCCATGAAGAATGCATAATCTCTGAAAAAATTATGAAAACATCCCTGCTACCATTACATTTCTAAATACAAAACTTGACTACCATATTGTTGCTTCTGTGTAGCGAGAGAAGTTCATTTTCAAAACAGATAAAATTCAGTCTTTAGGTGTGAATGGTATGAATGACAGTCTTTTTTTTTTTTTTTGTTTGTTTTTGTTTTTTTTTCAATTTCTTAGTTGTTTTAGGATCCTTAAGCATGCAAGCCTCGGAGAGGAAGGCCCGACCAGGGCAGGGTTGGCTTTATGACATCCAGTTTAGGACAGAGCTGGGAAAGCCTCTGGGTCATCTACGTCAGGAGCAGAAGCACTTGACTGCAAGAAAAACATCACAGAGTTATTATTGCCTTGAGGCAAAGGTGGCAGCACTTTGGGGCTGGAGAAATCACTACAAAAACAGCTCTTTTTTTATTTATTCCAAGGATTAGAAAATGTCCTGTAAGATTTTTGGAATCCAAGATATCTGGAGAGGATCTGCAGGCTGTGTTTGCACATTATTATTGCACAATTCTGTTTATAAAGAGATCTCAGAATGATCTGGGTTGGAAGGGACCTTCAAGGCCATGGATTTCCAACCTTGGGCAGATCCTTCCCTGTGGACCATCAATCCTTCCAGGACAAAACTGAAATGGTACAGAAGAGGCCCTGTCTGCAGCACAAATTAGGTTTTTACATTTAATTTTTCCTTCTCAGAAAACAGATGTTGATGAAAAATAATTTTTGTGCCAACTTAGCCCTAAGAATCCATAGATTGGCCAAGAATCTCCTCAGTACTCCCAAAAGATGTTTTCAAAAGGTTCTGCACCACATCTAAAAATCAGAAATTAAGAATTTCAGGATGCTTTTCACTTGGGCTGTGAGGAATGAAGATGAGAAGAGCAGGAAGAGCCAAAAGAATGGACCTTCTTATCATATTAATTTGAAAGAAATATATTAAAAATGAAAGTTGCATCGTCACCTAGAGCTGCAGAGTCTCTGCCTTGCCTAAGACTCCACAGGCCACAAACCAAAATTAAAAAATAGGATCAGAGGTTGAATCTCTAGACTCAGCATCTCCAGTTGCTGAGCACAAAGAACCAAAAAAAGGGGGAAGTTTTGGTCCCTGATCACAGGGAATGCACACGCAGAGCTCACCCACCTGGTTGGGCGTGTGGATCACATCAAACTCCTTGACCAACTGCAAGGAAACAAAGGCAACACAAAATCAGGTGCAGGAAAGCTTGGAATTATTTTATGGCAGCATTCTTGGAGAGAATCAGTGAGACAACTCAGAACAAACCACCACTGCTTAATTTCTATTTCTTAAAATATTCTTATATTGCTGTCAGGAAAGAGTTCCCCAGCTAATAAATCTAGAATTTGTCAAGTCTGAGTCTCCTAAAAGGGACAAAAATGAACAACTCTGAGTGAAGAAAACCACAGCACATAGGCTGAGATCATTTTCTAATCAGTAACAATTTGATTGGATGCCTTTAAGGCAAAGAAGTGATTCATAGCAAATCAAATCTTCACTGCAGCTACACTACAGTACTTAAACTTCACGTATTCTCTCCCCAGTCCCATTCATCAGGGTATTTCCCTGGTGCCTTATCCAGAGAAGGGGAAAACATTACAAGAGCTTAGAGAAAAACCACTAAGAGCCCCATTTTCAACTGGAAAATCTGAGTTCCTCAGGTTCCAGATGTGACTGGAGCTGTACAACCCGTCCCTCACCCCTGACAGGTCACAGTGCACACTGAGTGTCCTGGCTGGGGCTGAAAATAACTGGCCCAGCACTTGTGCTTCTGCTCTGGCACCAGCTGAGCAGCTCACGGTACATTCAGATCTGTCTGTCCACACTGGAAAGTCATTTTTCAGGTTCAGACACAAAGACAGGCACTTTTTTTAAAATCGACCCTCCCTTTTTTGTGTTTGATGACAACGCTGCTCAAACAATCATCCTTTTGTCCTCGTAACAACTTAAACTTGCACAAAAGGATTTTCACTTGGGTTTAAAACATGCTGTTTGTTGTCAGGAATAAGATCCCAGCAGGAAATGAAGTCAATCCCCCCCAGATGAGATTGCTCACCTTGTCAGTTCTGCCTCCACGGCTGGCCCTGCCTCCACGCCCTCGGCCTCCCCGGCCCCCTCTGCCGCCGCGCCCGGGGCGGCCCAGGTCTCCAAAGTTGATCTCCAGCTGGGATGTGATGTCGTTGGCCGGCTTGCGGAAGTGGTGATCCATTACAGAGTCCTCAGCATGAGCCTGCAAATTCAAGAATTTCCTCATCAGCAAGAAAAATATCCCCAAAACCCCTCTGTGGGCACCTGGAGCTGGGCTCTGGCCACCGCAGCCTCCGCTCGCCTCCATTCACACAATCCCATCATCAGCTCCCTTCCTTCCATCCAAGGAAACTTGGATTTTCTTGGGAGAGATCGAAGTATTCTGCCTTTCCAAGGTAATTCCTGAGTTCACAGAATCATTCAGGTTGGAAAAGACCTCCAGGACTGAGTCCAACCTGTGCCCAATCCCCACCACACAGCCAGTCCTTCCTCGGACAGCTCCAGGGATGAGAATTCCAAACCTCCCTGGGCAGCCCCTTCCAATGCCTGACCACTCTTTCCTTGGAGAAAACCTTCCCAAAATTCCACCAGAGCAACACGTCCTTATCCTTGGAGAAAACCTTCCCAAATTTCCATCAGAGCAACAAATCCTTATCCCAGACCAAAGTGACTATTACCAAGCCAGTACAGAATTTCACACTGTAGCAATGATTTTGTGTCCTGGTTCCATCAATTCACTCCATTCTTTTTCCACACTTGGACACCCATCTCAATTTTCCCTGAGGATTTACACTTTATTTGCTTAGCCGTAGATGAATATTTAAGCCCAGGAGCAGCTGAGAATCCCAAAGGTTTTGCATTCGCTGGAACAGCAAATGAGGCACAAAGAGCTCAAGCACAAGAAACTCTGAAGGAGCTAAACCAGAACCAGTCTCACCAGTGACACTGGAAAATGGGGATCTCAGCACCTTTGCCATGATATTCTCTTACTGCTTTGTTCCCAGGGCAAATTTTGATGGAAACCTGAGCCTGGAGGAGCACAGGATGCTCCCTGGAGTTACAGACACCATCAGTGTCATTATCCAGCACCTTGGAGAATTTCAATTACATGATGAACCCCACCACGGTTTTTTTACACAAATATTTTTTTCCATGTGCAAGCCAGTTTTTTTGCACTTAGGATAATGTAAAGAAAATGTAAAAACCTGCCTATCACAGCTCAGCCATGGTATTTTGGAAACATGACAATATCCAACATTTTCCTTCCCTCCAAGCCCCCAGCTCCTGGCACAGTAATCACCATACCATGATTTTCCTACACAAATGCCATGTGCAGGCTCAAGCATCCCAACTCCAATTTGCTTTTCTGCTCTAGTTACACAACATTCTGACTTTCAAAGGCAACACATTGTGCAATTAAGCCCTGTACCCTTTAATTACCATCTGTGGAGCCTTCACAAAGCTGCCAAGGGATGGAGAGGTCTGGAGTCAAAGCTGCTGTCAGGGATTCTGTGGGTCCTTCCCCATATCCCACCCCTCTGGCAGTGGGAAGCCATTCCCTGTGTCCTGTCCCTCCATCCCCAATTTTAATTAGAAATATCCCTTCCACGCTGCCTTATTTCCAACACATTCCACAGGGATGTAGCCCACATAACAGCTGGTCCCTAGCTCACTCCTGATTTTCATGATTTAACTGCACACCCTTCCCTTGGAAATCTGTTTGCCAAACTTAGGAAGTTTGTCTGAGCAGAGAAAAGTCATTGCACACCTCAGCCTGACATGGCACTACTCAAATCCAACACCAACACTCTGTCAAACATGAAACACCTTAGTGAAGGCTTTAATTCCTTTCTTACCATTTAATTTTTTACCCCCAGTTTTCATCACTGCAGGGTAGTGGAATTCTATTTTCAACAACTGGGAGCCATTTGATGTTCTTTTTTTCTGAGTAGTGGGATCAGTGGATTTGTACAGTAATTCTGTGCCTTTCCTTCCCTATTCTGCTTTTATTTCAAAGCAGATTACTACAGTTGAACAAAAATCATTGTATTTCCACAATTTGACTTTGGTTTAACCACTGAACCAACAAATTGCAAATTCCCGACGTAACCTGATGATTTCTCTATCCAAAATAAATTAAAGCTCATTTAAAGCTCCAACAAAAGACTTGGCATGTTCTCCTCAGCCTCTTCCATCACTTGGGTGATAAGACAGACATACTGAACAAGTTGCTTATCCTGAATAATCCTTGGAAATGTTAAATTTCTATGTACTGGTGACTTTTAATAGTGCTCTGACTTAATAAATGATCTCTTCTTGAAGGCAGTGCTGCATTAAGTGTCTTGGGGAAGGCTGTCAAAAATTAAGAACAAACTACCAAGAGGGCCAAAGCAGACAGTGAGAGATGGAAAAACGGCACCAAAAAAAAAAAACCACCTCAATGAGAGAAGACTTTTATGAAAAGATTTGAAATCAGCAGGATGAGAAGCAAGGGGACTAAAATCATGACGGGTGCTGGACGGTGCACAGTGAGAGACAACAGGCATGGACAGAAGAGCTCCATATTCAATCAAATCCTCTATTTTGGTGAGTTTTTGTTCTCCAAACCTTCCCTGTGAAGGGGTTCATGCTAACACACAGGTATCACCAGTTAGAGAGAAAGGATCAGTACCTCATTTGAATCCAGCAGACTCCCCTGCATTTCTGTCATCGCCTTTGTCTGGTGACAGTTGTGTGTCCACGCCAAAGTGACAAAAGGAACAAAGGGAGAAAACAAAAGGAAGAAATGAGACTCAACTACATACAGGAACAACAGGTAATCAGGTCACATGAACGGCTGGGTACAGATGGCACTGAGCACATGGAGCAGCAGAGGGATGAAGGAGCAGCTGTGCAAGCGTCCAGAGAGATCACAGCATGGATGTGCCAAGTGAGGAGACAAGAGAAAGCTCAGATGGACATCAAAAAGCTCAGATGGGACACCAAAAAGCTCAGATGGGACACCAAAAAGCTCAGATGGGACACCAAAAAGCTGCCCAGGAGCTGCTGGAAGCCCTAGCAGAGACCACACATGCAGACTGGTCTCCAGCACAGCCACAAGTCAGGCATGGAGATGGGCAGGGAAGAGCTGGAATGTTATAATCATTGTTCATGGAAATCTTCCTGCAGAGCCTCCATTCAAGAGTCATTCCTCCCAACTGTGAGAAGATGAATTATTCTTTTCCAAAAATTATTTCCTAATCTCCCACTGCAACCTCCTCTAAGGAAGGGATTGGATTAGTGAGGAGGTTTGAAGAGGCACAGCAGGCACAGAGATCTACTGGGTTTCAGTTTTTGCAGGAGTCCTGCATTCCACTTTTGGAATAAATGTTAAGACCTGCCCATAATATAACTCCTTCCTGGTTTTTCTGTAGAAATTGAAGACTCAAGCCACTAAACCAGCTGCAGAGAAAGCAAAAAGAGGATCTCTGTTTTATGGCATAATCCCATGTCCTGGAAAGAGGCTCACTGGACTGGGGCTGTCAATGCCCCTGGATTTCAGATTAAATCAGCAAGAATCAGAGACAGAATTGAGAGTTCATTTTATCCAAAGTATCACTTGCCAGTACCTGCAGAGCAAATGTGAAAAAGATGAAAGACTGCAGACAGAGCAAGCTTTTCACCCCTCGAGGTGAGGAGGACAAGGAGGACAGCTCTTTGCCCTGACAGAGGCAGATGAACAGCATTAGATCCTCATACTCCCTCTTCCCAGACCCCTAGGGAGTTCTCAAGCTACAGGAATGCAGGTGCTCATCACAATACTTCAAATTTCTGAGATCTATTGGGGCACGTGGCATTTTTCAGCTGTAAGAGCACAGAAGATGTGGGGCTGAAAACCAGAATTTGCCTAGGAACCAAATCACTTGCACACATCATCTCAGTTCTTGCCAGTAAGAATCACAGAAACATGAATTTCTTGACTCCTAAGTATATCCAAGAGGACAAAGAGAGAAAACAGCAGGTGATTGGTGGTTTTTCAAAATATTTTGCCTTCTAAAGCTGCTCACAAAGGAGCTGCAGTGGAAGCTTTCCTAACGCCTGTATTATAGAGCCATTCTCCTATAATCCTGAGAGAAAATCCCCACACTGCTTCCCATGGGATCAGGAACAATGAAGAAGGGAGATGGGGAGACACATCTGCTGGATGTACAATAAAGCAGGCTAAAAGCAGCTCAATTTAAAGGCAGATTTGTTAATACCTCACTTTCATGCTTACGCAGCAAGAGGCTGTTACCTTCTTATGTGATGGTGCTAAAAATATCCAACTTGTTTATTTGAGAAGTTAACCTCTTAAACAGAACAATCTACTAATTATGTCAGGTCTTCCACGGCAGTAATTTGATTATTCACAGTTTTTGTTCAGATTCTTTTGTTTGTTCATTGGGTTTTTTTTTTGTTTTTTTTTTTTTAATTTAACCACTGCTTTAGTTTTAAAAAGAGAAATACAGTCTGGATCTTTCCAGCCTCTAAATTACTCACAAGTAGCATCACCTTTACTATCACACATGCTCCTATGTTAAAAAAAGATGCCCTGAGCTGAGAAAATGTCAAATAAATCTGATTCAGAGAGATTGAGGGAATTTGAAAGGCTACAGGTTTAGTAAATCTTGCTAAAGTACATAAATACTTCTGTTTAATACATTCACAGCAACATTAACTCAAATTCCCTTTTCTACCCAAGCCAGAGAGAGCAGTATTGAATGAACATTTTGAACAGCTCAAAGGAAACACAGCCATGCAATCATTTCAAGAACTGAACCACCACACACAGCAAGAAAACAGCCCGTTTTACGACCACGTCAGAAATGGAATTTTCATAGGAAAACTAAGCAGTGCCCCCCATTCTGTGTTTTATCTCAGCTCCCAGGATAAAACTGGCAAGGTGTGAAAAAGCAGGAATACATTTTAGGAGAGCAAACAGAATATTATTACACGCTGTCCAGTTACTTCAAAGGACTCAGCACCATCAGTACACAAAGTTGCAGCCACCAATCTCTTAAGTGAGCTACTTAACATATTACAGAGTGTTAAAAACAAAGATTAAAACTCCAGATTAGCACAGCCCTGCATTACAAAACAGCTCTCAGCACTTCCCTCCCTTGTGCATCTCCCCTTGCCACTCTTGGAACAGAATAATTAACATTATGTAATGCCTGAAATGAGAAACTACAAATTTAAAACAATTCTACAGCAACGATGCTGAGTGTCACTGGAGCACACAAATGTATTTCAACTGCTTTCCCAAGAGCTTGGCTATGTAACAGCACTGAGAACACACCCACGTCACAAATTTAAGATGCAGAGTTGAGGTTTAAGGTCTCTGAGGCATGACCAGTCTTCCTTCAAGCTGACATCATTCAGCAAGCACCATAAATCTGTGTACTGCAGAACAGATGCTAAATAACGTAAGTTTCCTTTTTTAAAAGTAAACTTGACAATCTTTCCCTGAAATTCTCACCAAGAGGCAGCTCTTACAAACCTAAGGGTACAGCTCAGCTCCTAAACCCAACCACGGTCAGAATGGCCACTTGTGCTACTGCAGAAGTTCAACTTTGCTAAAAGAATGCAGTTCAAATGAACTTCAAATTAAAAAAAGTCGTTCCCACTTTTTAAACTTCCAACCAAAACTCAGCATCTCCCAGAATGGAGCTTCCACTCCAAGAGACGTTTATCAATAACATAACCTTTACAAAGCAGACACTCCAAGGATGGGAAGGCACTTTACCTCCTCACTCTTTGACTTGTGGAGCACAAATCCTTTTTTCCATTGCCCATCAGCTCCCTCGTTTGGTTTGCGGATGTTGAACTCGACTTTTGCACGATCCTTACTTTGAATGGCTTTCCACTCATCCAGGGTCATTTCCTTAGGGCCTTCTTCCTTAACCTCTTCAACCTCATTCTCTCTGTAGTAAATTCATGGAGGTTATAATCACAACTTAGAATTTACACTCTAGATACAAGTTCAAAATCATCTGCTAGTTGGCATCAGGTTATAAATTAAAGTTTGTCAAAGATTCAGCAGTTAAGAGGTGAAAATATAAATGCTCATTTCCACCATAGGAAAATTCATCTCCCTCAGAGGGAGTGCCAAAAAAAAAAAAAAAAAAAAAAAAAAAAAAAAAAAAATCACACCAGACACCTCTTGAGCACAGCAAAATGTTAAAATTATAATTGACCCATGCCATCAATTCCCCAGATTACTGTCAATTTTATTTCCAAACATGAAAACCTAAACTTCTGTCATGACTTGTCTGGCACTTCTTCCCCCTATTTTTGAAATACATCTCTCATAAACATTCAAGTTGAGGCAGTGAGAACTTGTTCTTCCCACAGTTTTCAAGCTTTTTAATATTTGCAAAACCAAAATTTAAGCAGCTTTGGATAATTTGCTTTTTATTGAACCATAGACAATTATTCAAACCAGTTTTACTATAAAATCTTCCTATAAAGACAAAGTTACGAGTGAGGGAATCAAGCTGTAGCAAATATTCATTAGGAATCTTGTGCTAACAAGTATTTCAAAATTCTGTTTGCCTTCTTTTTCTGAATTCTCTATAAAGCCCACTCTTTAAAATACAACACATTGTCATACTAGGCTACCATGAAAATTTGTATCATATTTTTAAATCAATTCGGTATCAGTAAGGCTTATTCTGCTTCTCTGGTTACTCTTTCATTCATCCAGCCCATGGCTCCTTCTGCAACAGTGTCCAAGTGAAATGGGAAGAGATCCAGGTAACTTTGAAAACTGCCTGGAGAATGAAAGATACAACCTTTCTCCTGCAGCTGGCTCACACAATCTCCAAGGCTGTTCTGGAAAAATGAGTTTAAAAAGTTGCCTTCCACCAGCATTTCTGTCATTTTTGCTTGGTGTTACTCTCCAGTTCTGAGCACAGATCCTTTGAGATTAGGAGTTGCCATCTCAAGACCCAAAGTGTATTATAAATTATTAATAAATAAAGCTGGAAATGTCTACAGGACACCAAGGAATGGTTTAAACACAACAATTTCCAGACATGCAGTTTTTAAGGAGCCTATAATTCATCAGCACTGTGGATAATCTACTGATAATCTGAGTTTGGCTAAACAGATGTTGGAATAAATAGCAGAGGTGAAAGGTAATGCAACAGCACCTCTGAAGCAAGCCAGGAGCACGGAGAGGGGTGGTACTCACTTATTTTCAGAATCAGCAGGCGGATGCTCCTCTCCCTCCGGCGTTTCCTCAGTTACAGCTGACTGATCCAATTCACTGCAATTACATAACGTTGGGAAGTTGGGCCTTTTTTACAACTTCATCCCTCTTTAAAGCTACGTAAGATTAACAATCAAGATCTGCACTGGATTTGCTGTTTCAAGAAGGATTGGTGCTCTCTGTGCCTTTTAAGTTCTATGCATTTCTCTTAACTAATGGTTGTCCCCAACACTTCCTGCTACCCCTCCTGAAAGGCTCCTGCTGTCCCTTAAACCACAAAATGGATTTGAGCATTAAAAATAGATTTCAATGGAATAGCTGGATTTTTCTAATATAAAACACATACTTAACCTGATTTAAACTTACTAAAAATAGAACAGTTCTCATTTTAACAATGAATTATTCCAAAAGCAGCAAAGACTTCCCAAACTTCCCAAAAATCCTGGTTTAAAAGCAAAACCGTTCTTATGTTACAAGAAATCGCTCGGGTTTTAAACTCTGCAAAAGCATGCCAAAAATCATGGAGATCAAAGGCAAAAAAAGCAGCTAAATCTGCATGTTCTGCAAGCCATAATTAGGGCTAATTAACATAGTGCTAATAGTTTTCTGAACAAGGACAGATTACTAACGTTAGCTCGTCTTTGACGGTTCCCCAGTTGTGTGATCCGCTGCCACCGCGCTTGTCCTCGTGCTTTAGGCCGCTGAAATGTGAATGTGAAACAGAACTAACAAAACTGAGTTAACATTATAGTGTCCAGACACAGAAATTCAAAAGATCAACAATCAAGGGGGTCAGGAGTGGTGCAGAAGACCCAAAAGGAATAGGAAAAGGTAAAGACTTACGATCTATCGCTGCCACTATGTCTGTCAAATTCCCGTTTGCCACGAGAGTCAAACCCATCTCCTCGGCCCATCCCGCGCCCGCGGCCACGGCCCCGGCCCAGTCCTCCACGTCCACGCATGGGTCGGTCCAGGATGGGTCTGGTATGAACAGCCACAGGTCAGGGATTCACTCCAAAAACAGACAGCATTTCATGCTTCTTGTCCTCTCTGAGGATTTTATTAACTTGGTTTTCTTTTGAGAATTACTGTTGATAGCTGCGTCAAGTGAGTCACCTCCAAAGATATACAGCATGTTTCACAGTTCTGTTCCTGAGAACTTCATTCACTTATTTTACCTTTGAGAATTTGTTTGGAGATGGATCGAGGCTCTAATTTCAAAAAAGCCACTCCCCCATCCCTGGAAGTGTCCAAAGCCAGACTGAAAGGGCTTGGAGCACTCTGGTCTGGTGAAAGGTGTCCCTGCCCATGGCATGGGTTGGAACCAGATCTCCTTTAAGGTCCCTTCCAACTCAAACCATTCTGTGATTCCATGACTTTAAAATCTGAAAATAAATGCTCAGGATCATTGTTTGTTTGCATCTACTGGCAGTAGCTGCAAAATTTAGTGTTTGTACTGTGTTACATAATTAACTGATACAATTTCAACTTTTATCCAACTTAATTTTGAAAGTTTTCAACTCGGCTATTAAAATTTTAATATTTAAACATTACTTGAATTCTGGCTGCCTCACAATCCTCAAGACAGTTTAAATTTCATGTAGCTCTGACATGATTTCACCACTTCCAGGTCTGAAGCCACAGCAGCCAAGGTGTAAACACCTACATGGACAAACTTTTAGGTCAGCTGTCCAGATTAAAGCCACAGCTGTGACAGCAACAAATCTCATCCTGCAACAAACAGCTACACTTGGGCTTCCTTCCTGTCCTATCTGCTATAGATTCAGAGAAATATGGTGAATATCCGAATTTAAACCATAATTTCACTTACACCTATGAACCTGTTATGATGTATCAATCCCAGCCTAAAACTTGAGTTTGCAAACAAAACCATGGAAAAGGGAAGTGTTACACTCTGCATGACAAGAATTTCATCTTGATTCAATCAGCTTTTTACCTGAGCAGCAGAAAGCAGGAACAACCCTGTCCTGTCAAAGCTAGGAAAGCTTTTTTATCACCAAGACAAAACTCTTACTTATCCACAGAGAACTCTCCTCCCTCGCCCTTCTCCTCGGCGGGTTTGTCGAAGCGGCGCTCGCGGGGAGGTCGTCGCTCGGGTCTCCTGTCGATGGGTTTGCCTTCACCCTGTTGCTGTTGCTGCTGCTGCTGATCAGGCCTCCTGCCAATCCTCCTTATCCCTGAAACATCAGGCCAGACACATCAACGGAATGTGGAGTGCTCCGGGACAGATACTGACCCCCCAGGGAAACAAGCGGGAATAAAAGTTTTATTTCTGTGTAATCTGAGCAATTCTACCTTCACCTGACCCTTCTCAGACACATTTTTACCCAGGATTTTCAAAACTTTTAGTAATCCCTGCTGAAATAACAGTGCCAACTTTCCAACAAGGATCAAGGTAATTTATTGCTAAGTTATTTTCTCTAAAAGGTGCTCTTCAAGTAAAACAAGTGGGTTTTATTTAAAGAACACACAAATGAAGTGAGCATCACCTCACTGGGTCCTAAAACAGTCAATCCTGTGGTCCCTAAAATTGCTGTCCTAACAGTTAGTGATCTTGCAGGTGTTTTCCAACCTAAATGATCCCATGATTCTGTTCTTGGAAACTCTTCTGGGCAGCAGTACCCCACCTGTACCTGAGAGGTGTCACCTACAGGTACTGGTCAGTGACTAACTGCTGTCCTCATCCCCAGTCCATCACACATTCCCTGAYAAACATTCTCCTTCTTGTGCACTTCTTAAAATAGCTGAAGAATCCACAGTGCCACCGAGCTGCCCGGCATTCTTCCTCCCTGCCTAGGCCTCTGAAAAGGGTTTTTATTGCAAATAAAAACCTCCCGTGGGCATTCTCTTCTTTACTAAGCACTCTGAAGGATCTAACAAGAGTTTTCTTTTCCACTCATGTGAAAGGCCTTGTTTACTCTTCTTTAGAAAGATCTGGACAAATACATTGTTGCTCTGTAACTCCATTTTCTTGCCAAAACACCGGCTCCAAAATTAACGAACCAGCTTTTAAATTAAAAGCTGATATTTCAATTTTTTTAAAGAACCGAGTTCCTGCCTAGCAAGCAATGTCAAATTTGGGTGGGGCCCCAGAAGTTGCAGTTGTAATGATATCCACGCCAACACGCCCAGATGAACAATGTCTCCCTCACCTTACAAGCTGTGTTTAACATGGAGTTTGCATGGCACACATAGCTCCCTAAGTATTCCTGATTCCCTGGGGAATCAAGGGGTTAAACTCGGCAGCCTGCACATGGAGAAGGGCTCTCCAATGAAGACAGGCATTCCATGAGAGGAGGTGAAGCAGGGAGAGGAGCAGGCATGCTGCAGAACTGGAATGGAACAGCCTCGGCTTTTGAATTTCGAGTTCAACGCCCTGCACTCAGAAGAACCCGGTTCCAGCTGAAGCCTAACCCAAAATACGAGTTATTTCTTAGCATCACCAAGCTTTGAACTGCTAATTCAGCAGGCAAATCACTTGCAGCTTTATGGAGTAGTGGAACAGCTTAAAATACATTCGCACAGGAAACAAACCCTGGCATCCAGCACCTTTATGATGCCAGAACTGCAAAAACAGCCACGCACAGAAATAGACGTTTTCAAACTGGAAAGTGACTTTGTTTACGACACCACTACAACAGCAGCCCCGACTTTCTCTGTTTCACTACCATAACAAACGAAAATACTTATTTTTCACACTGCTCTTGAAAACAAAATGTGAAAAGCAGGAGGCGAACAGGGGCTGCCAGCTCTGCTCAAACCCCTTCTGTGGGGCCAAAGACACTGCCGTGCTCCAGCTGTTCTTCCTGGAGGACAYCCCCAGAATCCTACACCTGACTAAGGTTTCCAGAGCACACGGGTTTAGAGGATTAGGACTCGAGACAAATCATTGCATCCCTCAGATGGAAAACATTCCCGAGCCTTAAAGTGCAAGAGATCCATAAGCAAAGAGTATTTGCGAATTTAGTTCCTAAATCTGTCTTCACAATTATAAGACTCATTTTCCAAAATAAATAATATACTAAAATTATTTCCTTAGGATCATAAAACACAGTGGAGAATTAGAATCACTTAGTAACATAAATGCTGAAGCATTAGGATGCTTCCACGCAGCACGGTGCCCTCTGAAAATCTTGTTTAAATTGCAGTTAACCTGTAATTCCCTTGCTCCCATGTCACCTGCTGTCACCACACTTCGATGTTTTCCTAGGATTCCTTTTAACCCACCTGCCGAGCGCTGAAGTTGGGGCGCGGTGGAGCTGCCTGCACGGGACGCCATGTGCCCACATCTATCCCTATCCATGTGGGCCCGTGGCCTACTAATTCCCAGAACATGTTCCTTTAATCTATTTATACTTGGGTTTCTTTTTTTCTAAAGCTTTCCGTGTAGGATGTCTTAGAAATTTACAGGAACCAAGAATTTATACAAGCTACTATGTAAATACATATGAAAACAAAAAGATTGCTATCGACGCTTTTCCTTAAAAAAAAAAGGCCCAAATGGATTTTGGAAAACACAGGGACTTCTAGATAGCCTGTCAAATCCATCGGACCACCTGAAACACGAGTCAAGTTCAGGATACAAGGTTGGACGAGGCTTGGAGCAGCCCGGGATACTGGAAGGTGTCCCCTCCCATGGCAGGGGGGGAACGTGATGGGCCTTTCCAATCCAAACCATTCCAGAAGTCTGTGTGCTGGTTTAGACTGAATATTGAAAAAAAATTATTCTCTGAGAGGGTGGGAAGGCCCTGACACAAGGTGCCCAGAGAAGCTGTGGCTGCCCCTGGATCCCTGGCAGTGCCCAAGGCCTGTCTGAACGCGGCTTGGAGCACCCTGGGCCAGTGGAAGTTGTCCCAAGCAGGAGATGGAACGGGATGCCCTTAAAGATCCCTCCCAACACGAGCCACAACGAGTTCGCTGCATTGCTGGGATTTCCTATTTCGCTTTACACCTCTCCCTCCCGCCAGCACCGAGGAAGCTCCGGGCGCCCCCCGCACGCCCGACTCCATTTTGCGCGGGCCGAGCCACGGGACACGTGGGGCAGGACGAGCCCGGGCCGCGACGCCGCCACCGGCCCCGCCACGGCCCCGCGGGCGCCCCGAGCGGGCTCCCCGGCGGGCTCCGCCATGCGCGGCCCACGTGCGGCTCGGCCCTGCCCGGGCCCCCTTTGTGAGGCCGGGCCGCCCCCTCCCCGCCGACCCCCGGCCCGCTCACCCTCCTTCCGCAGCGGCGCTCGGGCTGGCCCCCGCCATCCTCCCGGCGGTCTCCGCCGGCGAAGGGCGGCAGCGGGTTCTTGCGCTCCTTCTGCGACTCCCTGCGCAGCTGCTTGGCCGCGCTGCCCGCGCCGCCGCCCGCCTGGCCCGCGCCGCCGGCCCCACCCGAGGAACCGCTCTGGCGCCCGCCGGGCCGCGAGCCCCGCCGCCCGCTTGGCTCCCGCCCCGCCGCCGCCGCTCCCTTCCTCCGGCTCTCCGCCGCGCGCAGCACCTCGAAGGGTCGGACTCGTCATCGAAGAGCTGATCGAAGCGGTTGGTGACGACGCACCCGAAGCCCTCCTGCAGGTGTCCGGGCATGATGGGCCCCCGTCGCGGGATTCTGCGCGGATGCTACCGGGCCCCGCGCCCTGCTCGCTGCCGCACAAGATGGCGGGCCCTGAGGAGACGCGCTTCTCTTCCGGCGCGGCCACATCCGGGCACTCGCGGGGGGCGGGCGGCTGCAGCGCCGCCAGGCCGCGCCGCGAACTGCGCGGCATTGTGTGAGGCGGGCGCTGGCTTTCCCGCCGTGGACTCTACCATCGGTGAGAGGGGGGAACAGGTCGGCGGGGGAGGCGGGGGGGTCCGGGGCGGGCGGAGCCCCGCACCGCGTCCCCCCCGCCTCCGCCGTCGACCCCCGCGCCTGGCGCGGCAGATGGTACCGCCCGCGTGTGGGCTCCCTCAGAAATAAAACCCTTATTCGAGCGGAATTAAGAGATTTGGCGTTATTGACTAATAAAGTTGATTTTTCCAGGCCTTGATCTGAAAGTTGTAACAAGATTTCTCGCTTTTGTAGGCATTTCTGCTCGTCTAACAAGCGGACAGACGTAGCGGGCATTGTGAAGTGGAGGTGGTAGATGTTTGCGGTATTAATGCATATTAATATGTTATTAATGTAGCAAACAGCATAAGCGCATAATATGTTGCTACATATTATCATATGTAATACATATAATATATGATAATATCTATGATATATAGTATTAATAACAAATAATACATAACACATAATATACAATACACACTTAGCATAATAAATATTATAAATTAATACTAGTATGTTGATGTAATTATATACAGCATGCCACTATTATAATATTAATGCATTTTATATTTTTTTGTATATCAGTGTCTGGTTATGATGAAAAGGGATTCTATCAAGAGATTAAAACATAATAAACAGGCACCCATTTGAATATCCTTCAAAACACATTTGATTGCCATAGTTATATCCTAAGTCATCAGCACATTTGGCACCTCTTATAAATGAACTGTGTGCTCAGCAAAGATGGTATTTCCAATATTTGCTTTGCCCGCTCAAGAAGCTTGAAATAAATTGCTTTAAAAATTATTTATTACTTGTCCATTTCTTGCATGGCATTGCTGATAAATTCAAGACTCAAAAACCAAGTTTAGAAAACTACATAGCTTAGTTTTTTCTAGATAGATAAAATAAAAGTTAGTTTTTGTTTTTATGGGCTGTTTTTCAGTGAAGTGCCACAGTTCCTTTTTGTGGGATTTTTTTTGAGGAAACTCCTCTTGCAGTGGCTCTGAGGGGAATGGGAGCAACCCATGAACACTCACCATAAATTACACCCTAAGAACTGAAAACATTCTTTTCTCAAAGCCTTTTAGGGATGAATCAAGCAGCAACGAGCGACATCTCATTAAAATCCCATGCGGCCGTGCCGATGTTTCCAGGAAAATCCGCACGCTCCAAGGCCCCGTTGCGTCACGCACGGATTTCGTGAACAAAATCACTCGGATCCCTGACTTGTTTTTTGCCAGATGGCACCAGCAGCTTTCTGGGAGGGGATTTGCCGGCGGAAATGGCCTGCCTTGTCTGCGAGGCTTGGGATTTGCAGCTCCGAGGGAAGCCGGAGCATCTGCCTTTTGTCGCTTTCGAAAGTCCCCTGTGCACGTCCAGCTCCCCTGCCCTCAGAATTCCTACATTTTCCAAGTGCAGGCACAGCATAAAAGGTTTTGGGTGACATTTGACATGTGTTGTGGGTCATGTGAAGGACCAGGACAGGAGTCACTGTGTCTGAGCCTAATTTGAAAAGCAGCTCATTGGCACATTGGAATTAATAAGTTTTCCCTGCAGGAATCCCAGTCAACAATGGATCAGGACACTGTGGCTGAGGGAAGGAAGGATGGCAAGCTCCGCACTTGTTAGGTGCTAACAGACAGCAAGGGAGTAATTAAAACACACAGAAATCTTCTAGGAGCTGTCCCAAAAGCTGGGCTGGCTGCTTCCACCCTGCTCCGTGACAGACACGGGTGTTCTCCCTTCCCACTGGAGCAAACCCGCATTTCCACCGGCCAAAGGAGCAGATTCCCAGTGCTATTTCTGGCAGCAATCCGTGGCCTATGGATATCCCACCTAAGGAGCTGCTGCTGCCCAAAAGAGGCCCGGAGAGCCCTCGGACATGCTACACTCCTCTGCTATTCCCAAGCTTTGCCAGCAGCTGTCAGCTGCCTGCTTAATAGGCAGGAATAGGAAATGCAGCAAGTTCACAGCAGGGGGAAAAGTATTCAACTGGGTCCTTGCTCCATTCCAATACCATGGCTTTCCTAATCTTTAACTTTATAAATCTGATTCATGGGGTTTTCAGTTATTTGGCTGTCAGCAGAGACGGTGTATGGATGAGGAGGAGGTTGCGTGCAGGTTTTTTTTTAGATTAATCTTTCCCTAGCTCAGACTCAACAATCTTGGATGTATTTTCCAACCTTAATGATTCTAGGCCACAGGAAACACAGGGATTGCTTCCAAATAAAGTCAAGTATGGCCATGGCTTCTGAGTAAGAAAAGACTTCATGTACATCACAGAGAAATATAGCAACTTCTCAGTTTGCATCCACACATGGATTCCTTCCGAGAAGAACTCCCAGAATTAACCAGCACTGCCCAGCTGGACAGCAGGAACAACCCAGAGAAGGCAGAGCTCACGAGGAGATCCACGATCTGCAGTGCACATCTTTATCCTCCCACATATTCTGCTCATTTCAGCAAGGGGTTTTTTTCAGCAAGTTGGTTTTTTTTTTGTTTTTTTTTAATATGGCAGAAAACGCAGCAGTTTCATTATGAGGAGGGCTGTAAACATGTGAATAACAGCAGTATTTCTGCCCTAAGTACGTGCAGTGAAAAATGCCCTCCCCCAGTATTGCTGCGCTTTAAAATGTGCACAGACAAGCGAAGCAAATCATGCAGACACAGAACTTGGCTTGTAAATTAAGGCAGACTAATTGAGCTCTGCCTGAACTTTCTTCCCCTGAATCCTAAACAACCTGCCGAGCGAGTGTTCTTCCTCGGAGCAGTCAAGGTAAGAGGTATATTTTTAGTTTGGAAAAGCAGCACTGGAGCTGCACGAAGCAGAAGGTCGGGTACACCAAACACTCCTTCTGTCGCTGCTATTTCTGTGAGCTGGGCTGGTTTTCTGTGAGCTGTGCTCCAGCCACCCCTTCCCCGGCTCCCAAAGCCTGGTGCTGCAGCATGGGGGTGCCAGGAGGGGCTGGGGGATGGAATCACAGAATGAGTTGGATTGGAAAGATCTAAAAGCTCATTCTATTCCACCCCCCTTGCCATGGGCAAGGATACCTTCTAAAATACCAAGGTTGTTCCAAGCTGTCCTTGAACACTCCCAGGGATGGGTACACAGGAGCCTCCTTGGGTCCAACACCTCCCTTGGAAATTGCCCAGGAGGAGAGAGGCTTTGCCTTCCTAAAGAAAGTCAAGAAAATATGGAGAAGAAGATAAAATTATGTTTCCCTTTCCTAAAAGGCTCAGGAGAGCTCCAGGACATTGGGATCCAGTGCTGCAGGACCAAGGGAAGCCTCCACATCCCAGCACTCACCATCGCTGGGCTCAGCTCCCAGTGGGCACCGAGCCCTCCTGCCTGAGCCCCTCCAGCACTCACAGCAGCTCTGCCCAGGGTCATTACTGGGGGAAATTAGGGGTGAAAAATTAGGAGGTGTCTCCATGAAACAGCCACAGGCCAAGCGCAGCAGCTCTGGGAGTACTGGGACGTGCCCAAGTGGAACCCACTGGGCAAGCTGGGAACTGTCTGAGCCCAAAGCTGCTCCTCCCTGCCAGCTCAAACTGCCTCTGCTTCCACGGGCAGCTCCCGGGGCTGCCGCTGACACGGCCTTTTGTGCCCGCTGCCACCTCCCACGCCCCCTGCCTGGAAAAAGCAGAGACGCCGTGGTTTTCCCCCCCGTGTCGCCTTATTTCAGGCTGGTGTCGCAGCCCTGTGGGCAGCGGGAAAGGGAACACGTTAAACCACGATTGCAGCCCAGTATGGGGCAGCCCATGGCTGTGTGTTTGGGGTGGGAGTTGTGCTTCCCTCTCTCCTTCCCCATTGCCTGGCCTGGAGCAGCTCAGCCTCCTGACCCACAGCCACAGGCCTTGGTGTTGAGGGAATCTGGTCCTTGAGAGGGATGTGGGGATGCCAGCGAGGACTGGGACTCTCCTGCACACAGAATGTGCACAGGAACTCTGCTGCTGCCAGCTGAATCACTGTCCTGTACCCTGAACAAACAGGCAGACAAAATCCAAGCTGGCACCGTCCCCAGAGTGCAGGAGTCAATGTGCCCCATAGTGACCCTGCTGACGGGGCTGTCCAGGAGCCCCTCATCCCAGGGAAGCGATGGTGGGGATGGAGCTGTGCTCGGTGCTGCTGCCTCTGAGCCCTGGCTCGTTCTCTCTGTGCCCAAAACCAGCCCATCCTGTTTGTGCACCCATCTCTGAGCGGGACGGGCTGCGGGGCGTGGAGGGTGGCCAAGGCAGCTGGGCTGGGCTGCTGAGCCGGCAGCTCCGCTGGATCCACGGGAATTGCAGTGGAGCTGGAGCAGGAGGGAGCTCTCTGAGTCACCCCACACCTCCTGTGCCCGGCGTGGGGCTGTGCAGAGCCAGTGCCAACCTTCATCATCCTCACCCTGCCCACTCACCCTCACCATCCTCAGCCTGCCCCTCCAGCGGCTGTGTGGAGCCCAGAGTTCATCTGCCACACAAATAAAACAGGCCTTTTTGTTTTATTGGAGCACAATGCAGGGCAGGAACGAGCCTAAGTTTGCTTTGGGGCACGGCCAAGGCAGGGCTGGGTGGAGGAAGGCACGGTTTCCCACCTGGCAGCTGCAGGAGAGCGAGGAACAGGAGCTTGGCCGAGCTCTGTGCTGCACCAGCAGAAGCCTCAGTCCGTGGCACTGGGATAACCTTTCCTGGAGCAGGGACCGGTGTAACCCATCCCAGGCCCCCTGGCACCCAAATCCTTCTTACACGAGGCACCCATCCCAAACACGGCCCAGCCTCGGTGCTTGGTTTCTCCTGTCCCTGCAGATGCATTTGACTCAAAACTGACCCGAGCCAAAGCCTCGGTGCCCGCAGCCCAGGCGGGGAGCACCCAGCCATGGCTGTTTGCACATGGGGCCGGGCCCCCGTTCTCCTCGTCCAGCCTGATCCTCCAGCCTGATCCTCCAGCCTGATCCTCCAGCCTGTTTGGGTTCTGGGAGGGGCCCAGCCCTGCGGGACCCCTGCGGAAGAGGGGACATGTCCTTGAGGGGTGTGCAGCCCATGGAGTGACACCAGCACCAGCCCCCCAGCACTCAGCTGAGAGCTTCTCTGCTCTGCTGGGCTTGATTCGAGCAAGCCTGGGGCAAACTCTGGGATCTCGGTGGGATTTTGGGCAGAGCAGGGCACTGCTCCTGTGCGGACACCTCGCGTGTGGCAGGCGCGGGGATGGCACCTCTGCCACCGGCACCGTGCCAGGTTTGGGCAATGAGCCGGGGCCAGCCCTGCCGCTTCTCTCAGTCACTGACCGGGCTGGCATTGCCGGGCTGGTGCTCCCAGAACCGAGCAGGGCCCCGGTTCGCTCCACATGCTGCTCCCGGAGCCCCCGGCCCACGCGTGCCCGACCGGAGCTGCTGCGGCAGCAGCCGGCTGGGGCGAGGAAATACAGGAACAGGCGGATCAAACACGCCGAAAGGAGGTCACGGAACTGCCTCTGCTGCTGCTCGGCGAGGCACCTACTCATTAGGGTGATTACAGGCACCCAGCTCACAATTACACGGACAACGGACACGGACACGGACACGGACACGGACACGATGGCAGGACACGGACACGGACAGTGACACGGACAAGACACGGACACGGACACGGCACGGACACGACACGGACACGGACACGGACAATGACACGGACACGGACACGGACACACGGACACGGACACGGACAGTGACAGGGACAGTGACAATGACACGGACACGGACACGGACACGGACAGTGACAGGGACAGTGACAGTGACACGGACACGGACACGGACAATGACACGGACAGTGACAACGGACACAGGGACATGGACACGGACAGGACACGGACACGGACACGGACAGGGAGCAACAGGGACAATGACACGGACACGGACACGGACAGGGACAGGGACAAGACACGGACACGGACACGGCACGGACACGGGACACGGACACGGACAGGGACAATGACACGGACACGGACACGGACGGACACGGACAGGACACGGACACGGACAGTGACAGGGACAGTGACACGGACACGGACACGGACACGGACACGGACACGGACACGGACAGTGGCAGGACAATGACACGGACACGGACACGGACACGGACACGGACACGGACAGGGACAGACAGGACACGGCACGGACACGGACACGGACAGTGACAGGGACAGTGACACGGACAGTGACAGTGACACGGACACGGACAGTGACAATGACAGGGACAGTGACAGTGACACGGACACGGACACGGACCGGACACGGACAGGGACAATGACAGGACACGGACACGGACGACACGGACAGTGACAGGGACAAGTGACACGGACAGTGACAGTGACACGGACCGGACATGACATGACAGGGACAGGGACAGGACACGGACGGACACGGACACGGACACGGAGGGGACGCTGCCGCCGTCGCTCTGGTGCCCTCTGGCGGCCGCACCGGGGCAGCACAACCCGCGCATCGCCGCTCTCGCACGGCCGGAAAAACGCGTTTGTTTTTATATTTTAAGTTCCGAAGTAAGAAAAAAAGAGAGCGCTAGGCACATCCTTTAATAACAACCATCCTGGTGCGGAACAGTGGGATTGGGGTCTGGGTGTGCTGAGCCCCCTGTCCCTCCGTGGGGCTGCCGGCTCGGGGCCACCAACACCCCCGGGAGTCACCAGGGCTGCAAAACCAGAGGGAAAAGGGTGAGAAACCCTCCCAGGGGGGACAGAGACAGCGGCGGGAGCGGTGGGAGCAGGGCGGGATGGAGCTCAGGACACCCCATCCCGATGGCATCTCCACACCAGACCGGTCCGTCGGTGCAGAGAGCGGGGGAGCCCTGGGGAATGCGGGGCCTCTGCCCCCCGGCACCCAGAAGCTCTTTAGGAGGAATTAGAGGTGATGAAAGCAGCGGAAAAATGCAGCAGCACGTGCTGCGGGGCCCTGCAGGGAGCTGCTTCCTGCCCGGCCTCACGGAGCAGCAATGTCCCGGGGGGCAGGAGCAGGACCGGGATCCGACATCCCTGAATGCCACCGTGTCACCGGGGATGGGGGTGACACCCCTTCCCTCCTGCCACGGGGGGATAAACACCCTCCCTGCTTCCTGGGGAAGTGCCTGTCAGGCCAATCCTTTGATGTGAATTCATAACTTATTTTCGTTAAGAAAACATAAATTTTTTACCATCTGCATAATTTTCTAATTAAAACTAGAATCAGTTGGAGCAAGATAACCTTTAAAGATTGTTTTAGCAAGACCGCTGTGTGATTCTGTGTGATCCAATGACCTCAACCACAAAATTGTGCCATGGACAGGAAGAGATGCCTACCATGGCACCAGCCTGGGGGTGATGCCCACCACGCCGGGGGACTGCGCTCTCTTCGGTGCCTTATCAGAGCTGTCACTCCTGCAGCTCCCTCTCATCTGTGTCCTTATCTAAGGGAGCAGCCGAGGGGACCCTGTGGGACACGAGCACTGGGACAGTCCATGGGTGACACAAGGCACAGGGTGAAGCACTCGGGGTTGAACCCTCAAGGTGGGGAGGGGTTGGGGGTCTCGCTGCAGGTCCTGCAAGCTGAGAATCTTCCATTTGTCGCTGTCCTGCAGCCCTGAGCCAGGCGGGTGGTGGGATCGGGGTGGGATGGGTGGGATACAGTGGGGTGGTGGATCCGGGTGGGATGGTGGGATCAGGGCAGGATGGTGGAATCCGGGTGGGATGGGTGGGATCCAGGCTGGATCCAGACGGGATGGGTGGGATCAGGGTGTGGTGGTGGGATCCAGGTGGGATGGGTGATCAAGCAGAGGTTCACTGCCTGGACACGAACTCTCACAAACACACCCCGAGCTTTGCACCTCCTCCTCAGGCACTTCGGGGCCGATGCCTCAAGGACCGTGTGCGATGCAGAGCCAGCCTGAATGCTCAGCCTGTGAGCAGCTCACAGAGATCCAGCCCTTTCATCCCCCTCAACATCCACGGAAAAGGGTGCTCTTTGTACCTCAGCATTCCCGGCTGTACATCACCCCCAACCCCACTCCACACCCCAAGGATGCACAGAGAGCACTGCAACAACCAGGATTTGGGATCCTGGCACCGGTGGGGCCCCCTTTGGAGGGCAGGGCACCGGGACGGGCTGGGGCAGTGGGGACACCTCCCAAGCTGCCACCCGAGCCGAACGTGCAACAACAGCCCCGGGGCTTGTTTGAGACGTGCGGGTCGGGGAGCCCACGCCGCTCGTTAGCAACGGGAGCTACTGCAGGGCTGGAGAGCTCTGGAGCCAGGCTGGGAGAGCTGGGGAGTGCTCACCTGGAGAGGAGAAGGATCCGGAGAAGAGCTCAGAGCCCCTTTTTGGGGCATAAAGGGGCTCCAGGAGAAGCTGGAGAGGGACTGGGGACAAGGGACGGAGGGACAAGGACACAGGGATGGGGTCAACACTGCCAGAAGGGCAGGGATGATGGGATTTTGGGCAGGAATTGTTCCCTGGGAGGGTGGACAGGCCCTGGCACAGCTGTGGCTGCCCCTGGATCCTGGAAGTGTTCCATGCGGGCTGGACACTGGGGCTTGGACATTCCCTGCCCGGCTCGGTCCCCCAGGGACTCGGACAGTGACAGGGACAGGGACAGGGACAGGGACAGGGACACGGACACGGACACGGACAGTGACAGGACACGGACACGGACAGTGACAGGGACACGGGCAACGGACAGGGTGACATGACACGGACACGGACACGGACACGGACACGGACAGTGACAGGGACAGTGACAGTGACACGGACACGGACACGGACACCGGACAGTGACAATGACACGGACACGCACAGGGACAGTGACAATTACACGGACACGGACACGGCTGACACGGACACGGACACGGACATGACACGGACACGGACACGGACAATGACACGGACACGGACACGGACAATGACACGGACACGGACACGGACAAGACACGGACACGGACACGGACAGTGGCAGGGACAGTGACACTGACACGGACACGGACACGGACACGGACAGTGACAGGGACAGTGACAATGACACGGACACGGACACGGACACGGACAGTGACAGGGACAGTGACATGACACGGACAGGACAGTGACAGGGACAGTGACAGACACGGACAGGACACGGATGACAGGACACGGACACGGACAGGACAGGAAAAGAACGGACACGGACAGACAGGGACAGACAGGACAGCAGGCAGGACAGACGGAAGGACAGGGACAATGACACGGACACGGACACGGACACGGACACGGACACGGACACGGACACGGACATGGGACAGGGAGGACAGAGGACACGGAGCAGACACGACACGGACAGTGGCAGGACATGACACGGACACGGACACGGACAATGACACGGACACGGACACGGCACGGGACAATGACACGGACACGACACGGACACGACACGGACAGTGACAGGGACAGTGACACGGACAGTGACAGTGACACGGACACGGACAGTGACAATGACAGGACATGACAGGGACAGGACAGGACACGGACACGGACAATGACACGACAGAACAGAACGGACAGGACGGGACAGGACACGGCACACAGGCTGACACGGACACAGGACAGGACAGACAGGGACAGGGGACGCTGCCGCCGTCGCTCGGTGCCCTCTGGCGGCCGCACCGGGGCAGCACAACCCGCGCATCGCCGCTCTCGCACGGCCGGAAAAACGCGTTTGTTTTTTATTTTAAAGTTCCTCAGTAAGAAAAAAAGAGAGCCTAGGCACATCCTTTAATAACAACCATCCTGGTGCGGAACAGTGGGATTGGGGTTGGGTGTGCTGAGCCCCTGTCCCTCCGTGGGGCTGCCGGCTGGGGGCCACCAACACCCCCGGGAGTCACCAGGGCTGCAAAACCAGAGGGAAAAGAGTGAGAAACCCTCCCAGGGGGGACAGAGACAGCGGCGGGAGCGTGGGAGCAGGGCGGGATGGAGCTCAGGACACCCCATCCCATGGCATCTCCACACCAGACCGGTCCGTCGGTGCAGAGAGCGGGGGAGCCCTGGGGAATGCGGGGCCTCTGCCCCCCGGCACCCAGAAGCTCTTTAGGAGGAATTAGAGGTGATGAAAGCAGCGGAAAAATGCAGCAGCACGTGCTGCGGGGCCCTGCAGGGAGCTGCTTCCTGCCCGGCCTCACGGAGCAGCAATGTCCCGGGGGGCAGGAGCAGGACCGGGATCCGACATCCCTGAATGCCACCGTGTCACCGGGGATGGGGGTGACACCCCTTCCCCCTGCCACGGGGGGATAACACCCTCCCTGCTTCCTGGGGAAGTGCCTGTCAGGCCAATCCTTTGAGTGAATTCATAACTTATTTTCGTTAAGAAAACATAAATTTTTTACCATCTGCATAATTTTCTAATTAAAACTAGAATCAGTTGGAGCAAGATAACCTTTAAAGATTCCAGCAGCTCCACATCCCCCCGATGTTGGACTCCATGGCTAGAGCCAGCTCTGCATGTGGGTTCTCATAAGCATTATATACATTTCATATTCTATGTTGTTATTCCTGTTTTTTAATCTGCTCTCAAATGCCCAAGTTTTTCTATCTCTGCTGCAAAAGGCGTTACTGCAGTGCCCATCAAACACGGGGCTTCTCTCCAAGGTCCTTCCCCTCTGCTTTCCAAACATCCTTTCCACCCCATGTAATTGCAGGAGACAAAAAGAATTCAGACCAATGATTTAATGCCCCCCGAGCTCCCCGCTGCCCACAGGAGCACCAGTAAAGGTAACTGACTGGAAATCTGAGCTACCCCAGCTCCCCGATTCCCCGTGCACGACTGGGGGTGGGTTTGAGGAGGGTCCAGCCCTCCTTTTGCTCGCACCGGGGCTCTCCTGCCTGCAGGAGAAACAGAGAATTTCCCTGTGGGTGGCACGATGGGGCTGGTGGCAGCCGGGTGGCTCCAGCAGGGCACGGGAAGCCGATTCCTTGCAGGGCAGTGTCCCCTCAGGGAAGTGCCACTCGTGGGCCGCTTTATGGCCCCATTTACATTGCCATTCAACGGAACAAAGTTTATTTTTACTTTTACAGCAGCTGTCCGTCCCCATGCCGGACTTTGCCCGGCGCTGCCCGGCCGGGTGATTCCCACCGGCGCCCAGGGCTGCCACGTGTGCCCTGCGTGCCCGGGGTGGGAAAAACACCTGCCTGGCACAGGGAGAAGGGCTGGAGAACTGCACACAGGGCCAGGGACAGCTGGCACAGGGAATGGCACTGCCAGCAGCAGCACAGGCTCTGCTGCCCTGAACTCACAGCTGGCACAGGGAATGGCACTGCCAGCAGCAGCACAGGCTCTGCTGCCCTGAACTCACAGCTGGCACAGGGAATGGCACTGCCAGCAGCAGCACAGGCTCTGCTGCCCTGAACTCACAGCTGGCACAGGGAATGGCACTCGCCAGCACCACACAGGCTCTGCTGCCCTGAACTCACAGCTGGACAGGGAATGCACTGCCAGCAGCAGCACAGGCTCGTGCCCTGATCACAGCTGGCACAGGTGCTGCACAGCAGCACAGCTTGTGCCTGAACTCAGCGCACAGGGGACACAGCGCCGTGCTGCCGACTAGCTGCCGAATGCACTGCAGCCAGCAGCACAGGCTCTGATGCCCTGAACTCACAGCTGGCACGGGGAATGGCACTGCCAGCAGCAGCACAGGCTCTGCTGCCCTGAACTCACAGCTGGCACAGGGAATGGCACTGCCAGCAGCAGCACAGGCTCCTGATGCCCTGAACTCATGGGCACGGGGAATGGCCTGCCAGCAGCAGCACAGGCTCTGCTCCTGAACTCACAGCTGGCACGGGGAATGGCACTGCCAGCAGCAGCACAGGCTCCTGATGCC
>CM019221.1:29868252-29879852 GCA_009741485.1 Malurus cyaneus samueli
GACGAGCGAGAGCCTGCAGTGCCTGCGCACTCACTGGACGTGAGGAATAAAAACCCTGGGCTAAAGGTTGGACTTTTAACACATTTCTCAGCTTTCAAAAAAAGAAGAACACGCAAACTAAGAACACAAAACCAACCCGAAAAAAACACTCGAATTTCAAACAATTATATTAACGTCGCTGCTTTTGGCAGCCAACTGGGAGAAGATTCGTGGTTGCAGACCAACTGCTTGAGGGCACTTCGGTTCTCAAACCTCCAAGTATAAATAATTTTTTTTCCATCAATATCAGAAAATAACTTATTATATTATATATCTTACATAAAACCGTGAGAATTAACATCCAAAATAAACATTGCCGGCAAAAGCCTCGATTAACCTCGTTTGCTCACTTAAGGTGTTTAAAGCAGGAACTTTAAGTGGCACTTAAGGACAGAAAGGTGAGTGGCGTCTGGGGGGGCACCTTCGGGTTGGGCTGCATCCTACCACAGGCGCCGCTTTCCAGGGTGCCCATGCTCTGACACAACCAGGGGAAAACCACGGAGCTGCTCAGGGCTGGAGCCCCTCTGGAGCCGGCTGGGAGAGCTGGGGGTGCTCACCTGGAGAGGAGAAGGATCCAGGAAGAGCTTTTGGCCTAAGGGGCTCCAGGAGAGCTGGAGAGGGACTGGGGACAAGGTGGAGGACAGGACCAGGGAATGGGTCACACAGAAAGAAAGCAGGTTTAGATGGGATATTGGGAAGGAATTCCTGCTGGGAAGATGGGCAGGCCCTGGCACAGCTGTGGCTGCCCCTGGATGCCTGGCAGTGTCCCAGGCCGGGCTGGACATTGGGGTTTGGAGCAGTCTGGTCCCTAGCAGGTGTCCCTGTCCCTGTCCCTGTCCCTGTCCCTCCCTGTCCCCGTTCCCATCGCTCCCAGCGGGGTCAGGCCCGCCGGCCCGGGGCGAGCGGGCGGGGCCTCATTTGCATGAGCCAATGGGAGCGGGGTATGCAAATGAGGAGGCCGTGGTTTGGCCGGGCGGGCGGGGGTAGCGCGCGCGGGCGCCTTTGTCCGGCACAGGCGGCGGGGCCGGAGCGCGGCCGAGCCGTGCCGGGTCCGTCCTGCCGGGTCCGTCGTCCCGGTCCGTGTGCCGGTGTCCGTGCCCGGTGTCGTGCCGCTGTCCGCTCGCCCCGTGATGACTCTGGAGGAGCTGCCCGGGGAGCGCCGCGCCGCCGGAGGTGAGGCGGGGGGGCGGCGGGAGGCCGGGCGGAGCGGCGCGGGGTGGCCGGTGACGGCCGGTGCCGCGTGTCCCGGCGCAGGATGGAGCAGGCGGGGGACGCGCTCGAGGAGGTGCTGAGCAAGGCGCTGAGCCAGCGGAGCCTCACCCTCGGCGTCTACGAGGCGGCCAAGCTGCTCAACGTGTGAGTGTCCTCCCCGTACCCCCGCGCCCCCCTGCCCGGTGGCGCCGCGTGACGGCGGTGCCCCGCAGGGATCCCGATAACGTGGTGCTGTGGCAACCCCGGAAAGCGGCGCCTGTGGAGGGATGAGCCCAACCCGAGGTGCCCCCCCAGAGCGCCCCTCACTCTTTCTGTCCTTAAGTGCCACTTAAAGTTCCTGCTTTAAACACCTTAATGAGCAAACGAGGTTAATCGAGGCCTTTTGCCGGCAATGTTGTATTTTTGGGATGTTAATTCTCACGTTTTTATGCTAAGATATATAATAATAATAAGTTATTTTCTGATATTGATGGAAAAAATTATTTATACTTGGAGGTTTGAGAACCGAAGTGCCCTCAAGCAGTTGGTCTGCAACCACGAATCTTCTCCCAGTTGGCTGCAAAAGCAGCGACGTTAATATAATTGTTTGAAATTCGAGTGTTTTTTTTGGGGTTTTGGTGTTCTTGTTTTGTGTTTTCTTTTTTTTGAAATAAAGTGTAAAATCCAACCTTTGGCCCAGGGTTTTATTTCCTCACGCCAGGAGTGCGCAGGCAGCAGCTGCTTCCTCGTCCTGGCCACGGGCAAGGTCCTGTTGTGCAGCTCCAGTGTGGGTTCATTCCCGGCCCCTCCCAAGCAATTAAAGGCCGGAGCAGCCGATGCGCTGCAGGAAATGTTGGGAATGTTATTTATTTATTTTGCGTGAACGCTGCCGCAACAGGAGCTGGAATGAAGGGCTTTGCTGCCGCGGTTTCCACCCTCCTGCAGCTCCTGGGAAGGTGTGAAACCCGATTCCCTGCAGGAGGAGAAGCTGTCCCGGTGTTCCCGGCAGCACGGGCTTTGCAAAGCCCGGTCTGTGGCTTTGTGTGAGCCCCCAGCTCGGCTCGGGCCCCCCGGGGCTGGCAGCTCCCGGTGCCAGGCTCCTGTCTGGTGACACAGCCGGGCTGGCACAGATGGCATTTCTTGCTGTGGCAGGAAAATCCACCCATCCCTGCTGCTGGCACCGCCCAGGGAGGCCACGGTGACACCGGGGACTCACACTGTCCCTGCCAACGGGCACCTGGCTGGACCCCACGGACCCTCCAGAGGTGGCACTGGGTCACTGAGTGTCCCCAGCCCTGCAGGATCGGTGCCAGCCCAGCCAGGAGGGGAGGCTGGACCTGTTCTCCCACTCTGGGATGCTCCAGCACGAGGCCACTCATCCCTGTCCCCATCCCTGTCCCCATCCCTGTCCCTGTCCAGCCCTGAGCCCAGCCTAGGCAGGTGCCACTCATCCCTGTCCCTGTCCCCATCCCTGTCCCCATCCCTGTCCCTGTCCAGCCCCGAGCCCAGCCCAGGCAGGTGCCACCCCATGTCCAAGGGCACTGCAGCAGCACCAGCCCTCTGTTTGTTATTTCTCTGAACTCCAACTCAATCCAAACCCCTCTGCTGTCTCCCAGTGCCACCCCCAGCCCTGTCCCCACACCACAAAGTGGGTGGCCTTGGGAGCACCTGGCCCAACACCCAAATTCTCATTTTTCCCCCCAAATCAGCTGCCTTGGCCAAGGACAGAGGTGCAGCCCAATGATGCACCACGGTGGGGTTTCACCATGGATTTTTCCTGGCACCTGTAGATGGAATGATCCCATTTCTCCTTCCTTAAAGAATCCTGCTAGGACAGAGTCTGTATTTCCCCCAGATTTTACAATCCCTGTTTTTTTTTCCTGGAGGTATCAGTGGCAAAGGTGAAATGCAAACACAACCACTCCAGAGTTCACATGTCCTGGATATTGTAGTTTAAAAACTGTGATTTACCAAAAATCTGTGGATTGAATGTCAGACACAGGGAGCTGTGGATTCATCCAGGATCCCACATCTGGATCAGCAGCCAGCCCCTGCCCCAGGCTCCATTTTAGGGCAGACACCAAGAACTCCATGCAGCCACACCAAGGAGCTGTTTCAGGGTTGGAAATGAGGATCTTGAGCCAAACAAAAATCCCAAATCCTTCCCAAATTCCTGGGAACAGCACGAGGCTCCCTCCCTCCCCATGCCCCACCAGCCCCACTCAGAGTAATTAACAGAGATCATTTAATTCCAACCAGGAGGGCGCCAAACAAACACAAACACAAGCAAGAATCAGTGTAGAGCTACATTGTTGGCTTTTTCAACTGCCACTAGAAAAAAAAATACTCTTGATTACAAAAATAATTTGCACATAAGCACAGGAGGAGCGGCAGATTTCTCAGTCAGGCTGATTTTGGAGCTCTGCCAAAGAGATTTGTTAAACAAAGTTGGATTTCTTAATCTGTATCAAAAGTGGGTCTATAATTCTGTATAGAAATATGCAGCGTAAATGACAAGTGGTTCATAAATTCTGTAAATATCCTCCCAGAAATGCAGGGTCATGGCAGATCACAGCTTCAGCTGCCTGCACAGAAGGAGATCAGCAGCCAGCTGAAGTCAGGATTATTTTGAAACCCTTCGAAATTTGCTGTCATTATATAAAGTTTAGGTATCTACACACACACAGAGAAAGGGGTTTTTATTCTATGTATAATATATAAAATATAGACTAGGTGGAGAGGCCCTCCAATTATAAATGCATAACCACAAGCTGGAGAGAATTTGGCATTTTTCCCATTTAAAAATGATTTTTTTTATAAAAATGAGTCAAGTTCTGACTCCCTGCACAGAAGCCAGCTGGGATTGGGAGCAAGGGCAGCGTTCCTCCAGCTCTGCCAGGGCACTTCCAGGGTGTGTTTTATACCAGCACAGGTTTTTATTTCGAGAAGAAAATGCAGCAGAATCCTGGAAATTCTGCTTTTTCAACTCTTGGAAAGCAGGGAAAGCATCTCTGGTTCTCAATTTTATCCTTTACAAGCCCTGGGTTGAGAGGCCAGCGGGAGGAAGGCTGAGGCACAGTTCCCTGGAGCTCCCCAGCAGCTGCTACAATCATTTCTCAAGGTAGTTTTTGCTAAAAAATGCACTTTAAACGTGTCTGTGCACAAACAGGTGCTACCAGCAAAAAAACCCCCACAATTAAAAAAAATGTAAACCCGGTGATTCCATCAGATCTCCGCGGCTTTGCTCTCCCAGCAAAGCTCAGGCAACTTTGGTCTGGTTGGAGTTGGCAAAAGCCACCAGGACCCCTCGTGCAGAGAGCCCGGAGCCCATTCCTCGGCCAGGGAGGGAAGGGATTGGGGCAGAAACTCCTCAGAGAGGCAGGGATGGGCAGGAAGGATTCAGGAATGGGCAGGAAGGATTCAGGAATGGGCAGGAAGGATTCAGGAATGGGCAGGAAGGATTCAGGAATGGGCAGGGCCAGCAGTACCTGGGGAGTGCTGGTGCTTGGCCGGGCCAGCGGGGCCGGGAGGGGCTGGGAAGGGCCAGGCAGGAGAGTTCTGCCCCACCCCTATAACAAAATGCAGGTTTTCTTGTCCTTGAAGGGGTTTTCGGATGCCGGGATCCCCATGAGCAGCGGGTCCTTCTTGGCGTGCTCCTCACAGTACAGCATCAAATCTGCTGAGGCTTTGGACACCTGCAGGGTACAGGGAACACACATCAAATGAGGTTTGGGGAATGGGACAGGAGCTGAGAGAAATCATGGGGACAAATCCCGTGTGGGATGGGAGAGGTGCTGCCAGATGGGTTCGTTCTCAAGGGTTTGATCCACAGGGAGAGAAGGAAAGGATGGACCTGGTGCCTTTTGGGGCTGTTCTCCAGGGTTTGATACACAGGGAGTGAAGGAAAGGATGGACTCAGTGCCCTTTGGGATCGTTCTCCAGGGTTTGATCCACAGGGAGAGAAGGAAAGGATGGACCCGGTGCCTTTTGGGGTCAGGGGTGACACCAGGCAAAGGCTCCCCCTGGCTCCTGCAGAAAACTGGAAACAACCAGGAGGGGCTTCAAAATAATTCTAGAGGATTCTTCATCTCTCCTGGAGTGACAGGAGAAGGGGAACGGCTTCCCAGAGAATGAGGGCAGGGCTGGGTGGGATTTGGGGCCGCAGGGACCGCGTTTGTTTGGGTTTGTGGAGCTGGAGAGGGGTGCACAAACACAACCCCTGCCCGCCATCCCATCATCCCACAGTTGGAAAGGGAAAAACAAGGCAAAGGAGGGGGAAAGGCTGTGCCCTCACCTTTATCCTCTCGATGGAGGCCTCTATCCTGAGCTGCTGCACCGTGCGGCGTGCCTGGGCGATGTTGTTGGTCGTGGTGGCTGTTTTGGTGGACATTTTCAGTGGAGTGGGGAAGTTCTGCTTGGAAAGGCAAGGGGTTGTTATTCCAGGAGGCAGCACAGCACCCTGAACTGCTTTTACACAGAGGTATCCACCAAAATGTACTTTTTGGTAATTATTATTACAACCAATCAGTTAAAACCAGCTCTGGAGATAAAACATGCTCCAAAGAAAAGCACGGAGCTCCTGTGAGGCTTTCTGAGCTTGGGGCACAGCTTTGGCCACTTGATCCCCACATTTGGATTCCAGGGGAGCCCAGAGTGTGCTGGGGCATCTCAACTTCCCCGGGAGCTGGACCAGAGGAGGGGACACCCAAGGGTGATGGAGTGAGTGGTCCTGAGCCCACCCAAGGGTGACACAAGGAGTGAGCCAGGATGGAACATTGAGCTTGGAAAAGTCTCCAAGATCCTGGAATCCAACTCTCCCCCAGCACTGCCCAATGTCCCCAAGTGCCACATTCACAGGGCTTTAAAATCCCTGCAGGGGTGGGGACTCCACCACCAGCTGTGCCAGGGTTGGAAAAGCTTTCTGGGGAGAAACAACATCCCTGGCACAGGCTGATGCCAGCAGCCCTGGCTGATTCTCTGCCCAGGCAGGTCTGAAGTGTCCAGGCCAGGCTGGACGGGGTTTGGAGCACCCTGGGACAGTGGGAGATGTCCCTGCCACGGCAGGGGTGGCACTGGATGGCTTTTAAGGTCTCTCCCACCCCAAACCAGTGTGGGATTCCCAATTATTCAGCTCTGCAGGAACCCAGAGTGTTGAGGCCAGCCCTGGCCGTGTCCCTGGCTGTGTCCCAGCTCCAGCAGGATCTGCTGCTCTCCCCCAGCTCCTGAGGGTGGCTGGGCTGAGGAGCTGTGCCCGGATCCTGCAGGGCACAGCAGTGACCCAAACCCAGATCCTGCAGGCACAGCAGTGACCCAAACCCAGATCCTGCAGGGCACAGCAGTGACCCAAACCCAGATCCTGCAGGGCACAGCAGTGACCCAAACCCAGATCCTGCAGGGCACAGCAGTGACCCAAACCCAGATCCTGCAGGGCACAGCAGTGACCCAAACCCAGATCCTGCAGGACACAGCAGTGACCCAAACCCAGATCCTGCAGGGCACAGCAGTGACCCAAACCCAGATCCTGCAGGGCACAGCAGTGACCCAAACCCAGATCCTGCAGGGCACAGCAGTGACCCAAACCCAGATCCTGCAGGCACAGCAGTGACCAAACCCAGATCCTGCAGGGAACAGCAGTGACCCAAACCCAGATCCTGCAGGACACAGCAGTGACCCAAACCCAGATCCTGCAGGACACAGCAGTGACCCAAACCCAGATCCTGCAGGGCACAGCAGTGACACAAACCCAGATCCTGCAGGGCACAGCAGTGACCAAACCCAGATCCTGCAGGGCACAGCAGTGACCAAACCCAGATCCTGCAGGGCACAGCAGTGACCCAAACCCAGATCCTGCAGGACACAGCAGTGACCCAAACCCAGATCCTGCAGGACACAGCAGTGACCCAAACCCAGATCCTGCAGGACACAGCAGTGACCCAAACCCAGATCCTGCAGGAGCACAGCAGTGACCCAAACCCAGATCCTGCAGGGCACAGCAGTGACCCAAACCCAGATCCTGCAGGGCACAGCAGTGACCCAAACCCAGATCCTGCAGGGCACAGCAGTGACCCCAGCCCGGGGCAGCCTTTGTGAACTTTGTGAGTTCTGCTGCAGCAGCTCTGGCAGGATTCGGGTTTCTCTCAGCCCAGCCTGGCAGCAGAGCTGTGCCACCTGATGCTGGTGCCAGCCCTGTGAGCTGGGAGTGGCATTATCCTGCTCTGGGGTCCTGATTTTGGGGGGATATTCCTTGGAAGAGCTTTGGGCAGAGCAATTCCCAAGGGGCAGGAAATGCCCACCCAGGCTCAGGAGGAGGGACATCCATTGCTGATATTTGGGGTCACTAAAAGCTGATTTCCTACAGGAAATATTAGGGGCATCTCCTTGCAGATCCATGCAGGGCAAGGGATGCTCCAAACCCCAATGTCCAGCCTGGCATTGGGCACTGCCAGGGATCCAGAGGCAGCCACAGCTCTGCCCACCCTCTCCTTCCCAACATCCCACCCAAATCTCCCCTTTTCCACTCTGAAGCCATTCTCTGTGTCCTGTCCCTTCACTCCTCATCCCCAGCCCCTCTCCAGCTCTCCTGGAGCCCCTTTAAATTAAAAATTTCCAAGCAGGAAACTGCAGAGGGCACTGCCCGAGCTGATAAATGCAGCTGGGGTTCCACAGGGACTCTACCATTCCTGGAATAACAATTTGCTGTTCCACACAGACACAAAAGCCCAGATCCACCACAAACTGAGCCCAACTTCCCAGTCCAGTCCCTCTTCCAATATAAAAAACATGCAGTGTGGAAAAACCACCACAAAGCAATTTCTTTTTATCAAGTAATGAATGCAGCTCGGAGAGGACATTTCAGGAATTGCTGATTCCTGTAATTTTAGTACTTCTTTTTTTGGAAAAAGTTTAAAGAGTTGTAAAATTAAAAGCTAAACCTTTATCCTGTCATTTAACTGGGGAAAGGCCATGCTCAGCCTTCCCTCCTCCAGCCCCAAACCCCCTTTTGCCACTGGAGCTGTTGGATTCTCTGGATCCCATCCCATCCTCCATGGATGACCCCCTTAGGAAAGTTCCAGTGTTTATTTTCCCAGCTGCTCAGCTTTGTTAATAAATGAGATGTTTGGGGGAAAAAACAAAAAAAAAACAAACCAAAACAAAACAACCCAAACCGTAAGATTTGAAAATTAAATTGCTGCATTTCCCCATCTCCAAACAAGCACGAGCTTTAGCAGCCCTCCTAAGGTTACTAAATCTCTGCTCCAGGGAGATTTACAACAACTAGGTCAGCTCCCAATAATTCTGTTTTCCTTCCCAGTTCCTGGCAACGGATCCGAGCTGCTGCAGCCACGGGATTTCTCACAGGGCACCCTGGACTTGAAAAAACACCCCAGATTTAACCTGGAGGGGTCAGAATTCTGCAGAATTTGAGGCCTGAGCGACCTGGGCAGGGTTTTGTGGGATGGGAGAATCTCATTCCCTAAAAATGGGTCGGAGAGGGCACTTCTGGGATTTCTAGGAAAGGATTCCTGGTGCTCAGCTTTGCTCATCCCAACACTTCCCATGGGATCTCTCCAATCCCAGCACTCCCAAAATCCTTGTTCTGTGCTCAATGCAGCAAAACTCCCAATAGGTTCTTCCATTCACCCCTAAGTCAGAGCCCAGCTGGTGATCCAGGCCAGGCTGGACAGGGCTTGGGACACCATGGGACAGTGGGAGGTGTCCCAGGGGTGGCACTGGATGGGTTTTGAGATCCTTTCCAGCCTAAACCATTCCAGGATTGTCTGGTGTGACCTCGTGCTGTTCCCTGCAGGGACACCCTGGGTGTGACAGGAGCCAGGCTGGGGGTGACAGAGATTCCCAAAACCCACAGCAGCTGCAGGCATGGCTGCAAATGTCCCTCGGGTCTGACTCAGAGCCTAAAACGAGACAAAAGGATCAGCTCAGAACAGCCACGGGCAGGGAGAGCTTCCACCATCACAGAGTGCTCCAAACCCATCCAGCCTGGCCTTGGGCACTGCCAGGGATCCACCCTGTGCCAGGGAACAATTCCTCCCTCATTTATCCCTGGAAAAGTGAGAACTGCAGAGGAGGATGCTCAGCAGCTGCGCTTTGCCAGGGAAAGAGAACAACACAGGAAACTTCCAGTGCACTTGCAGCCACACAAATGCAGTTTTTTCTTCCCTGAAGCACCTGCACACAGGTGGAGCTGCCCCTCTTCCATGGAAAAGCCCTGTTTTTCCAGGCCTTGCCCTATTTTTTTCTGCAGGCTTTAAGTAATGAGGTTGCCATGCAGCAGATCCCCAGATCCGCCTGGGCCGGGTGCCAGACTCCAGCTCCAGGGGGATAATTAAACTCTGGACTATCTCATTTACTCTTTTACATGCAGGAACTCGTGAAGCACCAGCTGAGTGGAAGGTAATTAAATCAGCACTGCTGAAGCAGGGCTGGGAATGTGCTGGGAATCCCAGCAGCTCCCAGTTTGCTCCAGTTGCACAGAGCCAGCTCATACTGGAGCAGCGAAACCTGCAGATAAAGGCTCAAAGGGGTTAAAAGGTGTCTTGTAACTGTTTGTTTTAAAATAAAAAAAAAGATTTTGAGGTGAATAAATCAAAATTTAAATCAACAGAGCAGGTTGGACAAACACAAACCAACAGCAGCAACAGCAGCTACAAGTGCAACACCCCATCAGCTCCTGCTTTTCCAGAGCCTGGTTTTCCAGCCCCTGCTTTTCCAGAGCCTGGTTTTCCAGCCCCTGCTTTTCCAGGGCTGTCAGCAGGGATCTAAAGTTACAGCTGATCTGCAAATGCAGCTTTCAAAGGCCTCTCCCTCTGTGCAGAGGCACCGGAGCCCCGCTGGGGAGGACACGGAGCAGAGCTGGGAAGGCCCCTGTGCAGAGTGAGTTCCAAACTCACCAAGGAACAGCAGGAAAAGGAGAACATGGGGTGTTCCCAACATTCCCAGGGATCCTGTTCCCATTGGGAGCCCCTCTCCCTTGATTTGGGTGCTCTGGATTCCCATGGGATAGGAGGGAGCACCCCAGGGAGTCACTGCATGGAATTGCTGCTGGGAGCAGCTCCAGCCCAGAAACCTTGGGATGCTGCTGCTGCCCCATAAACCCCAAACAAACCCCACCATGGAAATCACCCCACTATTCTTAGAAACATAGGAATTAGGGGGAAAGGAGACAAGCAGCAGGACAAGCTCAGAGCTGCTGCTCCCAGCTCAGTCCTGGCCCTGAGTTTGAATTGAGGATTTCAGGGATTCCACACCAAACCCTGCAGGTTCCCAAGTGAAAGCATTCCCAGCCCTGCAGCTTCCCTGGCGTTTGCTGGGAGAGTTTGGGGCTGGAGCTGGTTTATCAGCACCCCTACCACTGGTTTATCAGCCCCTAGCAGGGCTCTGATCTCTGCTCCTGCCCTGCCTGAAAACCCATTTCCCTCCATCCTCCTGCTGCCTCCAGCCGGGACCCCACAAAATATTTGGGAATAACACATGGACCCCCAAACCCAGCTGCTTCTCTCAGCAATTCACTCCCCAGAGCTCTCAGCGATAAAATGAATAAATTTTTGCTTCTGCAAATTTAGGGATTTGTTGGGCAGGAAGGTGTTTGGTAGGAGGAAGAGGAGCTGCATGGAGAGGCACCAAACTGAGTTCAATTCCCATGGAGAGCAGGGAAGAAGAGCCACAATGGTCCCTGGAGGGGTGGCACGAGCAGGGGGTGATGGCAGAGCCTGGCATGAGCTCTGTGCAGGGCAGGAGATGGGTGAGGATTCCATGGATCCCAAGGGTGCAGGGTGAGGATTCCACAGATCCCCAGGGTGCTCCTTTCCCAGGAGCTTTGTGGCAGCGCGAGGGCTGGCGGCCGGTTGGGACTTGAACTTGCAGGTTGGTTTTCCCACAAAGCACTCTCAGGAGCTCGGGAGCAGCTTTGCCCTGACTTGCAGAACCTGAAAAATCTCCCAGTCCGAGGCAGGAGGCCACTGCTGGCATTGAAGGAGGGGGCAGGAATAAACAACTCCATTCCGAGGGCGCCTTGGAGCACGACCGGCTCCAGCAACAGATAAAACAACCCCACACCAGCATAACAAAATCTCTGGAATTGTGATATTCCCTGGCCTCAATTTGGAATTTTTAGGCCTCCAACAGAAGAATCTCCTGGAGGAGTCTCAGCGTGCCTGGTTCTACCTTCAGCCAAAGTGCTGCAGAGAATTTGGAGGGGCAGCGAGAGCGGGCGTGTCCCTCCCACAACCTGCACATCCCAGGGCACAACAGCACCTGGCACGGGCTGGGAGAGGCACAGGGTGACAGCAGGAGTGGGGACAGACACAGGGTGACAGCAGGAGTGGGACAGGCACAGGGTGGCAGCAGGAGTG
>CM019221.1:29879877-29926088 GCA_009741485.1 Malurus cyaneus samueli
TGGCAGCTGCAACTTGGGTTCATTCCAAAGGGTGTCGGTGGCAATCCCGGATCCGGCCGTGCCCAGCTCAGCGAGGGATCTGTGCCCTGGCAGTGCCAGCTCAGGAAATGCCCGCTGCCTCCAGTGCCAATTCCACACTCTGTGTGTGCTGCAGGCCTGGGAGCCTGTGCTGGCAATTCCCACAAAGGGAAATGCAGGAATTGCCAGTCCCTGCTGGGTTATTGGGGATCAGAACCCGACACATCCATTTGGGTGTGAAATGCAATGATTGTGCAGCCCTCGGGCTCCCAGCAGCAGGAAAGGAAAGATGATTTTTGTTGGAAATACAGACCCTGCTGCAGCTCTTACAGGATTCCCATCACCTGGTGGTTTTTATCACCATCCAGGCTGGAGAGCTGGGGCTGAAGGCTCCAGGGAGAGCTCAGAGCCCCTTCTAGGCCTAAAGGGGCTCCAGGAGATCCCCTCCTGGAGGGGGCTATAGATATAAAATATGTATTATATATTAAAAATATATATATTATATTTAAAGTATAATATGTATTATCTATTATATAGTTTACAATTCGCCTTTTCCCTGGAAAAAGATATAATATTATAATATATAATACAAATTATATAATACATAAATATATAGTTATTAATATAGATTTAATTAGCATGAATTGTAATAAACATTATTAAAAAAATATACATTAATATCTAATTATATATCATTCCAGGGTTTTTTCCAGGTGTGTGTAAAGGCCTCTGTAGGGAATGGGACTCTAGATTTGTTTATGCATGATTTAACCACTGTGAGAACTTCACTGAGGCTGACAGCTCAGATGTCCAGGCACAGTACTGAATGGTTTGGTTGGGCTCAAGCCTCCGTGCCACCCTGTGGGCAGAGACCTCCTCACTGTCCCAGTTTGAGGTGATCTTCCAAACTCAAAATTCTGTAGTTTTTTGATTGCATTAAACCACGAGTGCCAACCCCCCTGAGCTTTGACTTCCTTGCACTGTGAAATCCTCCTAATTTTGATTTTATTCTTGTTTCAGGATCATTACTCTGATAAAATCAAGGCAAGCTGGACAGGGAGCAAGTCTGCCTATGTAGGTGAGTTTCCAGTCTGCTCTGGTTCCTTCCTTTCATGCAAAATACAAAGCAGCACAACAGGTCTCAAACCCTGCTGATTTAATTTTATTCTGGGTTGGAACAAATATAAAACCCTTGGCAGGATTGGTGACGCTCTTCATCTCATTTTTTTTAACTGCCTGACTGCTTTTGCATTGGATTTAGGGGGCAGAAATGAAGAAAATGAGGAAATCAGGAAATTTCCTTGTTTATTCTCTCCGGTGGAAAGAGCCAGTGTGTAAATGTTTCTCCTTTCTGTCTTTGCTGTTTTAACTGTGGTTTGTTTGCAATTTTTTCCATATTCCCCCTATCCTTTAAATAAGCAATTTGATAAACCCTGCAGCCCAAAAAGCAGTGAAATCCTTCCCAATTCTTTGAGCTGAGCTCTTCCCAGAGCATCCCCCTCCGGCGTCCTCGGTTCCTTTATCTCTGGCAGACGAAGGAATCTGCTGAAGGCCACAAAACCTGGAGTTGGGCTCATCCCGTGACTGCCAGCACAGCCCTTTCCTGCTCCCCAGCCTGTTTTTGTAATTTTTCCCTTTTTCCTGGTGGGAATTAGCTGTGGGGAGAACAGGGATCTTCTGTGCAGCAGCTGCCCTGCAGTTCGTTGCCTTTTCCAGTGGCTTCAGGCTGATGTCTTTAAAATAACACTGCTCAGATGGTTTTTTTTCTGAGTAACCTTGATCTAAAAGTTGCTTCTCCTGGCTTTCGTGCTTGCTGGAGATGTGAAAATATCAGAAGAAATGCAGGGAAAAGAAAAGCAGGTTTTTCCACTGCTCCTCTCCCAAAATGTCCATTGGGTTTGACAGAGTCCCACAGTGGAGGCTGACTTTGAAAATCAAAGGGAGCTGCAGGGCCAGGTTTGATCAGCAGGGTGGTACTGGAATATTTATGAAGTGGAGGTTAGGAAGGAACAGAGCCTTAATTAAACACCCAGAACGCCCAGTCTGACTGAAGATCCTGGGAGTTGTCTGTTTCCTTTCATTTCACATTATTAAGGATTTTAATCCCCCAATTAAAACACTGGCAGCAGTATTTATAGTTGGAAAAAAAAAGATCTCTGCTGTAAAATCACTCCTATTCTCAAATGTAAATTCTCTGAAGAAGAAAACATCACAAATGAATGTTCAGTGCTTGAAGGGCTTTTATTTCTGTCTGTACTGACAGACTGTGTGAATATGGTGTCTCTACATGGCCAGAATTCCCATTTCTCATCCAGCCACCTCCTGCAGGAGGGGATGGAAGCAGAGTTTGTCCTTGCTGGACCTTTTCTGCTGGAAAATTTGGGTTGAAAAACCCGGCAAATCCTGCAGCTGCCAGATGTTTGAGTTTCCTTTGCCAGGGTGGGATCCTTGGAGGAAGGCTCTTGTTTGGGGAGGATCTTGTTCTCTTTCATCAAGCACAAACTTCTTCTGGGGCGTATAAAATATTTGTAGATCCTGCCTGAGACCTGTTTAAAAATCCAGTCCTGTTTAAAATCCATCCCTCTTTAAAAATCCAGTCCTATGTAAAAAATCTGTCTCTGTTTAAAAATCCAGCCCTGTTTAAAAATCCAGCCCTGGTTAACAATCCAGACTTGTTTAAAAACCCAGTCCTGTTTAAAATCCAGACCTATTTAAAAATCCAGTCTTATTTAAAAATCCAGCCCTGTTTAAAAATCCAGTTCCTCTTTAGAAATCCAGACCTGTTTGAAAATCCAGCCCTTCTCACCTGGCAGGAACCAGGAGCTGCTACTCACTTTTGTTTATGGAGGTGTGGAAAATCTTTCTCCTGGCCCCGTTCCCTGTGACGGGACAGGGAGGTCACGGATGATTCCTGATGTAATTTTTCCCCGGGAATTTTTGCCCTGTGGGTGTTGTGTTTGGGCTACAAAGTGCAGGAGTGGCTTGAGGTGCTCCCAGAAATCTCTGGAATATCGACCACTCGTCTCTGTTGGTTTGTGGGGAGTAAGGATTGTGGAATTCTAGAATTTTTGGGGTTTGTGTTGGAGGGATCTTAAAGTTCATCCGTGCCACCCTCTGCCATGGTCAGGGAAATGTCCCAAGTGCTCCAGTCTGGCCTTGGACAATTCCAGGGATGGGACAAAGCACCATAAATAGAGAAATACCCAAAACTCTCTAAGCCTGTTTCACTTTCCCTCAGTGCCGTTTTCTCGCTGGGGCAGCACCCCGGTGTTTTCCTGCTGCCCAGGTTAATTTTCCATTCTCTCGGAAAAGATTCCAACGCTTCCACTGGGTGTCAGCACGGCCCCACGCTGGGCCAGCACAACCCTGGGCTTTCCCTCGGGCTTATCCCACCGCTGGAAAAACCGGGCTGGCTGCATGTCCAGGGCAGGGATCTGGCTGGGGAGCAGCGCTGCGGGGCGGGGATGGGAACGGGATGGGAACGGGATGGGAACGGGATGGGACCGGGATGGGACCGGGATGGAGGGACGAAGGCGGGATGGGGGGATGGGGCGGGATACGGGCTGGATGGGAACCGGGATGGACCGGGATAGGGTATGGGAGGCCGGGATAGGGCTGGGATAGGGCAGGTGGGATGGGGCCGGGATAGGGCCAGGATGGGACCGGGATAGGGCCGGGATGGGCCGGGATGGGGCCGGGATAGGGCTGGGATAGGGGCCGGGATAGGGGCCGGGATGGGACCGGGATGGGACCGGGATAGGGCCGGGATTGGGGCCGGGATGGGACCGGGATAGGGCTGGGATGGGCGGGATGGGCGGGATGGGCGGGATGGGCGGGATGGGGCGGGATGGGCTGGGATGGGTGGGAATGGGCTGGGATGGCTGGGATGCGGCGGGATGGGCCGGGATGGGCGGGATGAGGGGGATGGGCTGGGATGGGCGGGATGGGCGGGATATGGGTGGGATGGCTGGGATGGGCCGGGATGGGGTCGGGAATGGGTGGAATGGGCTGGGATGGGGCCGGGATGGGACCGGGATAGGAGCCGGGATGGGGCCGGGATAGGCGGGATGGGCCGGGATGGGCTGGATGGGGGGATGGGGCCGGGATGGCGCGGGATAGGGCTGCGGATGGGCGGGAATAGGGCTGGGATAGGGCGGGATGGGGCCGGGATAGGGCCGGGATGGGACCGGGATGGGACCGGGATAGGGCTGGGATCCCCTTCCTCCTCCGAGCAGGAGCTCTGTGGGACGTGCCTGCCCCGTTCCAGTGCTCCCCGAGGAAGGGTCCAGCTGGGACAGGAGGTCCCTGGTGCTGGAGGAGCAGCGTGGAGAGCTGGGCAGGGTTTGCTTTGGGGTGTGAATGGGAACAGGGTTTGCTTTGGGGTGTGAATGGGAACAGGAGCTGCGGGGAGGTGCTGTGGGGACACCCTGGGGCTGCTCTCCCTCCATGCCTGCCACTCCTTTTCCACTCTGAACAAGCATCCAGGCTTCCTGAGTCCATCCAGGTTTCCCAAATCCATCCAGGCTTCCCAAAACCCTCAGGCCTGCCAGGGCAAGGCATCTCCTTCAGCCCCGACTGTCAGTGTTGGGAGAGAAGCTGCACCCCAAGGGTCATTTGGATTTCAGACGGGCAGAGGCATCTCCTGGGTGCTCCTTTCTGCCACTTCCTGCTGCCACCCTGTGCCTTTCCCACTCCTGCTGTCACCCTGTGCCTGTCCCACTCCTGCTGCCACCCTGTGCCTGTCCCCACTCCTGCTGTCACCCTGTGCCTGTCCCACTCCTGCTGCCACCCTGTGCCTGTCCTGTCCCACTCCTGCTGCCACCCTGTGCCTGTCCGTGCAAAAGACCAGAAATAAGACGCAAGCTTGGTAAGGGGCGCAGTCCCCACGAGAATGCTAACGTGGGGCCGGGGAAAACATAAGACTAAGGAGGGAGGAGGGAGCGGGAACGCAGCCCTATCCACACCTTGATAAACCGATCCAGGCTCACCAACTATCCCGGCCCTATCCCAACTCCCACCTCGTGCCCAAGTCCCACGCTATCCCAGAATACCCGGCCTATCCATCCCAGCCCTCATCAGCCCATCCGGACGCCTACGGTCCTACCGCCAACATCCCGGCCTATCCGGTCCATCCGGCTTCCGTATCCGGTCCCATCCCGGCCCTATCCCGGCCCATCCCGGCCTATCCCGGCCCAACGGCCCTATCCGGTCCATCCCGCCCATCCGGTCAATCCCGCCCCTCCCGGTATCCGTCCATCCCGGCCCATCCCGGCCCATCGGCCCCATCCGGCCTATCCCGGTCCATCCCGCCCCATCCCAGCCCTATCCAGCTATCCCGTCCCATCCCGCCCCTCCACGGCCCTATCCCGGTCCCATCGGCCCATCCGGCCCATCCTTCCCGGTCCATCCCAGCCCTATCCCGGTCCATCCCGGTCCATCCGCCATCCGCTATCCCAGCCCTATCCCAGCCTATCGGTCCCATCCCGCCCATCCCGATCCCGGTCCCATCCCGGCCCTATCCCGGCCCATCCCAGCCCTATCCCAGCCCTATCCGGCCTATCCCGTCCCACCCGTTCCCATCCCAGCCTATCCCGCCCATCCCTTCGCCCTCCAGCCCTATCTGTCCCTCCCGGTCCCATCCCGGTCCATCCGTTCCATCCCTTCCCATCCCGTTCCCAGTCCCCGCCCGCAGCGCTGCCTCTCTCCCCAGATCCCTGCCCTGGACATGCAGCCAGCCCGGTTTTTCCAGCGGTGGGATAAGCCCGAGGGAAAGCCCAGGGTTGTGCTGGCCCAGCGTGGGGCCGTGCTGACACCCAGTGGAAGCGTTGGAATCTTTTCCGAGAGAATGGAAAATTAACCTGGGCAGCAGGAAAACACCGGGGTGCTGCCCTCAGCGAGAAAACGGCACTGAGGGAAAGTGAAACAGGGCTTAGAGATGGTTTTGGGTCTTTTCTCTATTTATGGTGCTTTTGTCCCATCCCTGGAATTGTCCAAGGCCAGACTGGAGCAGCTTGGGACATTTCCCTGACCATGGCAGAGGGTGGCACGGGATGAACTTTAAGATCCCTCCCAACACAAACCCCCAAAAATTCTAGAATTCCACAATCCTTACTCCCCACACAACCAACAGAGACGAGTGGTACGATATTCCAGAGATTTCTGGGAGCACCTCAAGCCACTCCTGCACTTTGTAGCCCAAACACAACACCCACAGGGCAAAATTCCCGGGGAAAAATTACATCAGGAATCATCCGTGACCTCCCTGCTCCCGTCACAGGGAACGGGGCCAGGAGAAAGATTTTTCCACACCTCCATAAACAAAAGTGAGTAGCAGCTCCTGGTTCCTGCCAGGTGAGAAGGGCTGGATTTTCAAACAGGTCTGGATTTCTAAAGAGGAACTGGATTTTTAAACAGGGCTGGATTTTTAAATAAGACTGGATTTTTAAATAGGTCTGGATTTTTAAACAGGACTGGGTTTTTAAACAAGTCTGGATTGTTAACCAGGGCTGGATTTTTAAACAGGGCTGGATTTTTAAACAGAGACAGATTTTTTACATAGGACTGGATTTTTAAAGAGGGATGGATTTTTAAACAGGACTGGATTTTTAAACAGGTCTCAGGCAGGATCTACAAATATTTTATACGCCCCAGAAGAAGTTTGTGCTTGATGAAAGAGAACAAGATCCTCCCCAAACAAGAGCCTTCCCTCCAAGGATCCCACCCTGGCAAAGGAAAACTCAAACATCTGGCAGCTGCAGGATTTGCCGTGGTTTTTCAACCCAAATTTTCCAGCAGAAAAGGTCCAGCAAGGACAAACTCTGCTTCCATCCCCCTCCTGCAGGAGGTGGCTGGATGAGAAATGGGAATTCTGGCCATGTAGAGACACCATATTCACACAGTCTGTCAGTACAGACAGAAAATAAAAGCCCCTTCAAGCACTGAACATTCATTTGTGATGTTTTCTTCTTCAGAGAATTTACATTTGAGAATATGGAGTGATTTTACAGCAGAGATCTTTTTTTTTCCAACTATAAATACTGCTGCCAGTGTTTTAATTGGGGGATTAAAATCCTTAATAATGTGAAATGAAAGGAAACAGACAACTCCCAGGATCTTCAGTCAGACTGGGCGTTCTGGGTGTTTAATTAAGGCTCTGTTCCTTCCTAACCTCCACTTCATAAATTATTCCAGTACCACCCTGCTGATCAAACCTGGCCCTGCAGCTCCCTTTGATTTTCAAAGTCAGCCTCCACTGTGGGACTCTGTCAAACCCAATGGACATTTTGGGAGAGGAGCAGTGGAAAAACCTGCTTTTCTTTTCCCCTGCATTTCTTCTGACTTCACTTTTCACATCTCCAGCAAGCACGAAAGCCAGGAGAAGCAACTTTTAGATCAAGGTTACTCAGAAAAAAAACCATCTGAGCAGTGTTATTTTAAAGACATCAGCCTGAAGCCACTGGAAAAGGCAACGAACTGCAGGGCAGCTGCTGCACAGAAGATCCCTGTTCCTCCCCACAGCTAATTCCCACCAGGAAAAAGGGAAAAATTACAAAAACAGGCTGGGGAGCAGGAAAGGGCTGTGCTGGCAGTCACGGGATGAGCCCAACTCCAGGTTTTGTGGCCTTCAGCAGATTCCTTCGTCTGCCAGAGATAAAGGAACCGAGGACGCCGGAGGGGGATGCTCTGGGAAGAGCTCAGCTCAAAGAATTGGGAAGGATTTCACTGCTTTTTGGGCTGCAGGGTTTATCAAATTGCTTATTTAAAGGATAGGGGGAATATGGAAAAAATTGCAAACAAACCACAGTTAAAACAGCAAAGACAGAAAGGAGAAACATTTACACACTGGCTCTTTCCACCGGAGAGAATAAACAAGGAAATTTCCTGATTTCCTCATTTTCTTCATTTCTGCCCCCTAAATCCAATGCAAAAGCAGTCAGGCAGTTAAAAAAAATGAGATGAAGAGCGTCACCAATCCTGCCAAGGGTTTTATATTTGTTCCAACCCAGAATAAAATTAAATCAGCAGGGTTTGAGACCTGTTGTGCTGCTTTGTATTTTGCATGAAAGGAAGGAACCAGAGCAGACTGGAAACTCACCTACATAGGCAGACTTGCTCCCTGTCCAGCTTGCCTTGATTTTATCAGAGTAATGATCCTGAAACAAGAATAAAATCAAAATTAGGAGGATTTCACAGTGCAAGGAAGTCAAAGCTCAGGGGGGTTGGCACTCGTGGTTTAATGCTAATCACAAAAACTACAGAATTTTGAGTTTGGAAGATCACCTCAAACTGGGACAGTGGGAGGTGTCTCTGCCCAAGGCAGGGGTGGCACTGGATGGGCTTTGAGGTCCTTCCAACCCAAACCATTTCAGGGTTACTTTGTCCCTGGACACTCTGAGCTGTCAGCCTGCAGTGAAATGTTCTCACAGTTGGGTTTAAATCACTGCATAAACAAATCTGAGAGTCCACATTCCCTACAGAGGCCTTTACACACCTGGAAAAAACCCTGGAATGATATATAATTAGAATAATTTAATTTTTATATAATTTATATACAATTACTGCATAATTTATATATAATTTCTATATATTTATGTAATTTATATATAATTGGTAGTATTTATATATATAAGATATTTTTTTCCAGGGAAAAGGCAGAATTGTAAACTATATAATAGATAATACATCATATATACTTTAAATATAATATTATATATTTTTAATATATAATACATTTATATTCTATAGCCCCCTCCAGGAGGGGATCTCCTGGAGCCCCTTTAGGCCTAGAAGGGGCTCTGAGCTCTCCCTGGAGCCTTCAGCCCCAGCTCTCCCAGCCTGGATGGGTGATAAAAACCACCAGGTGATGGGAATCCTGTAAGAGCTGCAGCAGGGTCTGTATTTCCAACAAAAATCATCTTTCCTTTCCTGCTGCTGGGAGCCCGAGGGCTGCACAATCATTGCATTTCACACCCAAATGGATGTGTCGGGTTCTGATCCCCAATAACCCAGCAGGGACTGGCAATTCCTGCATTTCCCTTTGTGGGAATTGCCAGCACAGGCTCCCAGGCCTGCAGCACACACAGAGTGTGGAATTGGCACTGGAGGCAGCGGGCATTTCCTGAGCTGGCACTGCCAGGGCACAGATCCCTCGCTGAGCTGGGCACGGCCGGATCCGGGATTGCCACCGACACCCTTTGGAATGAACCCAAGTTGCAGCTGCCAAGGGCTGGCACCGAGCTCTGAGGCTGCTCCGTGCTCTGGAGAAGCCACAGCCATCCAGTTCCCTCATTCCCAGGGAGCAGAGAGGAAAAATCCCACCTAAAATTCCCAAGAGATGGTCCCCAGCAGGGCACAGCAGCACGGGGAACATTCCCGTTATAATCACACTCCATTTCCCATGCTGGAAATGGGATCAAACTTTTAATAAGTGCTCTTCAAATCATTGTGTGGAGGAGGAAAATAAATTGTGTTAAGGACAGTGGGACTTGTCCCCGTGCCAGGCTTGTCCTGTCCACGTCCAGCAAGGAAACCAAAATAAATAAATGTGACACGTAACCTCCTCCACAGGCGTGTGAGTGCTGCAGCAAAGCAAAGCCTGAATGGAAAAGCTGCTGCTCTGTTTATCTGTGTGAGGTCCCCCTCCACTCACAGCCCCTGCAAACTGGGAGGGAAAAATAAGAAAATTGGTAATATTGACTTGTGCGTCCTGAGGGAGATGAAAACACAGCCCAAACAACCCTGGAGCACAGGGAATGGTTTGGGTTGGGAGAGGCCTTCAGACATCAGCCAGTCCAAACCCATCTCAAATCCATCTGAGTTGTAATTCCGGCTCTCGGGGCCACTTTCCAGCCCAGAGCCACATGGATATTCCTGCCAAATCAAAGCAGGAATATCAAACCATCCACAGGGATATTCCTGCCCCTAATCACAGTTCTTATCAAACCATCCACAGGGATATTCCTGCCCCTAATCACAGTTCTTATCAAACCATCCACATGGATATTCCTGCCTAATCAAAGCTCCTATCAAAGCAGCCATAAAACCCCACATATCCAGGAGTAGCCACAGCTTCTCTGGGCACCTTGTGCCAAGGCCTCACCTCCCTCACAGGAGGAACTTATCCCTAATATCCAAACCTGCTATATTTTGCCCTTTTTCTGACAGACAATAATTTGTGATGTTTCCCTGGTTCAGACAGCAGAGCTGGTCCCAGGGCATCCCTTTGGCCTTCCCTTATCATGGCACCAGAAACTGGGAGAGAGGATTTTCTCTCCTCAGCTTAAAGCAGCAGAAAACCCTCGGGGTTTGCGCTCTGGGAGAGTTTTGGCACAACAAAAAACATCACTGAGGGGAGAAAACCAGACAAAAACTCCTCTGTGTGCTCCCACTGCCTCTGCCCAAGGAATGGCTCTGGAGAGTGAAGGAGGGATTGCTGGAGCAGGGAAGAAGGACTGGGATGCAGGATGGGGATGCAGGATGGGGATGCAGGATGGGGATGCAGGATGGGGATGCAGGATGGGGATGCAGGATGGGGATGCAGGATGGGTGAGCAGGATGGGTGAGCAGGATGGGGATGCGGGATGGGGATGTGGGATGGGGATACAGGATGGGAATATAGGATGGGGATATAGGATGGGTGAGCAGGATGGGGATGCAGGATGGGAATGCAGGATGGGGAAGCAACTGCTCCCTCCCCAGCAGGACAAAGACAGACTTTTCCACCTCCAAAACCCTGGAGAGCCATGCTAGAGGATCACAGCCCACACAGAGATCTAGGACTCAGAGCTGTGTGTCAGAGGGGGAGCACGAGGGCTTGGATCACACATCCCAAACCAAAGGGTGCCAAAAAGTCACCCATCCCTGCCCAGCAAGGCTGGAAAGACACGGGAGAAGGGATGGGAAGACAAATGGGGTGAACAAAGGGGGAACAAAGCTGGTTCCTCACTGGGCTGAGGCAAATGTTTAAACAAGGAGCTGATCCCAGCAGCCACATCCCGCCGCCCTCGGCTGCTGCAGGACAAATAACCCTCAGAACACACTTCTCCCCCTCTCCCTCCTCCCTCTGCAGCTCCATCACATGCCAAGACGCTGATACGGACACAGGAAGCTGAATATAAACACATTGCCTGTTTTACCAAATATTCAAAGGAACACAACTAAAAATACTCAGCTGCTGTGTCCAGGAACATCCCGGAGCTGTGATCCGCCCCCAGCCACACTGCCTGGGGCTCCAGGAAGAGGGAGCTGGGATTTGGGGTTCTCATGGAATCCCAGCATGGTTTGGGTTGGGAGAAACCTTAAAGTTCATCCCATTGGGCAGGGACACTTCCTATTGTCCCAGGCTGCCCCAAGCCCCAATGTCCAGCCTGGCCTTGGGCCAGGGATCCAGGGGCAGCCACAGCTGCTCTGGGCACCCTGTGCCAGGGCCTGCCCACCCTCCCAGGGAACAATTCCATCCCAAAATCCCATCCATCCTTGCCTCCTGGCAGTGTGACCCCATTCCCTGTGTCCTGGCACTTCAGGCCCTTGTAAACAGTCTCTCTCCATCTTTCCTGTCAACTCCTTCAGGTACAGGAAGCTTCTCCTCTCCAGGCTGAACAATCTCAGCTCTCCCAGCAGAGCTGCTCCATCCCTCTGCTCATCCTGCTGCCTCCTCTGGATCCCCTCCAACAACTCCATGTCCTTCCCCTCCTGGGGGCCCCAGAGCTGAGGTTCAGAAAAATGAGCCCCAATTGTGTAATGTTGCAAAAATCACTGAATAACTGCTCAATTCCAGCACTGATAGATGGAGAACAAATCCCAAAAGTCACCAACAGCATGAGAGGGGGTCTCACCAAAGGATCCAGGAGTGGATCCCCTCCTCCCCACAGACACCTTTCCAGGGATGGATGTACCCCCACCACACTCCCAGCTCCCACCCCACCCTCCTGCTTCTACCAATCCCCATAAAATCCCTATGGGATTTTGGAGAATTTAGGATTTCAGTAGAATTCTGGAGGATCCTACAACAACCCAGTCATGCTGAGGACTTCAGTCACAGGCTCTGCTCTTTCTCACCAATTCTTGCAAAATACAGAATGATCACTCCTTACTCGTGTCATCAGCATTTTTTCACCCTTCCAAATTCCCCCCCCCCAGATTATTCCTGGGAGAAGAAATGATGTGGGTCCAGGAGCTTCCAACACCAAGGGCAGGATGAACACTGAAGTTCAGAAAAACGAGCCCCAGTTGTGTAATATAGCAAAATTCACTGAATAACTGCTCAATTCCAGCACTGATAGATATGGAACAAATCCCACAAATCACCAAACATTTGCAGCTCCCATTTCCCTGGAAACTGTGAGTCCACAATGACTTTCAGGAACTGAGGGGTCTCAAGCTCCCATCCCAATTAATGGAGTGAAACTGCCTCTGCCCAGGGGGATTTGTGTGCCTGGAACCAGCAGCTTTCCCCCATTCCCAAGGTTTGTGAAAGCACAGATGAAGTTGCAGCAACAGAATCCTCCCCGGAACAGAGCTCCACGGCTCGGCCAAGGCTGTGCTGGCGTTTCCCTCGATAACCATAAACCTTTGGAAACGATTCCCTCCGCCCCCTGCCGTGGTGATCTCTGCTCTGGCAAAGGGGACAAAGGGAAAGGGCGGAGGGTGAGGATTTATGGGGCTGTACCACGCGTTTCTGCAGCAATATGGATTTGATTTTGCAACAGAGAGGGACACACTGGGATTTGGGAAGCTGGAGCCGGGGAAGAAGCCACGTTCCCACCCCGTGTTCAGCATCTTCCAGCAGCACTGGCAGGGATGGTGGAGCCTTAGAAAAGGGAGTTTTTAAACAGGCAGAGAGAGCCAGGACACAGGGAATGGGGTGACACTGCCACATGGCAGGGATGGATGGGATTTTGGGATGGAATTGTTCCCTGGGAGGGTGGGCAGGCCCTGGCACAGCTGTGGCTGCCCCTGGATCCCTGGCAGTGCCCAAGGCCAGGCTGGAGCACCCTGGGACAGTGGGAAGTTGGGGTGGGATGAGATAAACTTTAAGGTTCCTCCCAACCCAAACAAGCTAGAATCCCATAATTTTACTGTCTCATCCCAGGCCTTACTACGGAGAACCCAACACAAACAGGATTAAATATTCTGAGTCTTTTCAGGAACAGAGCCTAAAAAATTGAGAATTTTCAGTACTCACCAAAAAGTTACCACATTGCCAAAGAAACATTAGGTTTGAAAGAAAAGAAGTACCTGAAGCCTACAGCACAACTCAGTAATTGGATTTAACACCAGCAAGAGATGAGAGATGCTGGCAGGTATTCTGCTGCCTGGGAGCACAAAAAATTCCTCCAGGACAATGCAAGAGCTTCATTTTCCAAGGAAAAATCCTCCATCAGATGGGATTATGGAATGAGCTCACTCCCAGCATCAGACCCCATGCATTGCTCCTCTCTGGAGTTCATTGCTCCTTGATTAGGGATATCCCAAATGCTGTGGTGCATCCCATGCCAGGATAAAATACAGGATTGAGGAGTCATTAACTCCATACTAATCCCTCGATCTCATTTAGTGGCACTGAGCAGCATAAAATCCTCCCACTGTACACTACTCACCCTTTACTTCCAGAATTGTGTTTCTAAAAAAATTTACAACCCAGACAAATACAGACAAGTAAGGTGTCCCTGATGCTGGGGGTTCTAAGCCAATAAAAACACTGCATAATCACCTGGCAAATTGCTGGGAACTCCATTTGATGTGCTACACAAATGAAATCACAGAATCGTGGAATAACCAGAGTTGGAGTATCAAGTGTAGCTCCTGGCCCTGCACAGGAATATCCCAAAATCCCACTCTGTGTATCCCTGAGCTCTGGCAGCCTCGGGGCTGTGCCCATTCCCTGGGGAGCCTGATCAGTGCCCATCTCCCTCTGGGGGAAGAATCTTTCCCTGATATCCAACCCAAACCCCTCCTGACACAGCTCCAGCTCCTCCTTCCCAAGAGCACCAGGCTAAAATCACAATTTACACTCAAATCCCCCTTTCCCCCCACCAAAAATAGTAAAGAATTAAAGCTTGGGATAAAGAATCACAATTTAGAAGTTACTAAAGTAACTAAAAAGTTCCAGGATTGGACTCAATGACCCATGTGGGTCCTTTCCAACTCAGGATGTTCTGCAATTTCATGATTCTAACTAAACTTATTACTGCAACAGGGTGTGTAATCTCAGTATCAACACGAAACCTCCTGGAATAATGACGCTTCCCACTAATTAACCTCCTTCCCACACTCATCCCACAACTCCCCACACGTGGGAAAGTTCCCTCGTCAAGCAGAGCTCTGTGATTCCAAGGAAAACCCATGGCCCGATGGCTGGGAATACTAAAATTGGTAAAATTGAAAGGATTTGGCTGAAAGCTGGGGCTGGAACCGCCAGATCTGGGTATCCATCGGTGCCATGGGGAAGGTCGGGAGGGAAGGAGGTGGGAAGGAAGCAGGAAGGAGAAGGAAAGGAAGAAAAAAAAAAGCCTATCTTAGAATTATTTTTACATAATGAAGATTACTTTTTACATAATTAAGCAGATTTCGACTCATTCCCGTGCCACACGCCACTTGTTGAACCACATCACAGCTGCGCGCTGCCTCCCACCGGGAATACTCCTCAGAACAGCGGAAAAAAAATTAAAAAAATTAAAAAAAACTCCAAACCAACCCCAAAACCACCCAAGCACCGCTCGGGCCCGGCCCAACCCGCCAGGCCCCGCTGCCAAAAGGGCCGGGCTGACACTTCCCGTTGTCCCCGCGTTGTTTAGGCGGAACGGCTCAGAATTCCGGTAGGAACCCCCTGTCCCGCAATCCCGGGATCCCGGGACTCACCGAGCGCCGCTCCCGGTGTCTCCACGGGCGACCGGAGCGGGATTTAGACCACGCCCATCGCTAAGCCACGCCTAATTTCACCTAGGCCCCGCCTATCCCGCGTGGCCCCGCCCGCCCGAACGGGCGGGGCGGGGCCACGCGGGGATGGGCGGGGCCAGTATAATAGTGGGCGGGGTCAAACCAGCTCATTTTAATCCATGCAGAATTCCACAGCCAAATCCGGTTTTTCCTGTTTTAAGGGGTGGATTCAGCCGTGCCTTTGGTGTTTGGGAAGGGGTTGAGCGAGAAAATCGTGCGCCCGAGGGATGGGAGAACACGCGGTGGTGGAGGGAGGTGATGGTGGTGGAGAATCCTTTGGGATGGAGAGGTTGGAGCATCGGGAATTTTAGGAGAAGAGGAGGTCGCCAGGGAGGGGAGGATGTGGTGTTTGTAAAGGCTTGTCTGCTGGCCGAACGGGACTGGCGTGTTTCTGCTTGTAGGGCTTTGATGCTGGGATCACCTGGGTAGATATTTGCAAAGGCAGGGGAGGGTGTGGATTAAAATTTAAAATTTAAAATACGGGTTCCTGCCTGGCAGCTGCAGGGAGGGAGAAGGAATTTTTCCTTGGGAGGGTGAGGAGGTCCTGGCACAGGGTACCCAAAGAAGCTGTGGCTGCCCCTGGATCCCTTTAGGTGTCCAGACTGGATATTAGGGCTTGGAACAGCTTGGGACAGTGAAAGGTGTCCCCTGGGTGGGTTTTGAGGTCCTTTCCAACCCAAACCACGCTGGGATTCTGTGAAATTCCATGAAAACTGGGGAAGATGCTTCATTCATCAGCAACACCACCTCTGCCTGGAATGTGTCCCCATGGAGCATCCTGCCTTGTAGCAGAGAGCACCAGGGAAATCTCTTCTTGCTCTTTTCCACCGTTTAGCCCCACACCAGCACAGCCAGGTTCTCCTGGCTCCATCCTGTCTCCACAGTCAGGTTTTATAGGAGAAGGGATGGGATCACCAGGGTGCTCAGCTCCCTTTTATTGCCATTCCAGCTGGGAACACAGAGATGCACACGAGGACATTGTCCTGCATTATGAACCAATGAAAAAAAAACCCAAACAAAACTTTCAGGACAACTCTTAAAAGAGAAGGAATTCCTCATTAGATTCATGGTTGAAAATACAGAAATCCAGTTTGCCCAAGTGTGGCCACCAGCCAGGCGGGAAGCATTGCCCTCTCGTGGGCTAAAGCAGCAGCTTCCCATCATTCAGTCCTAACAAGATCTTAATCAAGCAGCATTAATTAACTACCTATGGCCTCACAGTGCAGCACTCCCCAGCGAGCTGACCCAAGCAGGAGATTGTCAGGGATTCCCAGGAGCTCTGCTGGGGCTCCTGTCCCATCCCTGCCAGTTTGCCACGGGGCACGCACCGGACACACTGGGAGGGCACACTGGGTGCACTGGGGCTTGCACTGGGCATGCTGGGAGCACTGGGACATGCAGTGGACATTCACTGGTTTGAACTTTGTATTTTCTCTATTAAACATTTATTTTCCTACTCACCAGGGGCTGGATGAAGACTCAGCAAGAGGGGATCTCTCAGTTTTGTTCCACCCCAGACCTTCACCCAGTGGGTGTCTCACCTTTGTCTGAAGGCAGCGCCAAGTTCTTCAGATCCCAGTGATACAAGCACAGCATTCCCCTTCTCCTACAAACACAAATAGAGATGTAAATATTAATTATTATTAGCATGCAGCAGTAACCTGGATCAGAGCACTGACTTTCAGATATTGGGAAGGAATTGTTCCCTATGAGGATCTGGCACAGGGTGCCCAGAGAAGCTGTGGCTGCCCCTGGATCTCTGGAAATGTCCAAGGACAGGTTGGATGGGGCTTGGAGCAACCTGGGACAGTGGAAGGTGTCCCTACCCATGGAAGGGGTGGCACTGGCTGGGTTTTAAGGTCCCTTCCAACCCAAACTCTGTCTGGAGTGAGGCACTGGGAGGTACTGGTAGCAGGACTTGGAGCAGTATCCAGGGTGGAATCCTGTCCACCAGCACCATTTATCTCTGTGAACCCTCGTTATTTCCTGCATGACGAGGTTCAGAGTTCAGCCAAGGGCTGCAATGCACAGCTTGGAAGGTTTTGTAGCAGCTCTGCTCTCAGGGTGCACTTTGGCCAGAGAAAGCAAAGTCAGATTTTTTTCCACCTGTTTGGCACTGCTGCTCCTTCCCACCTCGGATGCTCTGCATCCCGTCCCAGGGGTGCTGGAGGGAAGATGCTGATGCTCTCAGGGCATCACTTCTATCCTTCCTGAGGCAGAATCAGGGAGGTGGGGGATCATTGAATGAGCTCAGGGGCTTTCCCAAATAGATCATGGAAGTCTCTGACACTGTGATAAGAAAATGAGCCACCTCACTCCCAGCCCCAGCAAGCCTGGCAGGAGCCAGCCAGAGCAGGAAAGCTCAATTCTTGGCTTCTTCTAATCTCCTGGAGGAAATTCTCAAAATGATGCCATGTTCCCCCTCAAAATGCAGTGATTTTTTTCCCCATCATCTGTGCAGAACAGGAATTTGGTGTGGTTTCCCCAGGATCTTTGCAGATCTTTGACTTGGTGGCTTCACTGAGCTTGTACTTAACCAGAAGTGCACGGGGAAATGATCCTGAAATTCGCTGGAAGCAGGGTGGGGCTTGCTCCAGGTTATGGGCTGGCACAGGGTGGAGGTTGTTTTCCCATCTTTCAGGAGTGGGGTGCTCCCAGCAATGCTGGAATTATCCCTGAGCACAGAGCCCAGAGTGGCAGTGACAAAAAGGGACTTCATAAACAAAGCAGACAGCTGTGCACAGCCAGCAGCCAAGGAAAGCTTTCTCTGGAGCAGAGGAGTAATCAAATTCCACGTGGGAGAACCGGAGGCGCAGGAGACGGCACAATGTGATTTCCAGGACAGCCATCCCTCATCGTTGTGCTCACTCTCCCTGTTCCTGTCACCACGGGCTGGGCCAGGAGCAGTTCCTGCTCTCCCTTCTCCATCCCTGCTCCATCAACGGCTGGAATTCCTTCTTTCCCATGTCATCGGAGTGGGAACAGGAGCCCAGGCTCCTCTGGCTTTTCCCACCCTTGTCCCAAGGAACCAGGCCTAGCAATATGGTCTGAACCCCCCAATGCTGATTTTCCCTACTATTTATCATGTAGTTCTTCCATCCCATGTAAATCCCCATCCCTGCTTGACCCAGCCTTCCCTGGAAAAGGCTGTCCAAAGGGAGCATGTGGGATAAACCATCCTGCTTCAGGTGTGCCCCTTGGGAAGAGCCTTGCTAAGGCTGCTTTGAGCAATAATAAATTTTATTAAATATCAAATATCCTTGTGTCCCATGTGACTTTGTCATGGACAAACACCAGCCACGCTTCAGCACCCTCTTTCTTGGGTGTGAAGACTCATTTTTTTACTAAAAATTAACCAAATTAATCAATGCCTGGAATTATGCCTGTGGGAATGAGTAATTTCTTACAGTTCATAGAAATATTTCCCATTTTTTGAGCCATATTGTGGCTCATCTTTCCAGACGATCACAAAACCAGCTGATCTCCTCTAGTTCCAGCTTGGCCAGCTGGTAAAGCAACTGCCAGCAGAAATGGCTGAAAGTCTAAGCATGAACATTCCCTTGCTTATTCATTTTCTTGCCTTTTTTTGGCTTTATGTTGTTGAAATGACATCAGGACTACCCAGAGATAGACCTGGGTCCTGCAGCTCAGATGTGCTGCTCCTCAGGGGCACAAAGAGCATATTCATTTATTCTCTCACCTCCATAGCAATCCCAGCAGGTCCATATGGACCTGTACAGGGCTGAACGTGGGTGCGGGCTGGGATCTGCTCCATCCCTGCTCCAGGGATGCTCCAAGCAGTCAGGAGGATGTGGGCAGCAGGATGTGGGCAGCCAGCACTGGCAGAAGAAGCCTTTTCATCGCTCCCATCTCCCAGATGAGACCTTGGTCTTGATCCAAGGACTCCATGTGATGGATGGATTTTTCCCTCCAAGGAGGGATTTTCACTGCCTGGGTATGAGCTGCTCATCCTTCACCCACGGGCAGCCTGAGGCAGATAATGGGATGCAGGGGTTGGAAGAAAACATGTAGGAACAAAGGAAAACCGTAACGTAGGAGAGAAGAGTTTTCATATCTCCATCCTCAGATATTTTTAGTCTGAAAGGCACAAATGCATCACTGAGATATGAAAGGAAAGCTCCCTGCTGCTCTTTGTGCCTGAGGCTTCGCTGCAGTGCTCTGGCTGCCTTGAAGGAGGTATTTGTGGGAACTTGTATCCAGGTGTAGGAAAACCACTGGAGGCAACATCACAGGCAGGGGACAAATTCCACTGTCCCAGGCTGCTCCAAGCCCTCTCCAGCCTGGCCTTGGGCACTGCCAGGGATTCAGGAACAGCCACATCTGCTCTGGGCACCCTGTGCCAGGGCCTTCCCACCCTCATGGGCAAGAATTTCTTCCCAATATCCCACATAAACCTGACTTCCTTCAGCTTAAGCCCAACACCCCTTGAGAAAAGCCCCTCTCGCAGCAGATCAGCTGCATTTGTCCTCTTCTCAAGGCTTGGAACAAGTTCTTAGCCCAGGATGCCAAGAAATGGGCTGTGGTGGGACCCCACATCTGTCTTCTCACCCAGATAAGGGCTGAGGGCAACAGGAGGAGCAGTTGGGATGGTTGGGTTGGAAGAGTCTGGTTCTATGCTAAGCCAGGAAAACACAATCATTGCTTTCCCTCTGATTTTCAGACTTGCTGGAAATGTGAAAAGGACAAAGAGCAGCAAATGGGATGGAGGCAGCAGCCTGAACAGACCCTGTGCCAGTGCCCAGCCGTGCCAGTGAGGTTTGGCTCCACCACCACAGGACTGTGAACAAACCCAACTGAGTCACAGCAGTGCTGGGTTCTCCTTCTTCCTCCACTCCTCCATCCTTTTTGCATTATTAAATATATTCCCATCTAATAAGATCTTATTTATCATCGTTTTTCCCCAAAGAGGGAAAAAAGGAAACAATTAGGGGCAGCAAGTCCAGCCTGGCATGCAGCAACTCCAAGAAGCAGGAGGCTGCTATGCTGTTGTTGGTTTGGAGCCTCTTTAGCATTTTCATTAGCTCTCCAAAGCTTTTGATGTCCCTAATTTACGCCACAGACACTGCAGAGGAGGCAGGCGATGATTAAGATGAGCTTTTACTCTTCTGGAGTGTGCTGGGTACCTCGTGGCTACGGACCCTGCATGTAAAGCAATATTGCTTATTATTCCGAGCTGTTTGTTCCATTAATCATGAGCCTGCTTTGCTCTGGGAAGAGGAATTGGAATACAGCAATATTCTGTCTGCTTGTTTTTAAAATACATGTGTGGGTGGATACTCCAGCTACTGCTCACATTTCTCTCTTGCAAGAAGAGCTGTTCGTGATTCTCCTCCCCGGTGCTTTCTCTTGACACTGATTTTGCTGGTTGGACTCGGGGGGAAATTGCCTCAATACGAGTGAGATATGGAAACAAGGAGTACTAATTGATAAATGCTTGAAATTCAGTATTGCAGAGAGGAAAAGAATTTCTTCCTAGAAAGGGTTGTTGGGCTGGACATTGGAATGGGCTGCCCACGGAGGAGGTAGAGTCCCTATGGAGAGGAAGGGCTGGATGTGGCACTGAGTTCTCTGGGCTGGGTGACAAGATGGAGATCGGGAACAGATTGGACTTCATGACTTTGGAGTGCTTTTCCAACCTGGATGACCCCAAGATTCTGTGACTCAGTTCAAAATCACTCACTGCCTTCACAGTCTCAGCCTTTGCCAGGCACCCAGGCAACAGTGGGTCTTGGGATTCCTTCAGAATATCCAAGAATTTTTAGAGACAACTGTGTTCAACTCGTGATCCCAAAATGACACTAAGGAGTCATTAAAAACAACTCCACAAGTTTTGTGAGTATCTTCCATGACCTTGTCTTGCCACATCTGACCTTGCAAAGAACCTTGCAGAAAACCCCAGTGGGTTCTGGGGTTGAAAAAAACTTGACTGAATGAGGAGAAAAAAGGGAGTAAAACTAACTTGAGAATTATTAGTGAGCTCCCATCCACTCTCCAGACTTGGACAGTGTGTCAGGGCATGTCTCCAAGCTGAAGTGTTTACAGGATGCATAAACAGCTCCATCAAAAACACATTGTCACCAGCTCCTGGGCAAGCACTGCTGGAAACAGCAGGTAAGGCCAGGCCAGCTCCATCAGGCAGCAGAGCTGCTTCTTTGCTGCTGACAGACAGCTTCATCTGAATGTCCTTCATCAAAAGATCAACTGGAAAAAAAAACCCTGCAGGACTGTTACTTTTTAAATTGCACTTGTTCAAAAAAGGCATTTTCTTCCAACATATATCCTTACTACATCCACACAGCATCCACTCCAGCGAAATGAAATTTCCCTTCCTATAGGAACAATAGATTGCACGCACACAAACCAGATTAGTTCAGGTTATATGGAAACAGCCAATTGAATGGTTTATTTATTAACACAGTTTTAATTTACAGTATAGTTGAGCTGCACACCCAAGACATAGATTATTTACAGAGCATGAAAGGCAGACACAGCAGGTGTCACTTGTTCCCCATCTGGTCTGGGATCCTAAACTGGGACACCCCCAGGAGCACCCTGGCATCTCCACTGCCACACAGTTCTGAATGATGGAATTGTGCAGGTTGGAAAAGTCCACTAAGATGACCCAGCTGAATCATTCCCCAGCACTGCCAAGACCACAACTGTCCCATGCCCAAGTGCCACATCCATATGGTTTTAAATCCCTCCAGGGATGTGGACTCACCACTGCCCTGGGCAGCCCCTGCCAAGGCCTGACCACCCTTTCCAGGGAAGAAATTTCCCTGATGTCCAACCTGAGCTTCTCCTGGCCCAACCTGAGGCCGTTCCCTCTCCTCCTGTCCCTGTTCCCTGGAGCAGAGCCCGACCCCCCCGGCTGTCCCCTCCTGTCAGGGGGAGCAGAGCCACACGGTCCCCCTGGAGCCTCCTTTGCTCCAGGCTGAGCCCCTTTCCCAGTTCCCTCAGGGATTCTCCTGGGTGCAGGAATGCCTGAAACTGTTTTGTTCCACTGATTGTTGCTCTGACAGATCCCAGCCCTCGGAGACCTCCACAGCCCGCACAGGGAACACACAGCAGTGATAATGACACATTCCAGAACATCCTGGCTGTGTGAGTAATTGCAGATCCTTTGCACAGGCATCTCCATGAAGGCAGTGGGAGTTGTAGAGACATTATTAGGTCTCCTGACATTTTAAAAAGGCTTAGACAGAAAATGTCTTCGAGGGGTTTCAAAGGCTGCAGTGGAACTGAAATAGTCTCTGTAATAATAACCAAACAACCCACGAGGAGCTTTGTGTAACAGATTGGACATGAGAGAGAAAATCCATGCAAAACCAGGGATGTGATAGGAAGAGTTCTGTCCAAGCAAAGCCATCAGGGCTGCTTGCACAGCCCCCTGACTGCCCCAGGAGGGATCACACACACTGTACCACAGGTCCAGCACTTGTGGGGTTGTGGGGTCCCTTCTCCAATAAGGAAAATGAGGAGCAGGGCCTCTGTGCCGGTTTTGCAAGTGACTGTAACCTTTTGGTCAGCTCCAAACCCTCCTGCAGAAGTTGTTTGGGTTTCTGAAATCACAAGCAGTAAGTTTTTCTGCTGAATCAAATGGCATGAGGGCTCCAGCTGAAACTGGGGCAAACTCCCGTGGCAAACATGGAGCCAACTGATCCCATGTGTGTGTAGGGACAGCCTAAGGGGACTGGAAAAGGAGCTTGGGGACAGATACGGGAGATAATGAAACATCACGTGCCAAGAGTTGTTCAAACGTGAAGTATTAACATGGATACAAATTTCATGGCTTTGCGTATTAGTCTGCAATGTGAGCAAAGACACCTGGGAGAAAAGGCCCATCTTTAGCACCTTCCATTGAAACCCAAACTGGGTTGGGTTGGAAGGAACCTTAAATCTCATCCAGTGCCACCCCTGCCATGGCAGGGACAGTTCCCACTGTCCCAGACTGCTCCCACCTGCCTGTGAATGCTCCGGGATGGGGAGCCACAGCCGACTTTGCCAGGCCTCCCACCCTCCCAGGGAACAATTCCATCCCAAAATCCCATCCATCCCTGCCCTCTGGCACTGGGAAGCCATTTCCTTTTGTCCTGGCTCTCCAGGCCCCCAGATTTCTCGCAGACTCCCCTCAGGTCATACTCGACATGAACACTTTCACAGAAAGCCTCCAGGACCTCCTGTTCCTCCTTCAACAATGAGATCACTTCACTAGAAAAATGCTATAAAAAGCAGCAATTCCTCTCCTCCTGTGTCTCCTGTGTTGAGACCATGTTACTGTGTAAAAATCAAACCTGCAGTGCAACACTGAGGATTACAGTCTTCTGATTGTGCTAAACCACACCTAAAACAGGAGACTGAATCATGGAATTATTTAGGTTGGAAAAGTCCTCTAAGAGTGAGTCCAACTTCCGCCTGCCAGAGCCACCACTGATCCACGTCCCCAAAGCTTTTCATTCCCTTCTTCATTCAAGGGAAGTGTCTGCTAAAAGTTCCCATCAGAGAGGGGTTTGCTTTAAATATGCACTTTCCAGGTATAGATGCTCCTTCTCAGCGGTGTTATCGGAACTGACTCGTCCCAGGTCTCAACTAAAACCAGGGTACCTTGAATAAATATCTAATAGAATTTCAGGAAGACTGGGTAAAGGAGCTTCAGACAGCAAAACCAGGGTGATAGTCGGGCAAGGAAAAGATAACCAACTGCTACATCAATGGGTACTTATAACTTCATGGTGACCTTCATCAGGAGGAGCTCCTGCTCAAGGACACCAAGGATCACTCCTGGGTTGGGAGTGAGAGCACGTGGAACCTCCTGCTTTGGTGAACAGAGGAAGTCGGAGTAAAGCAGGAAAGAAAGCCTGATTTTATGCAGATACAGCTGTGATCACTCCCAGAAATGCACAAGTCTCAGGAACTGCACAGCACACAGGGAAACTGAACTTCTGCCATGCAAAAGCTGCAGCTTTGATGGGCAATCCAATCTGCCAATCAAAAATTTAGGCACCTGGAGCACATTGCACATGTTCATTTTTAGTGCAAATGCCTCACCTTGTTAGGGATTTGCTCTGGTCAATAGATTCCTAAACAATTTAAATCCACATTACACGTTATTTCCTCTGAGTTAATAGGCTCAGCATATTTAAAAACTGTCACGTATTCACAGGAATAGAGAGGTTTGTTCTGACAGACATTTTTCTCCTCTGGAAAACTTCTTACATTAAAAACTTCTAGTCACAGGGAATTGCTAACATGGAACATTTATTAGTTTAAAAAAATAAACATGCAGAAGCCATCATCCTTAAAAACAACACATACAATTACCCGGGGGGGATTTTAGAGAAAAGCAACAACCCTGCAAGGCATGGATTCCTCCAAAATCTCCAGCAGAAATGTATTTTATGTGGGAGTCCATGCTCCGACTGTGCCGTGCAGCAAGTCCAGGCAAAGGCAATCACATAACAGAGCATTTGCCTTGCAGTTTATCTTTCTTTTTCTGCTGCTTGGATTTCTTTCCATCCACCTGGAGACTGATAGTTCTCCTCTGCTCCAGATTCAACAGCTCCTGGAAGAGCTCCTGCACGTTGTAGTTCATTTTGGCTGATGTCTCCATGAAGGCACACTTCCACTTGCTGGCCAGCGCTTGCCCCTCGCTGGCATCCAGCTCCCTCTGCGTGTCGTCACTCTTGTTCCCCACCAACATAATCGGGATTTTTTGGATGTCACCTTTAATCTGACAGATCTCGTCGAAGATGGGGTGAAGATCTTCCATGGATTGCCTGCTGGTGACGGAGTACACCAAGATGAAGGCATGCCCTTTGGATATGGAGAGCCGCTGCATGGCAGGGAACTGATGACTGCCCGTGGTGTCCGTGATCTGCAGGGTGCAGATGCTCTTGTCACAGCTGATCACCTGCCGGTACGTATCCTCGATGGTGGGGATATAGGTTTCCCTGAAAGTGCCCCTTACAAAGCGCAGGACCAGGGAGCTTTTGCCGACCCCCGCCGCTCCGAACACCACCACCCTGTAATCATTGCTCTGCTCAGGCATGTTCGCTGCGACGCGACGCGAGGAAAGGTTTTCACCCAAAAAGCCCGAGTTCCACCAAGTTTACACACCCCTCTGCAGAGGTGGGCTGTGGAGAGGGAGGGGGGAAAGGTGCGTTGTTGAAATCAGCAATTAATAAATCACTCCCATCCTTTTCCCTTGAAATAAATCACTATGCCCCCCCACCCTCGCCATGCATCCCGTGCACGTTTAACGTTACGAGACGAGAATAAAAATTCACCTGCAGCCATCAGCTCCACCGAGCTGCGACACGGGGCTGAAATCTCCTGGCAGCCGCGAGGAAGAGGTGTTCCAGCCCCAGGGAAGCCGCGCTCCAGCCCCGGGAAAGCCGCGCTCCTGCCCCCGCGAAGGCGTGTTCCAGCCCCCGGGAAGCGGTACCACCCTCGCCCGGAGCGCCGCCGCCGCCGCGGGCGGGGCGGGGAGGCTCCGTGCCACCGTAAATCCAGCCTTCCCCTCAACCCCCTCCCCTCAAAATAAATAACTAATCATCACAAGCACCTAAATTAAAGCCGCTGGAGCAGAGTTCTGCTGCTCCATCCCTCACTCCGCGCACAGACAAAGGCGAGTCTCGCCCTCCGTCAGCCCCCCGCGCCGCAGACCCCCAGGCGCTGCCAGGCTCTGCCGGCTTTCACCCACCCTGCGCATCTCCCAGCTTAAATTTGGGGCTGATTTGATACAAAAAAAACTTTAAAATCCGGGTCAGGTTTTCACCCCCGCTATCATTAAGCGGGGCAGGGATGCCTTAAGCAGCTTCTCTGCCCTCGCCGGGGAAGCCACCGAGCTCTGGGGCAATGGTCAGCAAGGTCCACTCAGGAGTTTATCCGTGTAATCCCTTCCAACTCGGGATATTCTGTGATTCCACTGTTTGGTTTGTCTCCCCTCAAACCGCCGGATGAAATAAAGTAGTTGTGTGTCACAATCACAAGTGGTATTTCTCCTCGTTTATTAGGAATTTCCCTCAACGCAGTCTCTCCACACGCCCTCATGCGGGGACACCGGAGCTCGCACAACCCGGAGCCTGACAGGAGCAGGACCGTCCCTGCTGCTCCCCCTCCGGAACGGCTAGAGCTGAGAGCCGACCCCGGCTCCTCCTCGCCCCGCTCTGCCCCGGCCGCCGCCACGGGCTGGCTCTGCCCTCACGGCCCCTTCCCGCCCGTGGGGTCGTGCCCCGGGCTCGGTTCTGCCCTCACGATCCCTTCCCGCCCCGGGCTCGGTTCTGCCCTCACGGCCCCTTCCCGCCCCGGGCTGGGCTCTGCCCTCACGGTCCCCTCCCGCCCCGTGCTCGGTTCTGCCCTCACGGTCCCCTCCCGCCCCGTGCTCGGTTCTGCCCTCACGGTCCCCTCCCGCCCCGGCTCGGTTCTGCCCTCACGGTCCCCTCCCGCCCCGGGCTCCGGTCTGCCCTCACGGTCCCTTCCCGCCCCGGGCTCGGTCTGCCCTCACGATCCCTTCCCGCCCCTTCCCGCCCTCGCGTTCCCGCCCAGGCACCGCCCGCCCTCACGCCCCAAAATGGCCGCCGGCCCCTGAGGGGATCGGTCCGAAGTTAATGAATTTTTATGAAGCGTTTCTGTTTTTGGGTCATCTACAGGCTGGTCACGTTGCAAAACATAGACTATGTGAAGTTTCCTTCGGAAAAGATGTTCTTTGATGTTTGATCTTCGTATACTTCCAAGCTTAATCAACAAGAAGTGAGATGGAATGTGTGAAACAGCAGCCAACAAGCTCTTAGTGATGCTCATGAGTTAAAAAACCAAATGAGTTGTTGGTAGAATTGTTAAGGTTTAGGGCTGAACATGTTTCATGCTCTCTGACCTCAGGGAGGTTCACAAAGGTTGGGAAGAAGGATGAACCATGGATAGTGGGCACAAGGAATGTGGGATTTACGGGCGACAAAGACATAGGGCAGAATTTCTGAGATGAGGAAAAAGCTCATCAAAACAACTCGGTAACTGTGCCGAAATCAGCACGTGTGGAGGAAACATTTCCCAGTCTTTCCTCAAGGTCATTCTTCCCAAACAATTTGTGGTTTTCCAGTTTATCATTTCTTATTTCTCTGATCCTTGTTGCATCCCCGATTCTGTGGTATCCTCCTATTTTAAATCCACTTCTGTCAGCCTTGTAATCCTCCTATCCCAGACTAACAAAAAGTATCTCTTTAGATCTATTTCATATTGCTGTGGAGGTTAAAAAAACCACACAGAGAAGTTTCAGTCTTGACATGAGGGGTTGAAATACCTGGAATAGAACTTGGATCAAATCCATCTCCACATAAGGGGAACTAAACCAAAAACCTGAAAAAGAAAAGGCCTCTCTAAAGCCATTTGTACTGAGATGCTTTGAACGTTCTTATCTGAATTAATAATGATAATAATTAAAATAGGGGAATAAAGCAGAACTCTGAAAGTCCAATAATCAACATTAGTGAGGTCAATGTGGTTGGGTATTATCCCTCACCTTTCCTTTGCTGGAAAAAATTCCTGTTCATCTTACATCTGCTTTTACAGTTCCTGTCTCTCCAGGCAGGATGACTTTCTCATGGCAAGGCTCATGACCTGCACATCATTCGCTTTGCCTGAATTCCATCAACAACAGGGATCTTCAGAGAGGATTTGCAAACTGCAGTTTCCAGAGTTTATGGGGTATTTCTAAACCACCGTTTCTGGTGTTTATGAGGTATTTATTAGCCACAATGAAATGCTGACTAGGAATGAGTCTCTGTGCTAGCCATGTTGTTCAAAGGCAGTTATCCCATTTTCATATATTTCCCAAGCCTTCCAATAGTTCTTTCGAAGAGCTATTTTATTTAAACCTCCAGATCGAATGCCTGAAGCTGGGATTGATTTCCTGTAACAGGCTCTGACAAGGGAAGAACTCGTTCTTTGCACAGTGGGGTGTCAGGTGCTAAGTGGGAAGCAGACCCGTGACACGTCCATGTGCCCGCCACAGATCAAAACCTTCCAAAAATAAATCTGTTGCTGCTTCTGGCTGGTTTTACCCCAATCGAAATGCACTGACGCTGTCCTATCGTCGAGAGCAGGTGACAGGCATTGTGATCAGAACTGGAGCTCATCTCCCGCAGCTCCATCTCCTGCCATTCTATCCCCGGCAAAACTGCCAATCCTTCACTGGCATCCTAAAAAAATCCCAGAAAACAGCCTTGGGCTGCAGGGTTTGGGGTGGGAGAGGGGACATGTTCTAGTGTCCCACAAGATCACAATTGTTTGGGGGCTTCTGGGGGTGTTTAAAGAGGACAAAGAGGAAACTCCAGCCCCTCCCTCTGCCCGGCCGGTGCTGACGGTGTCCGGTGGCTTTTCCGTCCCTGCCCGTTCTCAGTGTCCCTGCACTGCGACACGGACGCAAAAAGCTGCGGGGACAGCCCGGACCCTGAGCAGCGCCTCACGGGCAATGAGAGCTCCCAGACATCAGCAAATTCCCCACATTTTATTGCCGAGGGATCGCTGGTTTGTGTTCAGTCCAGCCGGGAGCCGGGCTCTGGTGGCAGCAGGTGGCAGCAGAGCCCTGCCAGGGCTGGATGCGCTCGGGAAAGGTGCGGGTAGGAGGGGTTGGCAGTTCTATTCTACAGGCGCTGAAATCTCTTTTTTTCTCTCTTTTGACATTCGTGAGGTCCCGAACAACTGCACTGGAACCGGCCCAGGCTGCACGGAACGGAGCCACGGGCTCTGCCTCCAGCTCACCCCTGCATCCCCTCTCAGGTGGTGTTGTACCAGGGCAGGGAACTTCGGGTTCGTGCTACCGAACTTCATCTGTTTTCATCAAATTTTCCACTACTCCCTAAGTGAAAGTCACAATCACGGAAATGTTTAGACTGGAAAAGCCCTCTCAGACCATTGAGCCCAATCCTTCCCCCAGCACTGCCAAGGCCACCCCTGACCATCCATACAGCTTTTAAATCTCTCCAGGGAGGGCCACTCCATCACTGCCCCCGGGCAGCTGTGCCAGGGCCGGACAACCCTTTCCACAAAGAAATTTTCTCAATATCCAACCTCACCCTCCCCTGGCACAACTTGAGGTTGTTTCCTCCAAGGTGTGGGCAGCAGCACCTTGAAATATGGCAGCAGATGGAGGATGATGCCCAGATCAACACTGCAATGATGATGGGGTGATGGCCAATATAAAAAGGTCACAGCACAGCTGTGACAACTCCAGGGCTGGCAAGCAGGCACTGGAGAGAAAACCCTACCACTGGGTTGTTCAGCCTGGAGGAGAGAAAGCTCCAGGGAGACCTTAAGACCCCCTTCCCATGCTTAAAGGGGTTCCAGGAGAGCTGGAGAGGGACTTTGGATGAGTCTGGAAGGACAGGACATGGGAGAATGGCTTCCCACAGCCAGACAAGACTGGAGGTGAGAAGAAAGTCCAACGACCATATATCCACAATATTGTATACTTTATTTAAATTAACAAAACTACATGTTTCCCAGGTTGCTTAAAGCATTCTGTAAAAACTGAACTCAACCTAAACAAAACAAACAAAAAAAAAAGGATATATTTTAATAAGACCCAGGGACTATTTCCGAGATGTATGAGTAAGGCTGAGGAATGAAGAAATAAAAAACCCACACACGCACGCACACATACACGCGCCCCGTAAACAAATTGTTAGTGTTTGACACAAAATTTGGTTTGAAAGCTGCGGCTCCCCATTCGTGGGGAGCCTTTACAAAACGCAATGCTATAGTCTAAGCTGGAAAAGAACCCACGGACACAGCTATGGGAACAACATAAATATCACGTAAGAACCCGAGAGAAAAGGGATGGTAAAGTTGCAAAGTCGAGCGTTCAGCTGGGAACGTTCTGGAATTACGGGGATGTGCGTTGATTTCATTCAGTTTGTAATGGAATAACTACTACAAGTAGGAACATTGCTTGGACCTGCTTTACCTCCAGGGGCAGGGGAAGGTGGGGATCCCAGGGAGGGTGAACACAACAAATGGAATTGTTTAAAGAAAATCCTATAGGAGCTCCAAATAATACAAAGGGAGCAGCCCTTTGGCAGAGGGGTCTGCCCGGTGTGACACATCTTGACTGGAGGAGCCCCATGTGATGGTGCACAGCTCGGGGTGCCCAGCAATCAAACCCATGCAAGGTGATCTTGTGGTGCCAACCTCTCTTTTTTTCATAGCGTTGAGCTTTAATAAGTGGATGGGAGTAAATTAAAAAATTTTGAGGAGGGAATCGTGATGGTACCCGGAATTGTGATGGTACCTGGGCTGACAGGGATGAGATTCCCTCTCACCCTTCAGCAACATACAGCAGCAGCAGATTCTTATCTTGTAGGGCCAAAACTGGGAGGGTGAGTTCTGTGTTACCAGCAGTTAACACAGATATTTACTGCTGCCAGCTCAGAGGCTGCTCCAAGGAAGGTGTGCCCTGAGCAGCACAGACCCTTCCCCACCATTCACTTCTCTGAACTGGTCCCAGCAGGGCCTGGCTCAAGCCTCCACCTCAGATCAGTTCCCACTCCCCTCTCTCTGCCAAAGGCCTCCCAGCACGGGGCTGAGCGAGCCCAGCGCCCGCATCTGCTCTGGGAAAGCAAAGATCCACATTAGTGCGTGACCAGCGGATTCTTTCAAGTCCGATAATCCCTGAAGAATCCAGCTCTGCTCCAGCCTGGCAGTCCATGGAGCGAGACTGCCCAGCTCCCAGGGATGCACCATAACAAAAGGGGAAAGTCGAGGAAGCCACAAAAGCACGGGAAGCCAAAGGGACTGAGGACAGGGAGGAGCCAGCTGTGGGATCAGCACCTTGGGAACTTGGGTCAGGAGTGCTTCGTTCTCCTGCAACTCAGCTCAGCATCCAGGCTCGACATTCCCTGTAATGGACAAAGAGCTCCAAAATCTGCTGAGAAAGCAGCTGCTGCTTCTACTAAAACCTTACTAACAGCCTACTACACTCCATGCTGGGCTTCCTTCAGTGACAGAGGGTGGCTGCAGGGCTACACTGAACACTCAGACAAGGGTCAGTACAGACACAGTGGTGGAATTAAATGTTTTCACACAAGGCTGCCCCCGCAGCCCGCACCTTGTGTAAGTTGCACACAGGAGCAAACCCAGAGTACTGAGCATGTGCTCTTGCCTGAGCTCCCTCCAGCACCTTTATGTACCAGCACACCCAGTACAACCAACCAGCCCCACGGCAGCTCTGCCCCAGCCCCACATCCGGACGCGTGACTTTGCAACCTCAGTGCCCTTCCAGCAGGGTTTTACGTGCCCGAGTGTAACACAATATACACAGCCCTCCCCCCAGGAATAACTACACCATAGTAAAGAGTTACAAATGTTCTGCTCGCTCTCACTGCTCTGTGAACGCACCAGGGACAGGGTGCTCGAGGAGCGGATGCGGCCGGAGACAGCTCCTGCCAGAGGGACTCGTGTGTCCTCTGCTCCCCACCCCAGGCCGGGTCCCCGCTGAGGCAGCTCCGTGTCACTCCTGAGCCTCCTTCCGAGCCAGCTTGTAGACCTCCGTGGGCCCGTCCACGTGGGTGATGGTGGTGGTCAGCTGCAGCTCCTCCCCACTGTTCACCCCCAGATCACCTGAGAAACAAAGGCATTCTGTTAGTGCGGTCTCACAATAAAATAAGGGACAAATTGAAAAGGAAAAGATCCCGTTTATTCCCTCCAGGCTTTCAGGAACTGCCTGAGCCATGGACCAGGCAACATTCCTACAAGAGCTTTTATTTACAGCTACTTAGATAGGATCACAAGAAAGAAATTGAGAGGTTCTCTCATGTCCAGAGAAGGGAAGGGACCTGGGGAAGGGGCTGGAGCACCAGGAGAGCTGAGGGAGCTGGGGAAGGGGCCCAGCCTGGAGAAAAGGAGGCTCTGGGGGTACATTCTGGCTCTGCACAACTCCCTGACAGGGAGGTCTATTTTCTCCATTCCTCATCCCTCCATCTGAGCTACACAGTTCCATCTGGGCAATGATAAAAACCCAAAAACCATCCCCAAGGCTCCAGCCAGCCTTGGCTAAAAGTCAAACCTGTCTAACCCAGCCATTAATCCAAATGCCTGCTTGGAAACACAAACCATAATTTGTGAAACTTTTCACACACTGAGCATGCGCTTGGCCCAAAAAAAAGGCACGGAAGGCATCCCCTACTTTGTATCACTTTGTCCCCATGAGCAGCCTCAGGTCATTTGGGGACATTTACCATTGGACTGGTCTTCGCCGTAGTTCTTGTGGGATGGTGCGTACAGGAACATGAGGGCGAACACGTAGAGATTCCACATCCCATAGATGCCGGTGAAGAAAGCACTGTTCACCTGGATTGTGATCTCCCCCCACTTCCAGTGGCCTTCTGTCACCTGTCCCAGAGAAAACAGACACAGACAGGCATTCAGGAAGAGCAAATTCTGTAAAGATACAGCTTTGGAGTAAATCAGTGAGAACAGCATCGATTCAACAGGACAGAGGAAATGGAGTGTAACAAGTTCAGTGAGGCAGAAGTCAGGCTGGGATTCTCCTCTTCAGACTCAACCTGCAGGGAAAAACTGCTCCTGCCAAAATGATTCCCTCAGGATTTCTTCAGCTTTGATGTCTCATTTAATGTGACCGAATCACTGTGCTCGGTGATCCCCCTGCCACGACCACATGCTCAGCACAGATTGGCACACAAAGGGCACTACTTGGGGACACCATCACATCCCAATACATCCAACTGCTAAAAATAGACCTTTTCCAGCAGGAAAATCAAGTGTGAATAATGGGGGAATTGATGTGCTGAGCACGGCTGGCTGAGGAGGGGCCAGGCTGACAGCACCAACCTGCCACACGCTGAGGGCTGTCAGAATCCATGAAAATATCATCAATATTAATATTCCTCGAACATACACAGAATGCTCAGGCTGAAATGATGCTTTCAGTTAAAAAATTAAAATTAAGGGCTAAGGTGAAAACTAAAGTAGCTTAAAAAGAGAGCCCTGGAGCCAGGCTGGGAGAGCTAAGAGTGCTCTCCTGGAGAGGAGAAGGATCCAGAGAGAGCTCAGAGCCCCTTTTGGGGCCTAAAGGGGCTCCAGGAGAGCTGGAGAGGGACTGGGGACAAGGGATGGAGGGACAGGACGCAGGGAATGGGGTCACACAGCCAGAGGGCAGGGACGGGTGGGATATTGGGCAGGAATTGTTCCCTGGGAGGGTGGGCCTCCCAGGCTGCCCCTGGATCCCTGAAAGTGTCCAAAGCAAGGTTGGATGGGGGTTGGCACCACCTGGAATGGTGGAAGGTGTCCCTGCCCATGAGATGGGCTTTGGGGTCCCTCCCAGCCCAAGGCAGCGTGTGACTCCATGATCGAAGCAGCGATAAAAACTCATTTGTACAGAGGTGACATCGGAACTCAGGACCAACAGCTGGGCACAGCAGAGCTGCAAAGCCAGCCTGGGGAAGGCTGGATGCTGTCACATCTCCGTGGGCACACAAAGCCACCCGAGTGTTTCTGTGTGAACAGAACATTTTCCTCTCGCTGAGTTCTCAGAAATGACTAAACCCTGTTGGCCGATTTCCGCACGGGGCAGCCCCAGCGCTCCCCGGGAGCCAAGGGCCTTTGTGCCTGCTCCAGCCTCAGCAACTGCATGGCAGAGCTTCAAATAAATGAAAACAACTTCTTCAAAAGCAACTTGTTATCAAACGTGCTCAGAACAGGCCAGTCCTGTCTGACCAGCAATGAGCTGGTGTCGGGAGCGGCTGGGAAGTGGCGGCCGATGTTCTCCCAGAGCCATCCCTCACCTGGCTGACGATGAAGAAGATGACGGTCATGGCTGCACAAGCCAGGGTGATGAGCATCAGAAACTTGAACCTAAAAATCAGCCCCTGTTTAGAGAGAAATGTCACTGGTCACATTAACAGAATCCACAAAACCCATTTTGGGTTTTAGGATAGACAAGACACGAGGATAAAAAATAAAAAATAAAACAAGGGTCCAACCCACGAAACCCCAAAGCAAAACAACCTCCACCCACTCCTGTGCCATGCTCAGCACAGCCCATATCCTCCACTCCCCACACGTCTGCGCTCCTGCCGGAAGCTCCGCGCGGGGTGGGCACGTCTGGACAGCGCTGCCTTTCCATGACATTTGCTCCGTGCCTGATTGAGCAGCAGTTAATTAAGTGGCAGAGGTGGCACGTCCGTCGCTGGGAGCTGGGCTGCAGGAGGGGACAGCCCGACAGCTCCTGGCTCTTGTAAAACAAACACGGGCCAGTCCGTGTGTCAGCTTGGGGGCTAACCACACTCATCCTCACCCCAGCCCGGCTGGGACAGAGCTGCAGCGATTCTGGTGTCTGGAAAACCAGGCTTGGCTCTCACAGAAAGGAAATTCCGAGACAAACTCCTCGGCTGGGAATCCCACTGCCCACCACCCCTGCTGTCACTGGTTTTACATTTTTACTTACAAATGCTTTTGGTTTTGGGTGAGTGCGTGGGTTTTTTTAACCTGGTTCTGGAATTTAGGTGGAAATGTCAGTGTCTGCGTAATTACCCTGCCACACCACGACAACAAAGGACTATTAATTTAACTCTTCCACACCAGATCCATGCTCCCCAGATGTTTGGGTATTAGGCACGGCAGCAGCAGCTCTGCATGACAAACTGAACCCCTGTGTGCCTCCTGCTAGAGGGAAAAATGCTCCATATCTGCTTCAAATGCCCTCAAGTCAAATTTTCTGATTTTTTATGTGCATTCCTGATGGGAGATAATGACTTGTTTAAAGCAGAAGTGGCCATGGTGTAACAGAGTAACTTTGGGGATAAATGTTTACACCCCTGCAGAAGCAGGCTAAACACTGAGAGTGAGCTCCTTGGGTTTGGCTGCAGGCAAATCAGGTAGGACAGAAAAATGTACAAAATCATTGGCTAAAAATGAGGATAATGTGGGGAATGTGTTGTGCTTTGACCATCCATCAACTTCATAAGGACATGACAACCCCAAAATGCTGAATTTATACCATGAAAAGCCAGGTGGCCTTAGCAAGACTTCCCATTAAACAAAAATTTAATACTAGAGGAGAAGAAATGGAAATATGAGGAGATGATGGATAAAGGGGGTCTCAGAACAGACTCTAAGGTCCAAAATATATTTCAAAAATAAGGAATCTGTGCCCCAAGGAGGGCCCTTACCTCATAGTGAAGGCGGCGAGCCTTGCTCATGGCAGGGAGGCTCGACTGCTTCCCACTGATGTTTCTGAACACTTGGAAGACCATGAAACACAGGAAGAGAAAATAGAGGCACAGGCAGATCCCTGCGACTATAATAAAGGCCATCTGGGCAGAGGAAGTTAAGGGAAAATGGTACTAACAGGAAATCCTAGAAAACATGATCCAGGTGATTCCCATATTCAGTTCCTCTGTGATCTCCTGCAGTGCCACCCAAAAGCAGGGGTTTTTCCACACCCCCAGAGACCTGGCAGGAGGGAGCACCTCCCTCTCCCACAAACCAGGGGAAGGATACAGCCAGCTCCGTGCCCACCTCGGTGGTCCAGATGCTGTAAAAGGGGTTCTTGAGCTGCACTCCCCTGCAGAGAGGAGAGAAAACACCAACTGTCAGAGGCCAATGGGCTCAGAGGGCCCCATGTCCCCTCTGCAGTCTGGGAATCGGGGAATATCCTGAGCTGGAAGGACCCACAGGGATTATTGTTCCCCAGGATTATTGTTCCAGGGATTATTGTTATTATTATTGTCTGCCCTTCCCAGACACCCCAACAATCCCCCCTGTGCATCCCTAGGAGTGGTGTCCAAATGCTCCTGGAGCTCTGGCAGCCTCAGGGCTGGGACCATTCCCTGGAGAACCTGGGCAGTGCCCAGCACCCTCTGGGGACAGAAGAACCTTTTCCCAAAGTTCCACATGGGAAGAGCCAGCTGTGCTGCTTTCCCATGTGGGTGAGGAGGAGGTGAGGTGGGAAGTGTTTCAGCACTCTTTGGAGCACCCACAGGAGCCTCTCCAGGGTGAGATGGGGCCATGCACCCAGCCATGGGGTTAAACTGTGGGTCCCTGCTGCAGGAGGTGACCAGGAGCCTCTGCTCTGGGATGGCCCAGCCTGGGCCGTGGAGCTGCACTCACCTCTCACACATGTCAAAGATGAAGAGGCAGAAGGAGCCCACGGCGATGGGTCCAACCTGCTTCCAGTACCCCGAGAGCCGGTTCCGCTCGTTCTGGTCCTGGTCACAAGGTGGGGACATGGGGAGAAAAAAGGAACAGCAAGTTAGCCTGGAGTCCCCTCAGCTGGTGCAAGTCCCCACAGCAGCATTTCCAACCATCAACAAGAGAGCTGCCAGGTTTTCCTGGAAGTGGGGCTGGAAATCGCCTTCCTGTGGCTGTGGTACTCACCATCATGTGCTCCCCACAGAAGATGATCCAAAATGAGAGCAGCATGGCGTAGAAGATGCCCTGTCGAATGTCTCCAAAGAGCAGCATCCACGTCCAGTCAAATCCGATGGAAAACCACTCCACGGGGATGTTAATGAATGTCATGGAAATTCCCAGAGCAAAGATGACCCTGGAGAGGCACAAGCACCATCTCTGTCCAGCGTGCAAGGGCAGGACAGAGCCCAAAATACAAAGCTGTGTGTGGAGAGCAACAGAAGGAAATCCCAAATCCATGTTCAGGAATTGCCACCACCTGCCATCAAACCCACTAGGACTGAGCTCCTCAGAGCAGCTCCTCCTTCTCCAGGAAAGAAAAGAGAAGTTTTGAAGGTTTCCAGTTCCCAGTGTGCCTTAGTGGAGGGAGGAGATGGATCCCATGGGCTCTGCCTGAGATCAATGGCCACCTCAGCAGGATCCCCTTGCTCGATGTCCCCTGGGCCACCATGGGCCTCTACTCACTTCTCCAGCAGAACGGGAGCACGTGTCATCAGCGTGATCCGCCTCCAGTACCACACCATGATGATCAGGATGCTGGGCGTCAGGAAGGTCTTCATGGCAAACCACACCTTGGTGAAGCCTCCATTTTGGTGGATGCCCTGAGGAAAACCAGGGTATCAGGTTCAATGTGGACATTCTATGTTTCTCCTCACAGGAGTGATATGAGGGACACATGTGGAGGTGCATCCCGAAGATGGTTCAGCCAACGATGGACAAGGAGCGGTGCCCACTGAGCCCGCAGGCCACCTGGGCAAGTTCCAGAAGGTCTGAGAACAAATGCCAACAGACACAGCTTCCACAGCGACGGAGAGAGGGAATTCTGACACAGCACGGAAAAAGCTGGCGGAATTACTTCCAGACAAGTAACGAGATACTCAGAGAGCCAAGTCACCCCTGGTGGGAAGAGCATTGGCTCATTAACGTGTTTCTCCAGCCACGCGCCCTCCCACCGCCGTCTGCAGCCACCGCAGCCGTGGTGGGAGGGCCTCCAGCTGGGAAAGCATCCCTGCTCACCGAGCCCCGAGGGAGGGCAGAGCCACGATCACTGCCAGCCTTGCCAGGCGCCTGCACGGCCCAGGGCACACCAGGCTCTCTCTGGGCTCTGCTCCTCCTCACTCCCTCCATCAGGACTGGCATGGGAAGCAGACACGGGGAGCTCGGAGGTGCGGGAAAAGGCCAGCTCTGGAGGCTTGGGGAGGGCTCCTCAGAAGAGCAGGCACAGAGGGTGTCCCGGGGAGGAGGGCAGTCCTGCTGGGGCACAGGAGCTCGGGCACACAACCCAGGAGGAAGAGCACAGGCAGGACACTCACCACGAGGCGGATGTCCTTGATCTCACCGATGCCCACGTTGATGCCCTTCCTGTCGTTGACGGGCAGGCGGATGTTGATGAGGTAGTACTTGTGTGCCACGCTGCCGATCTCCATGAAGGGCAGGAAGTCACAGTCGTAGTGCCGGCCCTCGGACTCCACGGTCTGCAGGAGGGGCACAGAGCACAACCCTCAGTCCTGGTGGACCAGCACACCATGGAGCCCTCAGACTGGGAGCACTGGGAGCCTGTTTGCCAATTCCAGCCTGAGTGAGACAGCGGCTGGGGAGCATTTTTCCTCAGGCTTTTGATTGTTTAGGATCACTGAGTAAATAAGGTTTGACCTCAAACATGTTCACATTTCGGGCTTTAATGGGAGGCTTCTGTGATGAACCCTCAGAAACTCCCTCACAGGAGAGTGGAGCCAGGTGGGGGCCAACCTTTTCTCCCAGGTAAAAAGTGAGAGGAAAAGAGAAAACAGCCTCAAGTTGCACCAGCAGAAGTTTAGTTTGGATATTGGAGAAAGTTTTTTCATGGAAAGGGTGATTGTGTGGTTCTGTGATTGGGAAGAGGACAACTCCCACTCATCCCCACCACCAGTGTCATGAAAATTCCTTACTTTTGGAGAGCCAAAGGTGCACTTGAGCTTCCTGATCTCTATGGCATGTGCTATTTCCTCCCAGTCATCGAACATGTCGTCACGATAGGCCAGCGACACATCCAGCGTGATCTCTGCATTTTCCTCTGCAACAGCAAGGAGACAGGAGGTTTCCAGAGTAATTAAAAAACACTACACAAAGTCCCTTGATGAAGATAATTAATGAAGTTGAGCTATGCTGGCTTTGCTGGAAAAAAACTCAAAACTAACTGCACACAACATTGATGTTTTCAATATGTCGTGTTTAGCTTAAGTTGTTTTACAGGAGAGTTTGGAGCCTTTCATTCTTCTACAGAATATTTTAAAGCTCTCCCTCCCCTACAGAACACTTTGGAGGCCTCCCCTGCTCGCCCATGCCTGCCCTGACTTGTTCCTGCCCCTGCAGATATTCCAGCTTGCACATCAGTGACACACACAGAGCTCATGGCCCGGCAAGGTCACACATCCGTGGGGGACCAGGAGCTTGGCCCCTCCTGGACGTGTTCACAGGGACAGTCTGGGACAGAACTGCTTGGAAAGGTGCTCCTGCTAGGAGGGAATGAGGCTGGGACAGGCTTATTCAGGCTGGAACAGGCTCCTTGAGGATGTAGCTGAGCAAGTTCATGCACTGGATTTGCAGCTGAGGCTGCCAAAGAGCAACACATCAACATGCTCAAAAACCCGAGACAAGTCTGTACCAGCTGCACCAGCTGGAAAATCCTCCTGTTTACCAGGCACAGATCCCAGGGAAGGCTCTGAACGTGGAACGTGCTCCAAAATGAGCATGTGCATGTTACAGCCCAGCCTCCTTTTGTAGGGCACCAAACTCTGAGAGCTGGGTGGAAAACCCACAGAACCATCCACTGTGGAGAAGCATTGGGAGATGGTTCCAAAAACATCCAATGAAGCACTGGGAGATGGCTCCAAAAACATCCAATGAAACATTGAGAGATGGCTCCAAAAACATCCAATGAAGCACTGGGAGATGGCTCCAAAAACATTCAATGAAGCACTGGGAGATGGCTTCAGAACCATCTAATCTTTGCTGCTGTATTTTTGTTGGGGATCTGTGGTGGTGGCGCGCTCACCCCAGCGGATGGGAAGGGGCATGGGTGGGATCTGTGGTTTGCAGCTCTGCCCATACGCCCTTTGGAGGTGGCTGGGTTGTGCATTTGATGTGGACACTTGAGGATTTTTCTGAGCATTTTTGGGTGCACGTGATCCGTACCATCCGGATCTGGATCCTGCTCCTTTCCAGAGCTGCCAGGAGCTGGGTTTCCATGAAACACGAATTTGCCATCTCAGATCCGCTGTTTAGGAGACCAGCAAAACAGATAAATGGGAACATAAGGTTGAACTTGGCCCAGCTATAAAGAACTATGAACTCCATTTCAGAAGCCATAAAACCAACTGGAATGCTTGGGATTAAATCCAACAAAAACAGCTTTCAGTATTTCATCTTTGCAGTCCAAATGTTGCTGCTGCCATCGAGGATGAAAACCAGAAGGCAGAAGATGAACTGCTGTGTGCCTTTCCAGGCCGATGGATTAGAGGCTCCCTCTGGAATTCCATCAGTCTCTGCGCTGTGGTGACACCTCCCCTTGGAAAAGAGTTCTGTGCAAAGACCCTTCAGGGCTGTCAACATAAAATATAGATATATCCACACAGCCATATATTTCAGCACAGCAGACTGATAGCGGAGCTGCGTTAGGGGTTGGACTCAATCTTAGAGGTCTTTTCCAACCTAAATGATTCCAGGATAATCCTATGCCAGCTTTCCATCAGCAACTCCCATTGTCCCTGAGGAACAACTAAGGACAGGGACTGAGAAGCAAATTTTAAGAAGATTCGTGCCTTATTCACATTAATCAGATGGTGAACAGACAATTTTTTCTAAGAGGGGTGCCCTCAGAAATTCATTTCATTCACAGCATGAAATGGCTTTAAATTGAAAGGGAGCAGGGTCAGATTGGAGATTAGGGATAAATCCTTCCCTGGGAGGGTGGGCAGGTCCTGGCACAGGGTGCTCAGAGCAGCTGTGGCTGCCCCTGGATCCCTGGCAGTGCCCAAGGCCAGGCTGGACATTTGGGACAGTGGGAGGTGTCCCTGCCATGGCAGGGGTGGGATGGGATGGGATTTAAGATCCCTTCCAACCCAAACAAATGACAAGACACACTCCTGGGAGCTTCCCAGCCCTGAGCTCTCTCCAGGACCCGCTTTTGCAGGGCTGGATGTTCCCATGAAGGTCAGAACTGTGATCCCCCCACAGTGAGGGACTCCCTGCTCATGATCCCAGCACCACCAGTGTCATTTTTCCCACTGGCATTTTCCTGTCCAGGATCTCTTCCATGAATCACTTTAGAGGACAATCCTTGCCCAGGATATCTTCACTCACATTACAATGGCCTAAAAATAGTGGAGTTGTTTCAGGAGGGGGCCCTGTGCCAGCTGAACATGAGCACAGCTGGCTGGGAAGAAGCCTATGGCCTGCAAGCAGAAATGCTGGAATTATTTCCATGACACTTCCACGCTTCACCAGCTCCCTAAAATTACAAAACCTACCAAAAAGCCCAAGGCTGGGTGAGTTGGAAGAGGCTGCAGCACTCAGCCCTTGCACTGTACACAGTTGCTTTCCAGCCTCAAAGAAACTCCATCTCCTTCTTCTGGCCCCCTCCTTTCCCAGTTCTGGGAAGGGGTTTTAATAATTGAGTGCACAATGCATCAGGAAAGGACAGGATCAGCACAGAAATAGCCTCTTCCTCTGAGGAGCAGTCTGAGTCTTTCCCTGCTTTCTGGGAAGGATGAACACAGGGAAGTAGCTCAGCTTCCAAACATCTGCATTCCAAAAACATTTGGATTTCAGAAACACTGGAAATCTGAAGGGAGTTCCCACGGTGAAGGTGATTAGGGGTGGTTGCTCTTCTGGAAGAGTGCAGATCCCATGGGGTATTTCAGGAGGCTCAGATCCTTCCAGGCTCTCCCAGGGCACCTTACCAGGGCTACCCTTCCCCTCTGTCCCAGAATTCAGGTTTATCCTGTGTGTTGGCCCTGCTGAGGGATTGCAGGGGAAGAGGAGAACCTTTTTTGAGGAAAAAAGCAGGAGACAGTTCAATGTGGCTCAGCAGCATCCATGGGGAAGGCCAAGGTGACCTGGCAGAGCCCAGGGTCTTGCACAGCCCTTCAGACCCTGCAGTGGAGCTTCAGGAGCCAGAAGAGCAGGATGTGCCCCAGGCAGCAGCTTCTTCAGGGGGGTAAAGCCTGTGCAGCTTTCCTGGATGATCCGAGGCAGCTCCATGATAGTTTTGGGACAGTGTCCAGAGGCTTCAGCAGCTCTGCAGCCTTCCAGGAGTGGCTCTGGTTTGGCACCAGCTCCTGCTGGCATTGGCCACAGCAGGATTTGGAGGGCTCAGAGCCCCGGAGAAGAAAGTTGAATTGTTTTAAAAGAAGAGCTGAGGTTATTTCACACCCTGAGCACTGCCCCTCTGGAAGAGCTGATCCCAATCACCTGAGCAATGAGGCCCTTCCATGGAACAGCAGGACACAGACACCACATACCATTAATTCAGCTTAACGAGACTTCTCTTTGCTTCTTTAGGAGCTCTTCCAACACAGTCTAGCAAGCAAGAAATGTGTTACTCGTTCCTGAGATTTTACACTTAATTTACATCTGACTTCAGCTTGGCACAGAGTGTTGGAAAATCCCCAAACCTCCTTTTTATTACCCAGGGGGTGGCACAAGATGAGCTTTTCTGCTTTGAGATCTCAAAGAGAATTCCCACCTTTGCAGGAGTCAGTCACTGAAGGGCACAGAGCTGGAGCAAAAGCTCTGCTCTTGCAGCAGAAATGCTGCCAGGAGCTGGGTTAGCATTCCAGCAGCCTGCTCCAAGTGCTCAGCCAGCTCCTGACTCCAGCACGGTGGTTCAGCTTGAAAATCCTTGGAACAAAGAGCTGCTCCCCTAATGCAATCATCTATCCAAGTGTAAGAAAGAAAAGCCTTAATAAAGTCACAAAGCTGCTCTCTCTGTGTTTTAGAGATAATTACAGGGATAAGAATACACGTCAAAGCTTTCTGCAATTTCGTTTCTAATTTATCTTCATGATAATGCATTAAATAATCTCTGCTCCATCTCTGGAAATGCTCAAGATTTGAGGGGTTTGGGGCAACCTGGGGTGCTGGAGGGTGCTCCTGCCCATGGCAAGGGTGGGATTGGATCTCTGAGGTCCTTCTCACCCTAACCAGTGTGGGATTCTGGGATAAATAACTGTAGGAACAGTTCCACACTGAGCAGGAAGGGGTCAGGGCACAAAGCTGACTACAAAAGCTCCCAACCCAGACTCACTCCCTGAGCTGATCCCACCCCACGGATCCTTGAACACGGAGACACCCAACAGCCAGGCTGGAGCCAGCTGCACACGCCCCAGCTCAACCTGTCTGGAAAGCAAATTGTTTATTCACTGCAGGTTATTGTTAAAGAGGGATTTCCCCCAAACACTTTAATGCATGCAAACACATGGACAGCTTCTCTTCCAGGAAGGGCCAGAGCAGTCCTGGCCCTGCTGCTCTCAATGTAATTTTGCAGGTTCTATTAGAAGATTATTCTTGAGTTTATGGGGGCTTTTTTGTGTATTTATTTAGTATTCATATAATAACTTTAAACTGAACAAGTGGAAATTCAGGTGAGATATAGGGAAGGAATTGCTCCCTGTGAGGGTGAGTGGCACAGGGTGCCCAGAGAATCTGTGGCTGTCCCTGGATCCCTGGCAGTGTCCAAGGCCAGGCTGGAGCACCCTCGGACAATGGGAGGTGGAAGGGGTAGAACATGATGGGCTTAAGGTCCTTCCCAATTCCAAGATCACCAATTCCCACATTCAGAAGCTGCTCCAGCACCACCTCACTGAGGGCACCACCACAAGATCAGAACCCTTCAGGGGAGGGACGCTGAGAAAGGAGCCCCTCCCGGGAACCCAGCACTTACTGAGGTCGTTGTCCATCTTGAAGGCGATGTCCAGCTGCATGATGAAGAGCATGAACTGGAACCAGGGGCTCATCTCCTTGCTGGGCAGCGGCACGTGCACGGCGAACACGATGTCGTTGGCCTCGATCTGCCGGCTCACGGCCTCGTCGAAATCCTTGAGCTTCTTGCAGTGGTTGGGTCCCCATGGCATCAGCCACTTGGTTCTGTGGTGGTTCTTCCTCACATCAATGCACTTCACTGACGTGTAGGGAACGGCTGTGGTGGGGCTGGGGGCTGGGGATGCAAGGGAATCGTGTTTGTAGCATCTTCAGACATCTGACACCGTGGTTTCCCCACCAAAATTCGCAGCTCCCCGCTCGGCTCTTTGAAGGCAATTTAAAACAAATGCACCCAGTGCTGCTCCTTCACAGCTCTTTGATCTCACAGTCAAGTAATTAAGTTTATTACACGCACAGATGTATTACTGACTTTGTAGTGGGATCAAATTAGGATTAATTGAAGAGCTGGGATCTGCTCGTTCGGCCTCAGATAACTCAGTCTCACAAAATCACTCTGATTTACTGAAATCTTTTCCTTTCCCCCGCGCTCACTCGAGCAAATCCACACGCAAAGCATGTGCCCAGAGAAACCTGGATGGATAAACTAATCCCAAACCTCGTGGGGCTGCAGGGCAGAGCAGGGCAGGATTTACCCAGGGGATTTGCACCGTGCAAGGCCACACATCTCAGGCAGGGAGGTTTTCCTGCAGGGCAGTGGGAAATGAGACTCTGCAGAAGGGGATTTTCATGTTGTCACCATCCTTGTTATGACAGATAATCCAGGACTTCCCTTACAGATCACAGATCCCCCAAAACCTCCAGCAGCACTAACACCACCCCACAAACTCCCAATATTCCAACAAGGAAAACAAGTCCAGAGTGAGCTTTGCTCTCCACTGCCCCCAGCCCCGCACTGCTACACCCAGATGATTCAGCCCTGGCTCCCTTGTAATTTGGGCACAGCAGGATCAGCCCAGCAGCTCTGGAGCTGTTTGGGATGGCAGCCAGGAGCCCTGTGGAGCACCTTCCCCAGAGTGCCACCTCGGCACAGGGGTGACATCCACCCTGCTTCCCACGGGCAGCCAGCGGTGACTCAACGCCAGGCGGGAGGAAGTTACTCAAAAGCCAAATGTTTATAAACCGCATTTTTTCCATTTTTTTCACAGCGCTGAGTTTCTTCCAGCTCCAAAAGTGCAGGGATGCCGGGGTAAGAGTGGGCTCCAGGGGATTTACACGAGCAGGTGAATGGTTGGACTCACCGATCTGAGGGGTTTTTCCAGCTAAAAGGATTCCATGAGAATTCACAGATCCTTTCGTCTCAATCCACACATGCCCAAACCCTCACTGCACCCAGGAACCACATAAAACTCTGACACTAAAGCAACCCCAAAACCAAACAAGTTCTTGGTATCAGAATCAGGCAATATCCTGAGTGGGAAGAGATGTACAAGGATCATTGATCCAACCCCAGGCCCTCCCTGTGCATTCCTGGCAGTGTTGTCCAAACCCTCCTGGAGCTCTGGGATCATTCCCTGGGGAGCCTGGGCAGTGCCAGCACCCTCTGGGGACTCAAAAATCTTTTCCCAATATCCACCCTAAACACTGCAGCAAGAAACAGCCAAACCTTCAACAAGCAAAACCAAAACTGCTAGTCCAGGATTATAGAACACTCAGGATGTGCCCACAGTCCACAATGTTGATTCCTCCACCGTGCCTCGATGCAGAGCCCAAGAACCACAGTTGAAACTGTAGCTGGAACGGAATATCCAGAATCTTGCTGTGAAATGAGCCAGGCATTTCAGCCGAGCTCTCTGAGCTCCTTAACTCTGACACATTCTGGGTGATTTCGAAGGCATTTCTGAATTAAGAGACATCGTTCCCTCTACAGAGAAGCCGAATGTTTCTTGCTTTGATGCAACTCATTATAGCCATAAATACATGTTTTCATCACTGCCTGATTATGATTTTAAACACTTGGCACGCTCCCTGCAGCCTCCCCTGTGCCAAAGCCCCAGCTTTGAGGAGCATGAGACAATGACTATACATATTCCTCGTCGGGAATCGCGCACCAAACCAACGTCGGCACTTGGCTTCCATTACTGCTTTGGCTCCTGGCCCGTTCAATCCGAGCGAGTGTTGAACCAAGTGGAAAAAAAATGCTTTGTGGAGCCTCAGCCAAGTCAGCCAACAGCATTACAAAGTGCTATGCAAAACAAAGCTCGCACCGAGGGATTTGGGCTGTGCTGCGGTGCCAAGGGCTGCTCCAAGCCCTGCTGCCCCCAGCCCTGCTGTCCCCAAGCCGGGGGATGCAGCAGCTCCATGGATCCCAGGATCTCTGTCAGTCTGGGAATAATTGAGCAGCTCTGTGTGCCCCAGACAGCGGCTCAGCCTCGTGCTCGCTGCCATGAGGAGTGCAGGAATGCAGGCACTGCTTGGGGTAGGTGAGGAGCTGAGTTTTCTGCAGGAGGTTTGGCAGAAACCAGGCAGGAGAGCAGCTCTCAGGGAGCCAGCTCAGCCAGGAGCCCCATGGCAGTTCTGGCACTGCCAGTGGGGTTGACAGCAGTGCCAGCTGTCCAAAGCCATGTGCAGGAGGTGCTGGAGCTCCCAGATTGGTTTGGAATGAAAAGGACCTTAAAGTTCATCCCATCCCAACCCTGTCCCATGGGCAGGATCACCTCCCACTGTCCCAGGGTGCTCCAGCCTGGCCTCGGGCACTGCCAGGGATCCACCCTGTGCCAGGGCCTGCCCATGACCCAACACCTCCTCATCCCCCAAAGCCCAGCTCTGAGTGCCACATCCACTCTGTTTGAAGCACCTCCAGGGACAGTGACTCCATCACCTCCCTGGGCAGA
>CM019221.1:29926098-29993300 GCA_009741485.1 Malurus cyaneus samueli
CCAGGCAGGAGAGCAGCTCTCAGGGAGCCAGCTCAGCCAGGAGCCCCATGGCAGTTCTGGCACTGCCAGTGGGGTTGACAGCAGTGCCAGCTGTCCAAAGCCATGTGCAGGAGGTGCTGGAGCTCCCAGATTGGTTTGGAATGAAAAGGACCTTAAAGTTCATCCCATCCCAACCCTGTCCCATGGGCAGGATCACCTCCCACTGTCCCAGGGTGCTCCAGCCTGGCCTCGGGCACTGCCAGGGATCCACCCTGTGCCAGGGCCTGCCCACCCTCCCAGCAACAATTCCTTCCCAATATCTCACCTAAACTTCCCCTGAATTTCCACCTTGGCATCTCCTCCAGCAGGGCCCCTGGAGGTGCCCAGCTCACTGCAGGAATCCCAGTTACAGGAGCTGAACAGATCCTGCTGTTCCCTGCAGTGGGTTTGGCCAGCAAACACTGGAGAGCTGGACACCCTCAGCAGCGTGGCCACCACTGCCCAGGGAGGGTTTCTCAGGGACTGCCAGGGCCACCTGAGCCAGGGCCACACAGAGCAGAACAATTCCTGCCAAGAATGTCACCCTTTCCACCCAGGTGCTCAGGGCCTGATCCCACCCAGGCAGCAGAAAACAAGATCCAAGGGGCTTCCCTCAGGAGCTGGTCCTCAAAGAGTAAAGAATGCACCGCTTCTCTGGTTTTAGACTTAAATCTTTAGGTAAAAAAAAATTACTGACACAAGTGAGCTCAGTTTTTAGCATTTTTCTTTTGGGATATTAGGTATATCTGGATTTGGGTAAGAGCCATCATCACTCAGTATTTTGATTTTAATAAATTAAGGAGATCTTTGAAAAGCTCCTATGATGAAGCCTCAGATACCTCCTTCTTCTCTCACTCAAATTCCAGGATTTCTATCCATTTGAGTCCCCCACCCCAGGGAAACCCATCCTGCCCCTTCTCATGGCAGCCCCTCCAGCCCTGCCATTAACCACCGACCCTTGCTCCAGCACCATAAACAAGCCCTTTGCAAACTCTCAATTGCATTGTGTCCACATTGATTAAAGCCTGAATCCCCCTGACCTCGGGGGGATTTAACTTCTCCCGGCAGCGGGAGCATTCTGCTTTTCTACTCAATTACCCCCTTCCGAGGCAGCCAGCACTTCCCAGCGAGCACACACAAAGGCCTTCTGCTTCATTACCCTAAGCGACTGCGGGGTAGGAATAAACAAGCTAATTTATCACGGACAGACCCAGCTTTTCCAACTGGAACAGCCACAACCTGAATAGCATCATATATGCACTCAGATTTATAAATCTGTAGTTATTGCGGCGTGGTTTTTTTTTCTTTTCTGCCTCTCTCTTTCCTGACCTTGGTGCCACCAGTTTAAAACATTTGAGTGCATGGTCTTTTAATTACCGGTTTTTAAAATAGTTTTTACTTGAAATTTTTTTTTTTATTTGTGAATTGCAGCAGCTTTTACATGCAGAATAATTGTATAATTAAATAACCCCACTGCCTACTGGAAGCCCACTCCCCTTGGGAAAGGTTTTTCTTTCTTACATTTGACTTCAATCTTTACACAGACTAAAATCCTTTAAAGCCCCAGGGCACCAATTCCATCCTGATTTACAGTGGGAGTTTCCAGGCATCCCACAGCAGCTGCACACCCTCAGTTCTGTCTCCAAGACATTTTTTCAAAGCTACAGGTTTCTGTCTTTTTTTATTCAGACCATAAAAATGAACCCGTCCAAACCACCAAACCCAAGTTTGTGGGGTCAGAAACTGTGGCTGCCCCTGGATCCCTGGGAGTGTCCAAGGCCAGGCTGGAATTGGGGCTGGGAGCAGCATGGGACAGTGGGAGGTGTGGAATTAATTTTTAGGTCCCTCCTAACCCAAACCATGCTGGGATTCTCTCCAACCACCCAGTCACATTTTCCTGTGCACTCTTATATCTCAGGGGTTGTGTTTCCCCCCAAGGTTTGTTCTCCAGTGCCACTTTTGCAGCTTTGAAAAAAGCTTTCAGAGCAACACAAACTGGAGGTTTTTCCCAATAAATCGGTTCCCAAGGAACTGCAGGAGCAGCCAAGCTCTCAGAACTGCAGGAGCAGGGGATTCCCAGCTCCCTGATAAGCAGCCAAAGGGCTCCTGGGGAACAGAGATAAGGAATTATTCCCTCAGCCTCAGGCAAGGCACAGAGCAGGGAAATCTTCTGAGGCACAACTTGCTGAGAGAACGGAATGAATGATCTCCATAATTCCCATCCATATTCAACAGCAGCAACGAATGCAAATGAGGGCAGCACGAGCAGAGCTCCCTAATGCAGAAATGGATATCCAAAAATATTTTATTTAAAACAAGAGAGAAGGAAAAAAAAAAAAAAAAGAGGTAAAAGAGTTTTCCTAATTGCCAAAGAGAGCCTGATCTTCTTCCAAGGCAGTTTTGCAGTGGGATGAGATGCATTTCCTGCAACGCCCAGGCAAGGTATGAAATCCCTGTGAACACAGAGCAGGAAGAGCTGTCGGTATCCAGCAGCTTTTCCCCTGAGTCTGCCACTCCCCAGGCCCCACACTCCCAGATAAGATACCCTGGAAATGCCCTGTGCTAGGATATGTGAGGAATTCCATCTCCATGTGAATGGGCTGCTCCAGGCCCTTCCCCATCCGCCACCTTGAGCCCTTCAAAGGCTTTCCCAGGCTATCAGCGAGTTATAGCCCGACTTCAAAGGGCGTAAAATGTTATTTACCAAGGAAAAAACTTCCTGTGTAATGGATTTCCCTCACAAAGGGCAGGGGGGAAGCACGGCTTGGGAAGGGCTCAGGTCACGTTTAAATCAACACAACAGGGGAGTAGCAGGAGTGCTGACCTTGTCACCTGAGCTCTCCCAGGTTTGAGTTTGGAAGTGATGAGGCTGGGAAAAGAGAAATCCCAGCAGCTCAGAGGATTCCCACTCCTCAGAGCATTCCCACTCCTCAGAGGATTCCCACTCCTCAGAGGATTCCCACTCCTCAGAGGATCACTCCTCAGATTCCCAGCTCCTCAGAGGATTCCCAGCTCCTCAGAGGATTCCCAGCTCTCAGAGGATTCCCAGCTCCTCAGATCATTCCCACTCCTCATTGCATTCCCAGCTCCTCATTGCATTCCCACTCCTCAGAGCATTCCCATCTCCTCACAGCATTCCCAGCTCGCCAGAGCATTCCCAGCTCGGAGCATTCCCACTCAGAGCATTCCCAGCATCCACTCAGCATCTCACATTCCCATCTCAGATCATTCCAACTCCTCAGAGCATTCCCATCTCAGATCATCAACTCCCAGAGCATTCCCATCCAGATCATTCACTCCTCGAGCATTCCCATCTCAGACATTCCACTCCTCAGAGCATTCCCATCTCAGATCATTCCACTCCTCAGAGCATTCCCATCTCAGATCATTCCCACTCCTCAGAGCATTCCCATCTCCCTAGATCATTCCCACTCCTCAGATTATTCCAGCACAGCCATTCCCGTCTGGAAGCTCTCCATCCCTGCCCCTTTTGCCCACTCAGCCACAGTCACAGCTCTTCCAAAGCAGAACAGAGCAGCCCCCAACTAAACAGCCATGACCTTTGGTGTCTGCTTTCTCCTGTCTGCCGGTGCCCTGCCAAGGCTGCAGCACTGCAGGAATGTGGCTTTACAGAGGATCCATTGGCATTCATGGCCACGGAGCACCGACCAGCTCCTGGAGAGGCCCTGCATGAAAGGAAGGCAGGCACACAAAAATGTTCTTTGTCCCTGCCTGAAGCACTCTTTCCTATCCATACCTTGGAAATCCGAGCGCCTCCCCCATCAAAAGATCAGCTCAGCCCCAGGAAGGGAATGAAATCCCAGGAAAGAAAATGAAATCCTGGAAAGTGGGGGCTCAGGAGCCAAATCAGACATGTAGATAATGAGCTGGGATTGTGGAGAGCTGCTCAGCCATGGCCACACATGACTCATTATCTCTCCGGGCCAGACACACAAGGAAGTTTGAGCTCCTCCAGTCACAACAATTCTGTTTTTTCCAGCCTAAGCCAGGGAAGGGAGCAGTGAACCTGCACCTCCTTAAATCCATCCCTCTCAGCCCAGAGGACTCATGTGCTAAATAAATCCCTCCACTTTTCCAATCACTTAAATTTGTAAAGTGTACGGGTGGTCACTGGGCTTAAAACATTTCACTGTGTTTGAAGCTGCTCCTGGACTTGCCTGGACCACAGAGAGTTCTCCTGCATTGCCTGGGCTTGTTTGAACCCAGAAAATCTGTGATTTGGGATAAGGCATCCTTGGAATCACAGAAGTTTGAGCTGGAAAGGGACCTTTAAAGTGACTCACGTAAAATAAGGCATTGAAAATTCCCTTTTGAAAAGTTTTGGAAGCTGGGATGTGGCTGCACAGAGATCTGTGGGTTTTGTTTTTTTTTTCCTTTTAGAAATCCTTTATATACATAAAAATTCCAGGATGCAAAGGCAACCAGAAAAGGACACCACAAAGGAAGATAATTTGTAATCAAAAGCTTGGCTTTCAAAACAATCAAGAGGCATTAAACCCCATAAACCCAGTCAGATTCCATACACACAACACAGCAGCTGGCAGGAGAGGACACAGTGGTGTCCAGCTCAGCCTTGGCCTGAAGCTCTTGTGGTGAACACCCCAGTCAGCCAAAATTCCCAGTGACAGGCACAGCCAGATGGGTGCTGCAGCTGGGAATCGTGGAATTGTTTAGGTTGGAAAAGCCCTTTTAGGTCAGTGAATGGAACTGAGCTCCAGCACTGCCAGGGCCACCCCTGACCCGTGTCCCCAAGTGCCACATCCACAGATTTGAAATCCCACAGGGATGGGGACTGACACTGCCCTGGGCAGCTGTGCCAGGGCTGGACAGCCTTTTCCAGGAAGGAATTTTCCCTAAAATCGGCCCTAAATCCATCCTAGCACATCTCTAGGCTGTTCCCTCTCCTCCTGTCCCTGTTCCCTGGAGCAGAGCCTGACCCCCCTGGCTGTCAGGGAGTTGTGGCCACAGGAATGCCATGGGAACATCTCCCATCCCTGTGCATCTCCTGCTTCACCAACAGACAACTCGCAGCAAATCCCACCTGAGTGCTGATAAGACTCCTGCTGCTAAATAAAAAAGCTGTTGGAAAAGTAGAATTTGCATTAAAACTCCAGCATCACACACTGCTCCAAACAGAGCTGGGGAAGCAGCCGTGGCAGAAAGCCCCTGACTGCAGGAAAACGCAGCTTTGTGGCTGTATCAGGTACCTGCATTTGGGTATTTTGGACTGGCACGAGGGATCTGTTAAAATAGAGCACTTAGTCATTGTTTTGAAACATGACCTAAGTGCCTGCGAGGGGAAAGGCTGGCTCGGCTGCGCGGCCCTGTCCTGCTCCTGTACGTATTTTGGGTTGTCTAGACCCGGGCACACCAAAATAACCGGATTTTGGTGTCTGTTGGGTGTGCTGGATCAAACCAGAGCAGGGCCATGGTGGCAGTGACACCTCTGCTCCCTCCCCACCCGGTGTCACCCCCGGGAGGAGTGGGACTGTGGCACTGGGAGCTCTCCCAGAACAGTTCCAATCCCTCTGGAGCACCTCCGACCCGCTGCTCACCAGGAGGAGCTTCCTCACTGGAAAAAAACTCCAATTTGGGAATAACTAATGGGGCCAGGACCCCACTACTGCAGGTCCAGAGTCCCCCAGAGTTCCCAAAAAAGGCAGGTTCCTGGCAAGAGCTGCCCAGCTGTGTGACACCCTGCCAGATGTTGGGGACCACACCTAGCTTACACATGGAACTTTGTGTTTCACAAGCACCAAATATCCATCCCTGGAATTCCAGCTCCCAGGAGCTGCTGGCTCAGGGATGAGCCTCTCAACTCCTTAAATGCATCAGAAGGGGTAAATGCTGCAGAGGGAAAAACAAATTGGGTGATTGATTAGAGCAGTTTGAGCTGAGAGATCAGAAGAGGGGATTTCCAGGAATTACAGAACTTTCAGGGCAGGAGCCTCCTGGGACTGTGCTACAGATAGAAGATGCATTCACTCCAGCAGGATGGAGTGACTGAGTTTGTGCAGGAATTCCAGCAATTTGGAGTGACTGAGTTTGAGCAGGAATTCCAGCATTTTGGAGTGACTGAATTTGTGCAGGAATTCCAGCAGTTTGGAGTGACTGAGTTTGTGTAGGATTCCAGCATTTGGAAGCTTTTCCATTCCATCATTTTGGAATGACTGAGCTTGTGCAGGACATTGACCTCAGCCCCAAATCCCCGTTTCTGCCAGTTCCAGCCCCACCTGGGACACCCCTCCAGGATGGGATGCCCAGCAGCAGCAGCAGCCAATAAAGCAGGGCATAAACCAGCTGGAAAACTGAACTAACACAATTTCAATTCTTTAATCTCTCAGTCCCTACAAAACTGAGCAAAACCACTTGTTTTTTCCCTGCAAAGCCAACCATAAACATCTGCCTGTCACATCTGTCCCCAGCTGCCAGCACAAACAGGGCTTTGTGAGCCACACCAGCCTTTGGAACAAGTAACTAAATTCAGCAGCAACAAACTGTTTAAAAAGCCTTTTAAGATAAAGTCTGTCTTCTCTGCATAGCACAGGCCAAGACATTTTATCTCAGGAATCAGCAGCAGGTTCAGTAACGTGCTCTTGAACCAGCTCATAAAGAGAAAAATAAGTAAAGAATAAAAGCTAATCGTGATAAACTTTGTGTGGTTTCAGGCCTGCAAGAGCAAGAAAACCGGTTTTTAGTCAATATGTGCTAGTGACTCCCATGTGAGGAAGTGAGAGAAAGTGGGAAACTGAAGTTTTCCAAATTTCTATTCAGTGGAATTTTATGGTTATTAGGAGCTGGTAATTAGAGAGGTCACAAAGGCAAAGCACCAGTGGGCAGCAGGAACACGGAATCTGCTTCCTGAGGAAAGGCTGGAGGTGTTCCTCGGATCCCTCTGGAGCAGAGCACCCTGAGAACAACCGGGCTTTATTCTCCCAGCGAAGTGCAACAAAGTTTCAGAGCGATGCTGACCCGGTTCCTCCCGGGAGCTCCGCAGGGATCCTGCCCGGGGGAAGGGGATGGAGCCGGGGGAAGCAGCTCTGCCCCAGGAGCGGGCGATGCCCCGCAGGGCTGGACAGAACAGTCCTTCCCGGACAGAAACGCAACATTCCCACCCTGGAAACGGCCAAAGCTGCCAGATCCAGGCGCCCATCATTCCAAGGAGCCGGCGCACAACTCAGCTGCTTTCTAGTAAAAAAAAAATTCCAAAAAATTCCCAGGACTGCCCCAAACTCGCTCTCCTCCATGTTCCTCTTTCCATCCCCCAGGGAAAACTCCCCTCCCTGCAGGCAGCCCCCTCTGCAGGGCTGTGTCCCAGTTCCCATTCCCTGCCTTTGGGAATGCTCAGGGATAAATAAACACAATCTGCGCTCTCGATCTGCCCGCTGCGGAGGTTGGCGTGCGGAGCCGGGGGGCCCCAGAGCCGAGGGGTGTCGGGGAAGGGGATTCCAGGGCTTTTCCATGGGCACGAACAAACCCAGGCCGAGCCCACGCGGATCTGAGCGTCTCCTGGAGGAGGATCGGGAATGGGGGATCCCTCCCGGAGCAGGAGAGGGAGGTGGAAGGGAATGGGTTCCCCTTGGAAGAGGATCGGGACGTGGAAGGGAGGGGACCCCTCCTGATGGAGGTTGGGAGGTGGGAGAGGGGATCCCTCCTGGAACGGGATCGGGAGGGAATGGGAGGGGGTTCCCCGGAGAAACGAGCCCGGACAAAGCGCGAGTCCCAAAAAAACCCCACAGCCGGGAACCCCCCGCGCCAGTCATTCCCCTTTTTATTTTCTTTTTCCTTTTTTTTTTCCTAATTTTTTATTTTTTTTTTTTTGTTCTCCTTCTGGCAAGAGGGGAAGATTTTCCTTCCCGCGGCCGATTCGGAGGCCGAGGCACGGGGAGGTGCAGCGCCAAGAAGGGAGGAAATCCTTTTAAAAGAATAAATTATTATTATTTTCTAAGCAATTTGAAACGCGAGGCTCCTGCGCGATCCGTCGCCATACTGAAGCTTTCCCACTTCCCTCTTTCTTAAGTCCAGGCTGAAACCAGGCCAAAAAAAAAAAAAAAAAAAAAAAAAAAGAAAGCAACACAAAACTTTTCCTTGGCCGGCTCCCCCCGCAGCAGCCGCGGGACGGGCACAAAGGACCCGGAGCCGCGATCGCTTCCCGACAAAAGCGGGTAATGAGATCATGGGAGCGAGTCAGCGATACTGTAACCAGCACTAACAAGCGGGCGGCAGCGGGAGGAGGAGGAGGAGGAGGAGGAAGGCAGCGGCCCCCGGCACTCACCGATGAGCCCTCCCACCAGGAAGGCGATGACTTGGAACACGAGCAGGATGCCCCCGACGATGCAGAGCTTGCGGGTGCTCATGTTCTCGATGATGGCCCCGGCCATGCTGGCGGGGCTGTGCGGGCCGGGGGTGCGGGAGGAGCGGAGCGGGGGCGCGGGCAGCGGGCGGGCCCCGCTCGCCGCCCCAGCCGTGATTGTGCCGCTCCCGCCGCCCGCGGCCTTTAACCGGGCCGGGACACGTGACCGCCGCCCCTCCCCGCGCCCCGCCCGGCCCCGGCAGCGGCAGCGGGATCGGCAATGGGATCGGCAATGGGAACGGGATCGGCATGGGATCGGCAATGGGAACGGGATCGGCAATGGGAACGGATCGGCAATGGAACGGGATCGGGGATGGGAAAGGGATCGGGGATGGGAACGGGATCGGCGATGGGAACGGGATCGGCGATGGGAACGTATCGGCAATGGGAACGGGATCGGCAATGGGAACGGCGATCGGGTCGGGATCGGCAATGGGAACGGGATCGGGGTCGGGATCGGCGATGGGAACGGGATCGGCACCGCCGTGCGCTCACAGCAGCCCGGCACCCACCGCGGGACCAGCCTGGCCCGCCCCTGCCATGGCAGGGACACCTTCCACCATCCCCAGGGTGCTCCAGCCTGGCCTTGGGCACTGCCAGGGATCCAGGGGCAGCCACAGCTGCTCTGGGCACCCTGTGCCAGGGCCTGCCCACCCTACAGGGAGCATTCCTGCCCAATATCCCATCCATCCCTGCCCTCTGGCAGTGTGACCCCATTCCCTGTGTCCTGTCCCTCCATTCCTTGTCCCCAGTTCCTCTCCAGCTCTCCTGGAGCCCCTTTAGGCTCTGCAAGAGGCTCTGAGCTTTCCCTGAAGCCTTCTTTTCTTCACATTGAACTCACCATCACGTTTTCCCCACTGTTCCTCCAGCCCCATGGCTCTGGGCAATGCTTTGTGCATTCTCCAGCACAACTTTGATTGATCCTGGTTGCTCACACACAGCACAGTTCCCAGTTTTGCTCCCCTCCATCTGTCCCTGTTTCCCAGATAAGGATGCTGTGTACCCACCCCATCCTCTGGAAGCTGCTGCCCTCCTGCTCTGAGCTCTGTCTGCTCAGTGCTTTGCATGGCCCAGAATGAGCTCATCACCCCCCGCCATCACCTTTCAGCAGCAGGACAAGGGGAAATGGTTTTATACAGAAGGAGGGACAATTTAGATCAGATATTAGGCAGAGTTTTACAATGAGGGTGGGCAGGCCCTGGCACAGGGTGCCCAGAGCAGCTGTGGTGCCCCTGGATCCCTGGCAGTGCCCAAGGTCAGGCTGGACATTGGGGCTGGAGCACCCTGGGACAGTGGGAGGTGTTCCTGGGGTGGCACTGGATGAGCTTTGAGGTCCCTCCCAACCCAAAACCAGGCTGGAATTCTATTCTGGTTTTTATTTACTGGATACCACAAGGATCCATGCTCACACATGGAATGATGGATGGAGAACATCATCCTGTGTGACAGAAACGAGACAGGGAGTTGCCAAAAACACTCGAGGACAAATAAGCCATGAAAGGAGACAACTGATAACAGAAATACAGCCAGGAACAAAATGAAAGACAGAAGCACAAACCAATAATAAAGCAAGGAGCAACAGGAAAAGAAGTTGGAGAAGACTCCAACACACCTTGACCATTCAACGTAGGAGCACAAGAACTGTCCATCCTCAGAGTTTTGTTGGTAAATGTTTAGGAATAATAAAACTTGGGATAATATAAATTGGGCTATAGGCATCAGAAATAATTTAAGCTATTTTGTAACTGCAGGACAGCTTAATCTTTAAGAATATTGCAAGTCTATCCTTTTTTTCGTTTAGTCTTAGCTTTACTTTCACATTCCAGTTCTGATGTCATTGCTAAAGATAGCTCATAATGGACAGGTCCTTGTAGCCATTATGATCCCATTCAGATCAGTCACATGGATTTGCTTCCAAAAATCAAAGCCTCTTAGTGGCTTTTTGCCAGCACAATTAAAGACTTAAAATGCCAAATACTTTATACTGAAATTAAAAAAAAAAAAAAAACATAGAACAATTGCTATTAAAAAGGCTTCTTTTGAAATAACTAATAATAATTTTTCAGATGTCTGTGTGACACAGTGTTGATTCTGAGTGATGATTTTTGCTCTTCGCTCTGCTGGGAATGAAACAAGCTTTGGAATTGTGTTTGTTCCCTCACAGTCTGTGAGCACTGTTGACAAGGAGAGTCCCAAACACTCTTTGAGGTCCTGCCTATCCAAGTGCAGGGATCTGGGTGACCAAAGAGAATCCCAGAATGGTTTGGGGTGGAAGAGACCTTAAATCCCACTGTTCCAGGGTGCTCCAAGCCCCATTTAGCCTGGCCTTGGGCACTGCCAGGGATCCAGGGGCAGCCACAGCTGCTCTGGGCAGCATCTTTGGATCCACGAGTGTCACTAAATCCAACCTGCCTTTAATGACTCTACAAAAGTTACACATTTCAATGTTTAATGTCCCTTTTGTTCCAAGCCGTTTATTTCTGGGACAAAAATCTCAGAGGTAGAGCTCAAAAGAAAAAAATCTGTATTGAAAAATGTAAAATAACTAAACCACAGGAAACAATTCTTCACTTTTATAAGGCACTTCCCATTTCTACAACCTTCCTACATCTTTAATACTGCAAAGTTTGGAGAAATTAATGACATGTGACTTTTGACACGTGTCCACAGGGCATATAGAGCACATTCCAAAGTGGCCACACACAGACTGGCACCATGGAGGAGCCAGCAGCACTTTCCAGCTGTTCACAGATCAGGATTCCTGTCTCTGAAAGGATCTGAATCAATCATCTGGGAGCTCATTGTTTTGCCACTTCAGACATGATTTTTTCCTGCCCGCTTTAGGCGGTTTGGAAAGCTCAGCTTTTACAAGAGCTGTGCCAGGGTCAGCCCCAGGCAGGAGGAGAAGCTTTCCACTGGGAATTCTTGGCAGGGTTGGGCCTAAAGCCCAGATTTTCAGAGGGATTTTGCTGCCTAAAGGTGTAGTAATTGCTCAGCAGGGTTTCCACACACTCCTAAGTTTTGGGGCTGTGAGCTCTGCTTTCAGGGTGAGTATTTGGCATTACTTGATGTTTGTTTTGGGGTACACCTAAAACATCACACAGCTACTCCTAGCAGTAAATAATGGGCAGTTTACAAAGCTTAAAAGCCCTCCTTGCTTCTCAGTATGAAGTGCTCTGAAAGGTAAATTCTTACTTCTGCTCTCCAGCAAATACTGATAATGTGGAACATTTTCTCATTGAACGGGAAAAGGGTGTTTTATGTAATTTCCAGCACACAGATAGTGAGGAACATTTCCTCTTTGTAAGAAAAGCCTTTTCCGTGTTTGGAAAGACACTCAAATGTAAAATTGAGCGTGGCCCAGATCAAAACCAGCATGTGGGTGTTGGGATGGGTGAGCAGACAGAAGTTTACACCTGGTAATGCCCACTGCAGCTGGAAGAAAATCCACAGGTCTGCAGTGCTCCAGCTGAAGCAGCCCCACTCCAGAGTGTAAATACTCAGAGTGATTTCCAAGACAAACATTCTTCACTGATTAGGAGCCAGGAAAGCTGAATTTTGTCACTGTTCCTGCATCTGGGAAGTCCAAACTAGACTTAGTATTTCAGAGAATCACAGATTAATTGAGGCTGGCTGGAAAATACCTCCAAGGCCATTGAGTCCAAGTTGTGACCACCAGAGCAGGGCTGGGTGGGTGACACTGTCCAGCTGAGATCCTTCAGAGCCACTGACTCCACTCTGCTGTCCTGGGCTCCCTCAGTGAGGAGCTGGGTAAGAAGAGCCACAATTCATGGGTTAGTGGAGTCATTTTCATCTGAAAAACATGGAGACAACAGTCCCAGATGAGTCTCCTGGTGGCTGTTCCCTAATGTGCTGTCAGTCAGGTGACAGAGCTTTCCTCACACTGGCTATTCCACACTTCAGTGGAATCACAGAACAATTTGGGTTGGAAAATCATGGAGCCCAGCAGTCCCCCCAGTGCTGCCCCACGTCCCCAAATGCCACAGTTACAAGCAGTGAATCAAGGCTTCCCTCAATCTGCCAGACAGAGCTGAGCTGTTGATTTGACAGAGCACATTTCAGCCTGTCAGACTGAGAGTGCAGACTTGTGATATCCTGAAGGAGGGGGCCAATAACAGCGCATTAAAATAATTTACTGAGGACTGTTTGAACTGGATTTTTGAGTTTATTTATAGTCTTTATAATTACCATGTGCTTAAAAGGCTCGAGACCTCCAAAGCTGTGGAAGTCTTTGATTGGACTGTGCCAAGATGTCTTTTTCAATCATCAACAACCAGGCAGAGTTCCTGCAATGGGATATCTGACAAGAAAAGGGAGGATTCATCATTACTCTATCACTAAATTCCCAAGTTCTCCCATCCAAACCTCCTCCGTAACAGAATGATCATCTGGCAGTAAGAGCAGCTCTGCTTGAATCCCTCAGTTTGATTGAGCAATCAGCTGGAGGCTCCTAAGTTTTGTCTCATCAAAACCACTCCTAACACTCCCCCCTCCACCCATGAGTCTGTCTTACCTCCACAAAATTCGTTTATAAAAAGCCAGGTCTACCTGAAAATGCCAGAGGCGGGAGCATGGAATATCAGGATGGCCTCAGGCATCCCTCCAGGCTGGAATCTGCCTTTCCCTGGAGCGTGACGTCCTCAAAAGCAAGCAAAGAAAGTTGTATTAGTCACAGATATGGGCATTTTAATATTTAAAACAATGTCTAGCATCCCATCTCAGCACAGCAAGGTTAGCAAAAGCAAAACCTGAATTGCACAACCGTTTATAGCAAAATATTCATGGTCCAATCACTCCCATCTGTGTTCAGAATACCAAGACTGAATTCCACTCCTCTGTTAAGCTTTTCTATTTCCATGAATCCAATCCATTCCAAATTCAGCACTGAAGACCAAACCAGCAGATGCGTAATTAAAAAATAAAGAATTAAATTAAAGCCATTTCTTCATATTCCCAGAAGTGAGCTCCAGGGGGCTGAGTGTTTGTGCTGGTGGCACCTGGTTTAGAATTAGAACTCCAAGCAACAGGCCTCAATTCTATTTTAGTGAAGGCTGACATCAGCTAATTAATGGCAGAGATTTAATCATGTTCCAGTGCTGTCTTCAGATGAAAAGGTGACCACTATGAACCTGCTTTATCATTTTACTCTTTCTGCTGAAAAATAATGTCTTTTGTAGGTGGCTATTTTGGATTTGGTAAAAAGTCAATTCTCAGTGTCTGCACCATGTGTACACACAGAGTTATCAGTTCATGCCATCTGAAAACTTGGAAGTCTGGAGAAATCAGAAATTTCAAGTTCAACCAAAGCAATGTATGCCCAAAATGCTGCCTGACCCCAAACATAAAGCATGGATTAGGTTTTAGGATCTCCTAGAAAGAGAAATCTGTTTTGGAACAGTCACGAAGGGCTCTGGCCAAAACTATCCCGTAATAGTTACGAGTTGTAATTTGACATTTTGGATACACATTCCTCTTGCCAAGCAATATCATATTTTGGCTCTTGGGGGAGAAAATAAAGAGAAGGATCTGTCCAGAATGAGTAATTTAGTACAATGTAATCAAGGCAAGCTGCCCCACAGACTGGGGACTGAATTAAAATTAGCAAGTCAGGGGTTTTGTCCTCTCAAATAAAAGTTTGTGCATTAAACAGGAAAAAATTTAAATAGAAAAATGCTTTTCTCATTAATTTTCCATGCAAGCTACTCCAAGAGCAGCTGATTTGAGGTGGGGTGGCTAAAGCAGTTCTTGCTGTGAGCTCTGCTCCTTGGAGATTTCCAACCCTGGAGACTCATCCCCATCAGGGGAGCTCCTGCTCCTTGGAGATTTCCAGCCCTGGAGACTCATCCCCATCAGGGGAGCTCCTGCTCCTTGGAGATTTCCACCCCTGGAGACTCATCCCCATCAGGGGAGCTCCTGCTCCTCGTGTCCCCATTCCCCAGGCAGCAATCACAGAATTTCCTGACTCCAGACTGCATCAGGAGCTGGGATGTGCGTGGAGTTGTCCAGGATGCACTGGCAGATCCCAAACCCCAGGGGTGATCCCTGGCAGCAGAGAGCAGCTGGCACAGATGGATCCACCTGTAACTGGGAATTCCTCCAGCTCCAGGGAAGTGCCCTGGAATTGGAGCAGTAAATTGCAGTCTCTGTGACTATTCCAGCATCATTTCACTGAGCTGTGACACAAACACTGAGTGGTGAAAGGACTCTGCATTTGAGGGTTTTGCCATCCTCGTTTCGGTCAGTGTGAGGCAGTAAAAGAGGGAGAGGGACAGTTTAGGGGGAATGATCTGTGGTGTCCAAGCAGGAATTGCCATCCTCACCCAGCAGTTTGGGTGATGGGTGAGCCCTCAGCCCCACTGCTCCCACTGCCAGCTTTGCCCCTTGCCAGCCTTGCTGGAAAATACCTCCAAGGCCATTGAGTCCAAGCTGTGACCACCAGAGCAGGGCTGGGTGGGTGACACTGTCCAGCTGAGGTCCTGCTGTCCTGGGCTCCCTCAGTGAGGAGCTGGGGAAGAAGAGCCACAATTCATGGGTTCATGGAGTCATTTTCATCTGAAAAACATGGAGAGAACAGTCCCAGATGAGTCTCCTGGTGGCTGTTCCCTAATGTGCTGTCAGTCAGGTGACAGAGCTTTCCTCACACTGGCTATTCCACGCTTCAGTGGAATCACAGAACAATTTGGGTTGGAAAATCATCGATCCCAGGGGTCCCCCCAGTGCTGCCCCATGTCCCCAAGTGCCACAGCTACAAACAGTGAATCAAGGCCTCCTTCAATCTGCCAGACAGAGCTGAGCTGTTGATTTGACAGAGCACATTTCAGCTGCCACCACTCCCAGCTTCGTGTTCAGAGCTCATTTCCAACCTGAACAATTCCAAGGGTTTGGTGCAAGGCCACCCACAGCAGCTGTGAAGCCACCTTCTGTCACACTGCCATGGAGGATTCACCAGGGCTCAGTGTTCTGTGAGCTCACTGCTCTAACTGCAGCATGAAATGACCCAGATAGGTTTTATTATTGCCTTCTCTCACATTCTGGGTTTAAAAATTTGAATAATTTCTTTGGGTTGCTGTTAGGAATTTCTTAGAAGGCAAAGCAATCAGGGTAAGCACGTGCTGTAAACAATCCCATGGATTTTTTATGTTATTGAAGTGCTCATTCAGCTTTCTCAGAACTGCAAATGTATTTGTTAAACACACAATTATTTTTAAGAAATCTTATGGTATATTAAAAATTCATCAATAGAAGCAAAAGAAGATAACAAATGAAACAATACATTTTAATATTTAAGTTAACTTGTAGCACAATTAAGCTAATGTTTCCCAAATTATACCACATGCTAATGCAAATCACTGTAGTTTTTCCCAATAAATCAAATTTCAGATTGATTTGCCAGCCTTGGATGTTACTGTCACTTCAAATTTTTATCCAGATGTTTTTACCAGTTCAAGCAATGGAAGACAAGGAGCTGAAAGTGTGAGAAAAGCAAACTATTCAAACTAACTCCAGAACTGCTCAGGGTTTAGGAGAATGAACTAATTTCTAGAGAGAACTCCACTCTCACAACAGCCAAGAATTGTGCCCATCTCATGTCAAGGATTATATTTTCATATCTTTCCAGGGGATCTGATTGTGTAATAGCAATAAACTCTGGTTACAAGAATAATGCAGAGTGGGATACAGTCAAGCCACATTTCCTCTTAAGGCAAAAGAGAAACCTGGAATCATTGTCCTGGAATGCACCGAAACCTCTCAGCAGAGCTCCTGAAATATTCATGAACATTAAGGAAACAGCAAACTTTTGGAGAGTGTGTTGTTTAGCTGGAACTGTGCTGCCGTGCTCTGAGCTCTAAAATTACCAAGGGAAGGCTTTTTGCAGAAAGTAAATGAAGAAACAGAGACTTGGGAATTTTATCTCCCAGCTGCCAACAGACCACACGGTGCTGAATAATTCAACTCCTCAATTACTCATCCTAAACTGGGAAGATTCTTATGTGTTTGCTGGTGTAGATCAAGGGGGAGTTCAGAATTTTAAGATAGGATTTACTAAGTGTGTAAATTCTTAGTAAACAGTAGAGGAAACACCAAAGTGCCATTTACCAGCTGAATTTACATTAAGTGAATGACTAAATTTACATTCGCCAGCTGATTTACATGAATTTCCCAAGCTTCTCCTGAATTTATGTTCTTTTTGGAAAGTTCAGAAGCAAAGAGTTTCTGAAGGAGGAAGGAGAGAAAAAAGGAAGGAAAAAGAGGAATAAGGATCTTCAGCTGCAGGTATGGAATGCACAAGAGTGCAGACATTTCTGCCACCACTTCCCATCCCTTCCTTGCCTGTGGATTTGGGGATTGGATTTTGGGATTTGGATATCTGGATCAGATTCTGGGGCTCCGTGACTGTGGTGAGGCAAGTCAGGAACTCCCCCAGTGTGAATCAGTCATATTAAAAGGGGTTTAGGACCAGGGAAACAACAACTTCACATGAAATGCTGGGAATAAGAGAGCGCTGTTGAAATGTTTATGTGTTTCACAAAGACATAAATATTTGGAGAATAGCAAAGGACACAGCTCGGCCTGGGCAGACTGAGAGCATTTACCTGATTAGTTGGCCCCAGTTACAAAGACTTTTCCTTGGCAGCAGCCCCAGCTCTCCCCAGCCCTGGGCACAAGGAGTGATCTCTGCTCCGTGCTTGTGAAGCTCTTTGTGGTGCTGCTCAGGGAAACCAAGGCACGCTGCAGGGACAGAGAGAGGGAAAAGAGATGGAGTGAAAATTGCTTCCAGGTGGAGCCTCAGACTGTCTGGCATTGCCGGGCTGGGCTGCCTCAGGCAGATCTCAGCACTCTGTCCTGTCTCCACGCAGCACAGACTGAGGAGCAATCTGGCTGGGAGAGCCTTTTCTGTGTTGGAATGGGGATGTGGATTTTTGCTTTTCCAGCTGGATCGATTTCCCATCCGGTTCATCAAGAGGCTGTGTGAATTCTTGTACAAGCCGGGTGGAGGGAATGGGATAAGGAATTCATCCCTGCTAAAATACACAGGGGCTGCTGGGTTTTGGTGCTTTGGTGCTCCTGGCCTGATTCACAGCATGGCTACACAAGAATCAGGCAGCTCTGCTTGCCCTCTGTGTGCTTGGAGATGAAATCCAGGAGAAACTGCAGAAGGACAGGAGCACAACCTGTTCTGAGGCAGCAGGAAGCATCTCCCAGGGCAGGACTATTTCTGGCAACACTCTCCCAGCTATTGATCACAAGTCTGATGTTGTGAATAACACTCTGATCTGGAGTCTGGCTGGAGCTGCTATTTTTATAGGTGTGGGGACTTATTTTGGATGCAGATATTTTGGAAAACAGTCAAGCTTCCCACACTGTGCTTAATAACATCATTTGAATATATAATAATGCCAAGTTATGGTTTCTGAGAGCTTGTTACTGCCTCAGAGTGTTTGGCTGATTAGAACATTTAATGAGAGGTGTTTGGTGGAGGGGTGGGACATGATCATTAAGGTCCCTTCCAGCCCAAACTGTTCAGAATTCTACAATCCTGTGAATTTGGGATGTGAGGATTCATTTACATTTTAACATACCTAATCCCAAAATTATATTTCATTGCTATTTCGCCATTCTGCATCTGTGTTTTCAACCTCTGTTTGATTTGCAAGGCCAGTTCAGGGCCTCTCCAGCACCTCTCTCTGAAGAACAGAGCATTTATCAGCCAGCCCCTCGTGCCAGGATCACACAACATTGGGAATAAGCAGTTGGAAGTGGTAAAGGTGCCAGTGCTGCCACTGAAAAATGGCTCATGAAACACAACCTGGGAGGAGAAAGGTGGAGAAATGAGATGGGGGTGGGATGAATGACATGGGGAAGGGATTTTAAATCAGCACTGCCACTGGAAAAATTCTTTTTTATGCATTTCTGTTGTATCTGCTGTGTCCTCAGGCTCCTGAAATTTGTCTGGGAAGAATTGAATAGGCCTATTTGCTATTCAGTATTTTTTCGTGCTTTTGTGATTCTCTGGGCATATGTATCTTGTACATGCACATGTAAAAATTTCTTGTTTTAGTTGGTTTTGTTTTTCTTGTGCTTCTACCAGTGAGGACTCACTGGAGACTAAGCAGGCATTGTTTAAAGAATTCCCCTGCAGCTCCACTGGGATGTTTCAATCTGTCTTGCAAAAGAGAAATAAAAAAGATTAATCATTCCTGTTTTGTGTGATTCTGACAGTGAAAGCAATTTGTGTGCCTCAACTGTGATGCAGACACTTTCCTCTTGCTGTTTGAGTCATACCCACCTTATTTTATCCAAGTTTTTCGAAATAACTTTCTGAAAGGTCAATCTTAGTTTAGCAATTGGGATTTGGGGGGTTTGCTAGGGACAATGTGGTTCCAAATCATGAACCTGGACATGTTATTCAAGGAAGGAAAAACACCTCCCCCATTTCTGTGGATGCCAGAGTGAGGGCGAGGCTGTCTGCTCACCTATTTATCCTGCTGCAGAGGTGAGGTGCCTGGATTCCCTCTGCACAGGAGAGCTGAGCTGGGGGGAATAACTGACTGCAGATACAGACTGTCAATAAATTAGCACACCCCCAAGAGTCTGGAAGGAACAGAGGAGGAGCAGTGAGTCATTCCTGAGTCATAGAGCCTCCCTGGATTTATCCTGGGATGAGGTACTGCACGCACCACTCCTTGATCTGGTCTGCCTCGAAAGGACAACCCTGAAAATAATTGTGGAAAAATAAATGCTAGCAGCAATCATTCCTTGGCAGCAGCAAGCTTTGTGATGTTTTGTAAGAGCCTGGCTGTATCAGGACAGGGTTTTGATAAGAAATGGAGAATAAGATGCAGAGCAGGTTGGTTTGGCTGCTCAGGCAGGCTGCAGTCAGGGGCTGCTCCATCACCCCTCTCTGCCCTTGGAAGTCATGGGGGCTCTTTTGGGAGGATTTGGGGATCAGACAGAGATCCCTGCTTTGTTCAACAGGCAACACACGCTGCTCTTTTTCCTCTTTTTCTGTAAAGGTTGTGCCAGCTGGGAGCATTTTCCCTGCTCTGCACTGTTGGATGCCCGAGGCCATGAGGATGCCCCAGCCCTGGTGTGCTCTGCTCCCATTCCCAAGGGCAGAGGGAGTGAAAAGAGCTCTGGCACAAACAAAGCCTCCTGCAACCAAAGCCAGCTGGGTTTGCGCTGGGTGGGAACCACCACCGGGAAATATCAATTGTACCAGGAGCTTTCCCAGTCCGGCACAGCTCACAGAAGGGATTTGTGCCCATCCTGAACCCCTTGTTCCAGGAGCAGAGGTATCTGCAAAGCTCTGCAGTCTCCTGTGCCTGGGGCTCCAATGTGCTCTGCTGCTGTTCTGCTTCCACTCTCCTATTCCAAGGATAGTGCTCATTAGACTTCTTGGTGAGCTGATGAAATTCCCTGTCTGGCAAGGAGCTGTCAGCTGTGCCAGACAAAAATTGTGTTTTCTGCTTGGTTTGCAGCTGGAGGGGCCCAACAAGCATTGGAACACATGATAAGCTTCAGGAATGCGTGGAGGAGGAGGAGGAGGAACAGTTCCTCTCTCAGTAAGGATCTATCAGATCAGATTGCTCCATCTCTGTAACTTCACCCCGAGCCTCCCACCTTGTTCCAAATTTGAACAGGCACCAGGTTAATTAAAAGTGAGCAGCCTTTCAGACTCAAGGAGGGACCAGTGAGTTAAAACAACCCCAGAAATTCAGATGAGGATGCAAACAAGCCAGAAGAGCTCTGCTTTCTCCTTGTCTAAGAGACTACTTTGGATTCATTAGAGTTCTTTCCTTGTGAAAGTTTTATGAATCTTAGGTACATTTAATGCATCTGTCTTGGCAGGGGTCTGTCTTAGTGACAGTTCTGTTTTAAAGATGATGAACATCCATTGTAAAAATTAATTTTCCTTCTTCCTGTTGACTGAGAGAGGTATTGATAAGACCCAGAAGATGAAGCCTTCAGAACTAAGTACCATAAGGTTTAAAAATGTCTGTAAATAAATAAATTACTCTATTCCTATTTTTTTTGCATACATCAGCTATGGTAAAAATGAGAGATTTGTGTTAAAGATTAGTGCTGAGTTTAAGATTTAATGAACTGTGGTAGACACTGTGCAGAATTATTCAGTGTCCCCAGAGGTGAATGGGCTGTCAGTGAATTCTCCCAGCCCTGGTCTCTGTGATGCTGAGGCCCAAAATGATTCTCATTTTGCCCCAGAGAATCCGGTAACTCCAGAAAATAAAACAAAAGCTGAAAGAGTGTATTGAGCTCGGCTTGTTCCATGTTCGAGCTGGCAGCACCTGAGCGAGCCGCTGAGACCAACCCGTGCCCTGGAATGCCGGCAGCTGCCAGCGCTGCTCTGCCCTGGCCGTGTCTCCAGCACCGGCCGCGCCCGGCAAAGAAAGAGCCGGCAGGAATTCGCAGCATTCCGGCTCGGATTAATCCCCGGCCGTCCCGCTGCGCCTCAGTGAGCTGGGGAGAGCTGCTGATTCCTCTGAGACCCCGGGGAGAAGCGATACAGAGAGCAAAGCATGGGCGGGCACAGAGCCTCTCCCCCCTGGCACTGCTGCCCTTGTGCCACAGGTGGGCTCCGGAGGAACAGGGAAATGCCAGGGAATAAAGCCCTATGGCTGCTCCAGCCACCATCCTCGACAGCCACCCCAAAATATCCTCCCCGGCTCCCTCCTTTCCAGGCTGGACAATAATTAAATATCAATTTATAATGTGCTTTTAAAAATGACAGCAAATGCGGGAGGAGTGGTGGGAATGCTCTGGAGATGTTTAACTTCCCAGAAACTCATTCCAGACAGAGAAAGCCACAGAAACCCTGGAGAATTCAGGGATCTCCCTGATTAACCAGGTACCTCAGGACTACTCGAAAACGTGCATGGAAATTCTAACCCTAATTATTCAGGTCATTACATAATTATTCAAGGTCAGGTTGGTTGGGGCTTGGAGGAACCTGGTCTGTGGAAGGGGTCCCTGTCCATGGAACTGGATGAGTTTTAAGGTCCCTTCCTACCCAAACCATTCCAGGATTCTATTCTATGATTCTGGAAAGATGTTAATTTTGAAATCTAGTGTGGCAGCTCTAAGAGTATTTACATATTACATCTATACATATAAATGTAATAAACCCAAAGAAAACAGAAACTGGCATCTGGACTGTTTGACCTGTTATACACAGGAAACAGTTCTGAATTTTGGACTGAAAAATTCACAGCAGACACATTGTGATCATGCTGTAGCAAAGAAAGAAATGAAAATCAATAATTTTATGCACTGTTATAATTGAAATCTATGCACAGATACACTGTGTAATCCATCTGCTATATTTCCTCTTTTTCAACATATAGGTTTTTATAGACGGGATTAAATAATATTTTTCACCATGATTTTTCACTTTTATTTCCCTTTTATTACCTTCAATTTCTTTAGCAGTTATCCAGAACAGCTCCTTAAAAGTACCTGTGTGCTTCCAGTTTGAAAGCCTGTGTTCATTTTTTAACTTTATTTCTAACAATGCCAGCTAAAAATGACTCCATTAGAACTGAGAACCCTCTGTTGCTGTTTTTTGTCACCTGAAATGATTCGATTGTAGCCATCAAGGCTGGAAAAAGGGTCCAGTCACACAAACTGGGGGAAATGTGAAGGCCTCTTTTATGCACCAGCGAGGCTGAGAGCTGCAGTAGGTGAGGCCAGCTCAAAAGGATTTTGAATCAAAGGATCCATCCTGTGCCGTAGGGGTTCCAGTTTCCAAGGAGGTTTTATCCAGGGCTGTGCTGAAGGGGTTTGGAGAATCCCAGCCCAGCTGAAGGGCTCCCTGCAGCGCCGGCGCCTGCAGTGCTTGAACAAATGTTTCTCACACTCGGCTCAATTAAACCAAGGCTGTCAGAGGGAGGATGATCCAAGTACCCTGGAGAGGAGAGGTAACCCACAGGGGGCTGGAAAATTCAAAGCCTCCCTCCAATCCTTTAAAATGTTTTTTAACACTTCACCGGGTGCCGGGACTTTGATTTTAATTTTTCACTCTTTTTCTGGCATCATTTATTGTTCACTGTTTCATACCACAAATACAATTTTTGGTGCACCAAACTTTGATAAATATGTTACCAATAACTAAAATTATTATTAATAGCACAAGGGAGTACATCAAACCAAAGATGAAATAATTCCAGCATAAAGAGGAAATAGAATTTTCACAAAATTATAACAACTATTAATTTTTTTTCATTATTCCATTTGAGCTGTAAATATTCACACAGGAGTTACCAGCAGCAGTAAAATAAGCTACTTGATGTGTAAATCCATGGATTCTTAGAGACTGGGGATTTGTAGCCCTGATGTTTGCAGAGGTTGAGATGCTGAAGTGATTTTTTGGAATCCCATTTCTGCTCTGTCACTGCAAAATGGGAATTCACATGGTACCAATTACTGGATCTTGGACAAAACAAGTAGCAGCCAGAAGAACCCCCTGTGGTTTTTATGAGAATAGTAAGTAGAAGTCAAGAAAACATTTCATGCCAAGCGGATCAGGAAAGGAGGAACTGGAGGAGGATTTTATGTTATCACTGCAGCATCTTACCAGTGATTTTCTATGTATTATTGGTTAATATTCAGGTTTTTTTTGCTGAAATCACTCACTACAACTCAAGGTAGAGATATTCTATAAATCATGGCAAATTTCATGGAGTTCAAAGCTCGGAAATGAGGGTTTTGTCTTCAAAAACATGTTCCATGATTTCAAAAGAATCCAGCTTTGCTGAGGACTTGGCGGTGGCAGAGTGGGAGCATTTAGGAGCTGAGGACTGGAAATGGTGAATTAGGTGAACACAGAATATAAAGGGAATGTCCTGACTATACTGAAATAAATATTGATTTTTTTTTTTTTCTGAACCAAGATTTTCGTTACAAATAGGGAGTTGGATAATTCATTTTGGCACATGTATATACAAATCATCTATCACTCCTTGCTTTTTATTTTATTCTAACAGGATGATTAAACATCTAATTTGTCTGCTAATTAGGCCTTTTGAATGGTTAAATCTCAACACTGTAAGCAGGAATGAACAAACTCTTTACCTGAATGCACACAAAGGTCGGTACCCAGCATTCTGCTGCAATTCCTCTTTGCTCCCAACAAGGCTGTTGGATCCATCAGCTGAAGGATCATGGAATCACAGCATGGCTTGGGAAAGGATCTTAGATATCATAATTCAGGATGGTCCAGGCTGCCCAGGGGCTGCTGCCTAACAGGGTGCTCCACCACCCACAAGGAGGGTAAGACTCTCCAAGTAGACTGTGTCCACCAAAATCCTGGGAAAGTGCAAAAGAGAAGACAGAAAATTACTTGCAGGGCTTTTCTTCCTGATTTTGGTACTGTATCTCTCTGGCCTCTTTCTGTGGTGAGCAAATCACAGTAAACGGTATTTTTATCCTTTTATATATTACATGGTTGCAAAAATTGCTGACAGAAACTGCCAACAGGCTGCACTAATCACTATAATGCTGCTCCACTGGCAAAAAAAAAAAAAAATAGCCTTTTTGCTTTAACCCAGACCATCTGCTTTGGGGGCTTTTAATGATGCAGCTCCACTGGTATTTACAGAATGGAAACTTCTCTGCTGTGACCTCAGAGTGGGGGATCAGTTCTAAGGGGATACGTGGGAAGAAGGGGGGATGTTAAACCAGTGACTGGTCTGAAGGAGACCAGAGGTGCATGAGGAAGGTGTGGAGCTGCAGATTTGGAACATATTTAACCTCAATTCTTCTTTCAAGTGACATTTTCCTGAAAACAACTACGTCACGATCCCCCAAAGGTGCTGTGAGTAACGGCAGCTCCTCCAGCATCGATAGGATATTTACTCAGTGATTCACCCCCTTTCCTCCAAGTGTTTATCTGCCTGCCCTGACCACATCCAGTCACCAATTACTAGCTGGGGACAGCCTTACAAACCCATGCTCAAGGCACTCCAAACACTCGGGCACAGGCTGAGGCTTTGGTGTCAGTACTCAGTGCCAGGTGTTTGCACAGAGAAATAAATCCATCAGCACTTTCCTGGAGTTTGCAACTGAATCTGCAACTCTTCTAGCCCACAAAAACCTTTGGATTGCTTCAGAAGGCTCTTGGTTAGGCCTTCTAAACAGAGGAAGCAACAGATCTTCACACAGTTGTTACATATTCAAACTGTACAACAGCAGACACTCAGTGATTTCACACATCTGTGCAGGTAAAACCAAGAGCTTTTGACCCATTAAGGTTATTTTTCTACTGATTTGGGTATCATCACCACTTACCTGCATTCTCAGAATATAATTCTGTTCTTTTCAGTTCATATCAGTGTAATTTAGGAACAGATTGGCCCTACAACAGGGAATTGTGCACACTATTAATTGTGTACACACTAGTAGTTATGTACACATTATTAATTATATGTTAACCAGAAGATAATTCTGCTCCTTTAAGACAATTCTTCTCTTTTTGCTCTGTGCATTTTTTGCAGGAGTAAGGCAAACCAGAAATTCATATTTTTCAGTGATGTAAGCAAGAAGACACATTGTTTGTCTTCTCCAAATCAGCTGTGTTCCCACAACTGGAATTATTATGTAATTATTCATGGGTTCGTCAGCTCTTTGTGGCAGCAGGCTGAGAAGCAGGGAAGACTAAATTAGAGTTAAAAAATACTGTGATAGTGTGTTAAATGATGTGAAAAATAATTGTGGCTTGGGGCTTGATGCTAATATATAATTTTTTAGAGGCGTTGTAATACTGCTGCAATGAACAAATGTGCACAAAACTTCCATGACTCAATGGATCACCCTCATCTTTTGGCACCGTTTGGGAAGACAGCTCTGGCTCTGTATCTGGGGATTCATAAAACCTCAAACAACCCAAAAGATGAAGCTGGACAGTGTGGGAACATCTGATAAATCCTCAGTGGAAATGGTATTTACTTACCGAGGATCAGGCTCCCAACTTCTCCTGTATTTAGTGTCCTATCTTCTAATTACTCCATTTAACTCCTTGTGTTCTCTTGGATCTTCCAGCAATTAAAATAAACTCCTTAATATTTCATATCAAATCCAGAGTCTCCTTCAGCACACTTGCCAGGCCCAGCTCTTCCTTTGGGATAGATGTAAACACATTAAGTGAGAATTGCTTTCTTATCAAATTTGTTTTGAATCATATCTATTTTAGAATTATGCAAGTCCTGAAAAATGCTGCAGGATTGTCCAAGTCTGTTAGTACTTTCAAGAAAACAAACAAAACCTGCTTTAATTTAGCCCAATTTCCAGGCCACCATGGTCAGAACCCAACTAAAAGCTCTTTGGGTATTAAAAAACAAAATCTAAATATGAAACAGCAGCTCCACGAGGAGGAGGGCCCTGTGGGAACCCTCCTGCCTTTGGTCTGACAATCCAAAAAGTGTGTTCTGGTTTCCCCCAGCATCCGGTGCACTCCAGCAAAGTTTCTAAGTTTAAACTTCCCTCAAAGCTTCAGTGTTCCTTAAATGGCACAGCTCAGCTTGGCTGGCAGAGCTGCAGCTCATGGTAAAGGAAGCCACCACCACATGAACACTTTCCCTAAATGCTGCTCTATATATTCTCAATGCTCAGCTCAGGAGTCGCTAAAATAAGCTCTTAAAATAACAACTTCAAGCACTTGCACAGGGCTGCAGCCTCTCAGAGGGGCTGAGTTTTCCTACCTCAGTGTGCCCTAAACAAAGGATGCTCATGCCATGACAGCAGAGGAAGGCTGAGCCCAGCTGGAGGACTAACATAAGTCAATTAGGATCCGTTGGCTCTTAATTAGAGGATTTGTTATTTATCCCGGGCTGCCTCCCAGTCCAAACTGGTGGCTGACACCTTCTCTCTGGGATACACAGGCACTCAGAAATGTGGGGACTGAAATGTGAAGAGTGTTTATTCATCCTTTAATCTGAGCAAACAATATTTAACCTTCATGAGAATGAAATTATATTACTCTTTTAAGCTGAAGTAAAAGTCCCCTCTGTTAAACACAGCAAATTCTGCCTGTGAACACTGATTCTATATATTGGAAAACCAGTAAAATAATAAAGAATCACAGAATCATTGAGGCTGGAAAAGAGCTTTGAGGTCATCAAGTCCAACTGTTAACCCAACACTGCCAAAGCCACCACAGTATAAGCCAAGAAATTGAGTGCAAAAGATATTTTTAAAAATCTGCCCATTAAAATAACATATAATGGAATTGCTATGCAACACCAGTGGTTTACAGATAATGTCTCCTATGGAAGCCTAACACTCAATTATTGAAAATGAAAAGCATGACAATTATAACTGAACACAGATACATTCATAGAACAAACAACTCAAAAACCATATGAATCCAGGGAAATAATATATGGGTCAATTTTTTAAAAAGCCCAGAAACACCAGGGAGCCCAAATTTAATTTCAAACACATATCCAAGTATTTGTATCTTCAATTCCTCCTCCAGGAAGCTGAGCATGCACTGTTTTCACTGCCACCAGCCCTCTGAAATTCAGACCCCCTCAAATGTATTCGGCTGTACATGGATTTCTGTCAGCACTCCTCCCTTCCCCATTATCACCTGCACCACAGTGAGCCCGAAAATTCACATGAAATCCCACAGGAAATGCAAAAGATCTGTAAAGCTGTGCAGTGACTTCTGTCTCCTCTTCAGCTCTTGGCAAGTTTCTCAAAGTGTTGGGAGAGAAGAGTTCTGACTACAAGAGGGGAGGGAGGAAGTGAAATGACCAACAACCAACCCCAATGCCCCAAAGCAGCCCAAATGGAGCAGCAGCTGTTGAAATCATGTATGAGCTCCATCAGGAAGCTCTTGTGGCTGCATCGGTGCCCACAATACGTCTGGATCAGTGGTTTTGTTAAATTTCATCGTTCAGTCCAGAGGAGGCCCCGGAGCTGCTGCAGGGCTGGAACCAGGCTGGGAGAGCTGGGGGTGTTCACCTGGAGAGGAGAAGGATCCAGGGAGAGCTCAGAGCCCCTTTTGGGGCCTGAAGGGGCTCCAGGAGAGCTCGAGAGGGACTGGGGACAAGGGATGGAGGGACAGGACACAAGGAATGAGGTCACACTGCCAGAGGGCAGGGATGGATGGGATATTGGGCAGGAATTGTTCCCTGGGAGGGTGGGCAGGCCCTGGCAGTGGTGACGCTCTGCAGGGTCTAAGTTGCCCTTGAGTGCTACATTTGCTCTGACAAAGCATCTCTGCCCATTGCTTCCTGGGCTCCCCCTGGCCCAGCACAGACCTTCTCCCTGTCACAGGATTTGGGACAGCAGGAGGGACTCTGGCCCATCCCATGGGCCAGCTGAAGACACCCGGGGCAGCGACACAACCTCCCACAGCTCCACCTGCATTGAGTTTCTTGATACAAGGGAGCACAGCACCCAAAGTGTCCTGTCTGCTCTAACTGTAAAAAATATTATTTTAAATAATTATATCTCAGCAAATTTTAATTATTACCCTCAAGATTTTTAATAACATGTATAACTTATTTACCTACAAATTCCAGCCCATGCTGGATACTTTCACTCATGAACATATTAGTCATCACTTAATTATCACTAGCCAGCCTTATTAATATGTATAATATGTAAAAAGAACTCTCTGGCAGGGATGCATTTTAATGAAGGTGCTCAAAGGCAACACACAGTAATTTCTAGAAGGTTGTGCCATGATTGACAATGGCAAACTGAAGCACCCCAGGGGTGGGATAATGTGTGGAAGGAGAAAAATAGAATAAGTTTTAACATTTTTCATGAGAAAGGTAATTTGAGATAAGACACTCGGGGCACAGGACACCCAAGGAACAGGACACACATGGCACAGGACACTTCGGGCATGGGGCGCCAGGGACAGAGGACATCGGGAGCACCGGACACATGTGGCACAGACCAGGGACAGAGGACACCAGGGGCACGGGACACCGAGGGCACAGGACACCACAGGCGGGCCGCCCTCCGGAGCCGCCCCGAGAGGCGGGCCCGGACCGGACGGGGTAAGGAAGGGGCGGTGGCGGGAAGGTCCTGCCGGGGCCGCGGCGGGCTCGGGGCGAGCGGGGAGCGGAGCCAGCGGGTCCGGGGAGCTCCGGCGGAGCGGCCGCGACCCGCACTCACTCCCTGCCCGGTCGGGCTGCCCCGGCCCCGCCGCGCTCCGCAGGCCCGGCTGGGCCCGGCCCGGAGCGGAGCGGGGGTGTCCCCTCGCGGCCGCCATGGCACGGCAGGCACCGGGGTGTGCCCTCACGGCCCCCGCGAGAACACGGGGTGTCTCCTCACGTCCGACTGGAGTCCAAGTGTCTCCTCACGACCCCGTGTCCGAGCGGGAACGGTGGTGTCCCCTCACGTCCCTCGTGGGAAGACGGGAGTGGGGGACTGTCCCCTCACGACCCCGCGGCAGGGCTGGAGTCAGGATGTCCCCTCACGATCCCCGCGGAAGGGCGGGATCACGGATGTCCCTCACGACCCCGCGAAGGGCAGGGACGGTGCTCCTCACGAACAGGAGTCAGGGTGACCCCTCACGACCCCTTCAAAAGGGCGGGATCACGGATGTCCCCTCACGACCCCCGCAGAAGGGCAGGGACCGGGGGTGTCTCCTCACGAACAGGAGTCAGGGTGTCCCCTCACGACCCCCGCCCGAGGCGAAGGGGCCGCGCTGTCACTCAGCCGAGGGGATCCACTCTCTAATTCCTGTCACTCATTGTCCCTCAGCTCTCGGGGCGATGTGGAGCCCGGCCCCGCTGTGCGCCCTGGGCCGGCGGCGCCCCGGTCCCTCCGCGCCGCTGCAGTCCCTGATCCGCCTGTTCCAGAGGGAATATCGAGAGAAAACCCCCATCCACCTGCTCCAGAAGGAATATCGTGAGAAAATCCCCATCCACCTGCTCCAAAGGGAATATCGGAGAAAACCCCCATCCACCTGCTCCAGAAGGAATATCGGAGAAAACCCCATCCACCTGCTCCAAAGGGAATATCGTGAGAAAACCCCCATCCACCTGCTCCAGAGGGAATATCGGGACATTCCCGCCTGCCTGTCCAAGGGAATATCGGGAGAAAACCCCCATCCACCTGCTCCAGAGGGAATATCGTGAGAAAACCCCCATCCACCTGCTCCAAAGGGAATATCGGGAGAAAACCCCCATCCACCTGCTCCAGAGGGAATATCGGGAGAAAACCCCGACCCGCCTGCTCCAGAGGGAATATAGGGAACCCGCCCCCTGTCCAGAGGGAATATCGGAGAAAACCCCCACCCCTGCTCCAAGGGAATATCGGAGAAAACCCCATCCACCTGCTCCAAAGGAATATCGGAGAAAACCCCATCCCCTGCTCCAAAGGGAATATCGTGAGAAAACCCCGATCCGCCTGTTCCAGAAGGAATATCGGGAGAAAACCCCGATTCGCCTGTTCCAGAAGGAAATCGGGACAATCCACCGCCTGTTCCAGAGGGAATATCGTGAGAAAAACCCGACCCGCCTGCTCCAGAGGGAATATCGTGAGAAAACCCCGATCCACCTGCTCCAGAGGGAATATCAGGGACATTTCCCGGCCCGCCTGTTCCAGAGGGAATATCGGGAGCTGCCGCTGCCGGGGCAGGGCTGGAGAAGGACACAGCCCCTGCCTCCCCGCCGATTTCTAAGTAATCAACCCAAATCCAGGCGGCATCCTAAAACATTTCCTGTTCTAGACGGACGCGTCCCCGCTGTGTACCGCTATGTGTTCGAAGAGAATTTAAGGAACAGCGAGGCTGTGATTAAAAGGTAATAAGCCGGTTTTGTGGGGTTTTAAAAGTGTTATTACTTGTAACATGGTGTGAGTGTTACTCGTGGGCACTTTGGAAATTTCTAACGTTGGGAAAATGTTTGTCCCGTGTAACAACGTGGCTTCCCCATCCCTGGAATTATCCAAGGCCGGGTTGGACAGGGCTTGGAACAGCCTGGAACAGTGGAAAGTGTCCCTGCCCATGGCAGGGGGTGGAACAAAATGAGCTTTAAGTCACTTCCAACACAAACCAGACTGTGAAGTGTTGACTGAAATACCCAAATCGAGGTGCAAACTGTATTTAAAATAGTGCCATGTGTTGTTTTGCAAGAATTGCCAAGAAATACTTTTTCCAGACCTTTGTAACATTTGTTTCGTGTTGAATTTTGCATGCAAAGACGTAAATGGTGACTCACGCACTCCTGACAGAGCAGGAGAATGGGTGCTGCAACCCATCATGATTTACGGATAAAACAGGAAAATGTGTTTAATGTGTTTGTCCTGAAAGATCAGATGGCAAAATTGCGAAGACCTTTGTTCAGGGGTGTGATCCACGAGCTGGAAGCAAAGCTTTGGCAAACACATTATGCCCTCCTGTGGTGGCACTGAGAACATGAAGAAAATCCTTAGCTTCTTCCTCCAGAGTTTTTTCAGACTCCACAGTGTGCAGGAGCCACGCTAATGTCACAGAGTCACACGCACAAAGTGTTGTGTGAGTCTGTGTATCATACAGCATTCACAGTTAAAGATGATGCATCTGGGGGAAAAAGGTGTTTGAAATAAAGGAAGAAAATGGTTTATATAAGACCGAAAATGTGATACCACATTTGTTTACAGTTTATTCAATTTTTTTATCTATACATGGTACTGTCTTGACAATAACATTGGGTAATCACTTCCTCCCTGTGACACTGCAGCGTTCACTGCTTTTAGATTATCTTCCAGATTTAGTAATTTATTCTACTTCCCAGTTACTGATTTTTGTCAGATAAACTTGTTGCAGGAACTGACAAAAGCAGCCCTTGCCCGAAGTGTCCTGTCCCATCTGTGACCCGTTCCTTGGGTGTCCTGTGCTCCGGGTGTCTTCTCTCAAATTACCCCACTCCTCCACCTGTCCGGGTCCTTCTGGAATCCATCCCTCCCCTCCACCACACCCCACAGCTTTGTTCTCATGAACCGAAACTTTGTTTTTTCCATCAGATACTCGGAATTGCTCGAGAGGGTGAAGAAAGGAGGGGGTGAAAACGCCATCCTGCGGCACACTCAGCGCAACAAGAAACTGTTCGTGCGGGAGCGCCTGAGGCTGCTCCTGGATGATGGCGATTTCCTGGAGCTGTCCCCGCTGGCAGGGCTGGACATGCCCTACGGAGATGTCCCTGCTGCTGGCTGCCTCACGGGTAATGCCTGGCTAATGGAATGTTGGGTGGGAAAAGGAAAAAGGATGCATGGAATAAGGTTTATGGAATATTTTAGTATCTTGAGTTTTCCTAGGAAAACTGATACTTCTATCCAGTTCTTATTCCCAACAGGGAAGAGTTCGGCCACTGATGTATTATTATTGTTCTGGGAAATCTGTGAGAAACCTTTTTTAAAAAAGTTCTTTCATTTCTTCTAGATTTAGTAGTTTGTCCTTGCCAGCTACTGATTTTGCCAGTTCTACTTGCCAGCTACTGATTTTTGCCTCAATAAATGTAGGGTGATGTGTCAAACAGGCTGCTGTCTGTTAGAGGAGAGGTGACAAAGTTACTGTGAGAAACAGGAGCTGTGACATTTATTTTGAAGTGTTTTTCAAATTGCAGATGATTGCTTTTTCTGTGCAAACATCGTCTTTGTAAACTGGAACAGCTCTTCAAAATGCAATTTCATTGAAATTCAATGAAATTCCATTTCATTCAATATCAATAAAATTGCATTTTGAAGAGCAGCTCCAGTTTAAAAAGTAACCAAAAGAACAGTATGAAATCCTTCTTTTTCATCACGGATTGTTACATTTTTCAGTTCTACATGGATAATTTTTAATTGCCTTCCCTTTTATCTCAAGGGCTGGGAGTCAAACTATATTTTTTTCTGTTGCATTGTCATCAGTGGCAGATTATTTTAGTTGAGGTTTTCTCTTTTATAATTTAGATTTTTTAAAAAAATATAAATGCTACTCCAGAGAAGAGGGGTAGATTTCTTCCCTGTATGGTATTTTCAAGTTGATTTGGAGCTTCTTGATGCAGCATTACTGATAAAAACTCCTGAAAAAATATGCCCCCCTTTTTGTCTGTTGTTTTAGACAGTCCTGATAAATATCTCTGGTACCATTACAGGAATTGGCAAAATCTGTGGGATCTGGTGCGTCTTCATTGCAAGTGATGCCACTGTGAAAGGAGGAACAATTTACCCAATTGGAGTGAAAAAACAATTGAGAGCCCAGGAAATTGCCATGGAGAACAGGCTGCTGTCTGTGCACCTGGTGGACAGCGGGGGAGCCTTCCTGCCCCTGCAGGTACTGCTGGCACCTCTGCAGAGCAGAAAATAGCAAAATTAATTCATCATTTGGGCTAATCTTGCATCTCCCACCTAATCAGAGATTAGAAACTCCTCTGTGTCTTTGATAAATGAGTACATAGTGTGAGGTGTTGATTTTCACTTCAAAATCAATGAAGTTTTCTGTATTTTATTGTCCTGTTTGTGTCAGTGATGCACTGACTTCCCTGGCCTTTAAAAATTTGGCTTAAAATTCTTACAGCAAAAGGAGAATTCCTACTGCAGAACAGAATCTCCACACTGAGGGCAAGCACCCAGGCAAAGTTTTTACCTTGAATTGTATCCAAAACTAAATTAAAAGAGAAACTGCTGAAGGCATTTCACAGATAAACAGAACCACCACCTTCGTCTTCTCCACATTTACAGTCTCAGTTTGTGTAGATTTAGTTGGTTTCACAAAAAAATCCCAAAACTTAACCTCTGCTTTCAGAGGATGTGGGTATTTTAGAGGGATTTGACAATGTCTAAAGGAATTAATAACATAATGAATGTTGTATGTGAAAGGTTCAGAAGTGATTATTTATGAGGACCTTCCCAGTGTCAGTTATGTTTGTGTGGGAATGAATGAAGAGGAAGCACCAGCTTTTGTACTTAAAAATAAAAACCCCTTTTACTTTTCCCTGTCCTTCAGTCAGAGCTGTTTCCTGACAAGCTGCACGGTGGCAGGATTTTCTACAATGAGGCAATCATGTCTGCCATGGGAATCCCCCAGGTACAGTGGCATGGGGAGTGCAGAGGGGTGTAGAAAAGGTGTAAATTTGTAGTAAATCATTGCTTCTTCTGGTTTTTCTGTCTCAAGTTTGTTTCCCAAGCTGTGATTTAGCACCTTTTTTATTACTGAAACAACTTTGGGCTTAGCTTTGCCTTTCCTCTCTCCAAACCAGCGCTGCTGTGGTTTGTGTCCCCTCAGGTGGCCGTGGTGTGTGGCTCCTGTGTGGCTGGGGGTGCCTATGTGCCCACCATGGCTGAGGAATCTGTGATCATAGATAAAATTGGGACTCTGTTCCTTGCTGGGCCACCCCTGGTGAAAGCTGCCACAGGGGAAGATGTCTCTCCTGAGGACCTTGGAGGAGCCAGGCTTCACTCACAGTATGTGGAATATTTTTAAAAACAGGAGAGAATTTGGCATGCTCAGCTTTAAAGGAATGTGGTGTGGGTTTTCAGATCAGGGCTACGAGTGGAACCTATGGTTGCACTGGTTTTCCTTCTCAGTTTCAGGGATTTGGCTTAAATCGGCCATATGGAAATAAAATTAAGTTATTTATGGGGTGAAGCTGGACTGGACAGGTTGGATTTGGATCCCCATTGTTCCACACACTTCTTTAACAATTTCCTGCAGATCATTTCCTCTGTGCCTCACAGGGACCAGTTATAGAGGAGGGATACTATCTCCTCTTTTCCAAGTGTTTTCCAGAATACACATGTTTAACCCAACTATGCTACATGGAATACATTCCTGTCTATTTATCTTGGCTGCAACCACTTGTTTTGAAATAATTCTTGAAATTTGCTTTCCTCTTTTCCCTTTTTGGTATTGTCTGCAACAACAGCATCATGAAAATAAATTTCAATGTGTTTCTTTAAGAGGAGATAAATACAAAAGTCACAGGGAGGAATTTCTCCTTACCATGAATTTAATTTGGGATTGGATTGCACAGAAATTCCACTGAGCTTCTGCTTTCAGCTCATTCATACAGAACAAAATCACACCCTATTTCCAGAGAGGATTTGAAGAGTCTCAGTTTTCTTCCTAGAGTTTGGATTTTCTGTCAGAATTGAGAATTCATTAATTCAATGCTAATTAATGTTTCTCTCTCCTAGAGTAAGTGGCTGTGCTGATCACTTTGCACCCTCAGAAGAGGAGGCCTATGAGTGTATTCGTAATGTTGTCTCCACCTTAAACTGTGAGCCAGTGCCAGAGGAGGACAGAGAGCATGACAATCCTTTGTACAGCTCTGAGGAGCTCCTGGGCCTGGCACCCCTGGATTATGGTTGCACTCTTCCTGTCAAACTGGTGAGGGAACAGAGATTTCATTCGTGCACCCTTCACTCTGCTCTATCCCATAGCTTCAGGTGTTATTCTGAGTTATTACCTCATCCATTGCCAGCCTGTCTTAGGCCTGCAACAGAGCAGGATGGCAACAGTTCTGTGGAGTTATAGAAAATATTTAACCTGAAATCCTGCTGGAGATAAAATAATCCCAGATTGTGCTGCCCAGATGTTTCCATGAACTGTTGAGATGCTTTATCTCAGCATTGTTTACTGTCTCGAGAACATGCCCCCTTTAATCCCTGGTTTTCTCTTTCCCTGACTTTTTGTTTCTTCCCAAGTATTCAAGATTGAGTCTTGTGAAAGAAACTATAAAATTACTGACTGAAAAACAACACAGCTCAAAATAAACTTCTTTCAGATTGGGATAGACACTAATGCTAAAGCAGAGATATACAGAGCTGCCCATGCCATTTTCATTGTGTTCTACATGAGATTTTATCTCCAGGGATGTGAATCCAGTGTCTTTTCCAGTGGTAAATTCCTACATTTAAGTTAATTGTAGAAATCTTTGAAGGCAGCTTTTAACTGTGTTGGAAAAAAGCATGAGCCATATGAACCAAGCATTTCTTATGCACAAAATCTGAAACTGCACAAGTTGAGATTTGTTTTTTTCTTTTTTACTTTTTTAGGCATGTGAACAAGTGTGCTTTGTAAAACTAACATAAATTTGGAGTTGGTAACAAAACTAGACACAAATTGGATGTTTTGTGCATATTGAGTATTTAGGAAGTCACCCAAAGACCTTGTATGCTCATCTTGGATGACTCAGGTCTCCTACCATTTGAACCGAGCATTTCATGTAGCAGAAATATCCTATTTTCACTTCAATTTCTGTAGTAAAGTGAAGTCTGTATATTTCTTTGCAGATTCTGAGCCGTCTGGTGGATGGAAGCAGATTCCAGGAATTCAAGGCTAATTATGGAACAACATTAGTAACAGGATTTGGCCATGTGAAAGGGTATGGCTGGGAACATTCGCTGTCCAAATGGATGGACACGCATTTCTCAACAGCTTTTGTGTCCTCAGCAGGTTTTACACTATTCCAATCATTTCTAGGGTTTCAAAGGGAGAATCATGGAATTGTTAAGGTTGGAAAAGACCTCTCAGATCACAGAGTCCAACTGTCCATGTTTGTTCTGTAGGTTCTTGGTGGGGATAGTGGCCAGCAATGGGGAGCTGGCTCACGATGCTGCTCTCAAGGGCAGCCACTTTGTGCAGCTCTGTGGCCAGAGAGGAATTCCCATCCTCTTCCTCCAAAACACTGCTCCACAGCCAGCAGGGCCAGCAAGCATCTCACAGGTATGGTATATTCATTAAAATGTGTTTCAAACGACTCTTAGTTCTTGTTGTGCCTAAAGTTAGAATTTCAAAACTATTACTATTAGGAAATCTAATTTTTTAACCACTGTTGGTGGTTTAAACCATGAAGCTTCATAATGACTTAGCCAATGGAAAGATTTAAGAGCAATCTCACTTGAATTTTAAGCAGGCTGGGATGCTAATATAAAATGATATTGTTCAGTTGGCAAGGCAGGCTGGAAAACTTGGAATTTGGAGTGCTTTTGACATTGGAGTACAGCTTATTGATTCCTCTGTTAACTCTGCACTCCAGAAAATTGGCCATTTCTCTTCTTAAAGTGAAGGCAATAAAGCCCAGGATGTTTTGTCCTGGGCTAAGGAGAGTAAAACCTCCATTAGATCCCAGATCTATTTCTGCAGAATAGCAAATAAATAAATAAATAATTTAAAAGTACAAGTTTGGTGGGAGTAGAGAGAATCTGCAATTAAGTTTTAAAGGATCTAAAGTATCTATTTTTATTGCAGGCAGAGGCTCATTCCAACAGGCTGAAGGCCCAGGCCTCCATGATGGCTGCAGTTGCCTGTGCTGCTGTTCCCAAAATAACCATCATCATTGGAGGATGTTTTGGAAGTGAGAGCTACATCATGGTAAGGGTGGCACCAGTCCAGGCCTTGGGGACACACCTGTCACACTGCTCAAGTGTCACTGCACTGCATTTCTGAAACACAGTTGGGTAACCTGAGCCTGGAACTAATTTTTAAGGAAGAAATGCAGCATGGGGTGTGATTACTGAAAATTAAATGTGGAAGAATTAAACCTGCAAATGCTTAGAATTCAAAATTAAATGCTAAAATAGTAAAGTAGCACTTTTGAAGACAACGGGAAGGGTGGTGGTTCCTAGCACAGGATGCCTGTGCTGATACAGGACCTGTGTCATTAATGCTTTACAAATCCTGTGTTCCGTTCTGCCTTGCCCTTGGTTGTTTCATCCTGCAGAAATCTTTATAGGATGAATTTCAGTGAGTTTGTTCTGTTGTTCTTTTTTTTTAATCCCACATGCACCTTTTTATGATAAATCTCAGTGAGTTTGTTCTTTTCTCTGGTTTTTTCTTGTAGTGTGGGAGATCATTCAGTCCAAACTTTCTGTTCCTGTGGCCCAATGCAAGAATTGCTCTTGTGGACTCACGGCATTTCCCCACAGTGCCCCAAGCCTGGGATAGTGACTGTGCAGGAGAGGAACCAGAACTAAAACAGCTGAAGGCAAAGTAAGGACATTCAATATAAACCCTTACAGGGATTTCAATGTTCAATTACCTACTTTCATCTCACAGCACATCCCAGACTAATGAGACAAACATGAATCTGCTGAAAAAATATTTTCAATTTCCATGTAATTCTATGTCTTTCTGTAAGGATCTCCCCTTTAGTGGAGAATGGTCAGCTCTGTTATTTGCTGGTTTCTGATTGATTTTAAAGCAGTACTGCCTGTTCTCCTCACATGGATGTATTTGCATGCTTCATCTGTAATTTGTTTTCATTGCTCTGCTATTTTTATTGTGCTTTTAATCCTGTTCAATACTCTGTCCTCTCCAGGCTAGAGGAAGAAAGCAGTGCCTTTTACTCCTCTTCCAGGCTCTGGGATGATGGCATCATTCTACCTCAAGACACCAGAAAGGTGGGTTTTCCTTTTAGGACGTTTTATTCTCCAAGGGGTGAACACATAAACCTGTGACTCACTCAAGGTTGGCAACGTGCTGATTCCAAACCTCGGGCTCCCACTTCTCACTCCATTGAATTTCTCTCTGTAATTCTCATCATGTCTCTTCCCCATTATCCAAAAAGTTTCTGTTCAATTCTGGTTCCTTGAACCACAGCATTTCCTCATTGAGCCTCTTCTTTTACTTGACCATAACTTGATTCTGCATCTGAATCCTTTTTTTTCATTTCATAATCCATATCTTCACTCTCTGAAGTTCAGGTCCTTCAGAATTCCTCTTGCTTCTATTTTTTTTATCCTAACATGTTGCTTTTTTTGCAGTTTTCCTGCTTTTAATTTGCTGTGTACACTTGGGTTGCCCCCCTGCCTTTTTATTGATTTGAAATTGGCAGAAATCCCTCCCTCCATTAAGTTCCTTCTGAAAGCTGCTGCCTTTGTTCTTTTATTTTTCCTGGTTAGATTGTTTATGAGCAATAAAAATGTTCTCTGCACTGCTGAACTTCGTTTACTTAAAGATCTCAATCTGTCCTGCATTGAGCTGGAGTTCAATCACAACACAACCCTTTTAAATATGGTACATATTTATGGAACTATGTGGATGGTAAATATTTTCATGGAAACTTTGATAATGGGAGAGCACCAAGAAGTTTTTTTAGTCCTAGAGCCTTGAAATCCCCACTTTATGAGCGACATATGAAAATATGTGAGAGCTGATCTGTTCATTTTACAATATTCAGAGTTTTGCAAAAAGAAGGAACCAATAAATAAGTCCAGAATGAGTGAGTTTTACTGAGTTTTTTGTTTGTTTGTTTGAGGCCCATTGCTTATATTGCATTTTGCTTTTAATTAGGTGATTTCCCAGTGCTTGAAGATCATGGAGCAGCAGAAGTTCCAGGCTGTGTCTCCCTGTTCCTATCCCATCATCAGGATGTAACTGCAGCCTCCTCAAACAAGAACCCTTTTCCAGAACTGTGAGTGTAAAGATTTTCTAATTCTTTGATACCATGAATAAAAATGTTGAACAATTGAAGACAAACAAGATTCCCAGGTTTTAAATCTACTTGCAAGAAGTTTTTATTTTCAACCATTGCCTCTTTTAACATCAGCTGAAAGTTTATTTTGGGAGACAAAAGGATCAAGCTGAACATCCATAGCACTCTAAGGAAGCAAAGTCAGCCCAAGAGGTAACAATTGCTTGATTTTTTCATGTCCATGTTTTAACATGAAATCCAGAAATCAAGGAACTGCACTTGGACAAAAGAAAGGGAAAAGAGCAAACACACAAGGGAAGGTGTGCAGTTTGCAGCCTCGTGAACAACAAAACTCTACTTGCTCCCCTCAGGATTCCCAAAGCAGCTGAGAAAAGGCTCCATTTGGATTGCTCAGAGGATACTACATCAATGACCAGGATGGGGTTCAAATCCATAATCCTTCAGAATAGGCTAAAAATTCTCAACCATGTAACAGAGCAGGGCCTGTTGTACACAATGTTACCACGTGTAAAAGAGTTGAGGTTCCTCTCTGCTTTTCACCCATCTTTCACTCTGCTGCAGCTACAAAGTTAAATTTTGTATAAACAAAACCTCTCCACCACCCCAAACGTGTGATTTAACTGGAAATGACACCAAAGGGGGCTTTTTAAAAGTACCTGATTAACCATTTTGAAGAATCATCGACAAAACTGAACTGCTTGATCTGAATTACGTAGCCCCACAAATGCAAAGGTCTGTGGAAGGAGTTTGGGTCACCTGTAGATGGACACTGCACCTTTTGGGAGCTGGAAGAAGCCCAGGTCAGGTGTTGCTGTCGGTGGTCACGCTCTCTTGAAGAGCCCATGGAATGTCACAGGAATGTTCACCTCCACCTCAGCCCTGGCCACCTCACTCATGTCTTTGGCGTTGAGGATGAGGAGGTAGGCAGGTTTGGGCCCTGCCCCCGGGCTGATCACGATGCTCAGCACCACCCCTGCAAGGTGAGAACACAACGGGTGTGGCCCAGGTGGGTTGGGCTCTGTCTGTCCCTGGGCTGGGACACCAGAAATCCCGGGAATGTTGTGTGTCCATCAGTGCTGAGGGACACAGGCAGTGACACAGCCCAGGCTGCCCCAGGAAGCTGTGGCTGCCCCAGCCTGGAGGTGTCCAAGGCCATGTTCAAGGCTTGGAGCAGCTTGGGATAGTGGAAGGTGACCCTGCCCATGGCAGGGGATGGAACAGGATGAACTTTAAGGCCCCTCCCAACCCAAAAATTCCACAATTCTAGTTTTAATTTTCCCGTGTTTCCTCAGAAACTTCTGGCCAGTGGTAGCACACAGCATATCTTGTCCAGGAACTGCTGCAGACTCTACTCCTGCCCACCTGTGGCAGCCTGGCACCAGTTGATACAGCCTTTCCCAATACCAGTCCCAATCCCAGTCCCAATCCCAGTCCCACCAGTATTACCATCATCTTCCTCCAGAGCATCCGGGTGGGAAACAAAGATGGGCTCCGACGGGTACGCATCAGGCTCCTGCCACACCCAGGTCTCCTTGGTTTTAACATTCAGCTTGCAGAGCTAAAGGTGGGGAAAACCCAAAACCTTAGAGCTAAGAAACACTCTTTGTTGTCACCAAACTGAAGCCACCCCCCATTGTCTGATAGTTACCCTGTCTGGGACAAAGTGGTTCAGCCCCAGCCCGTAGGTGTACGTGTACGGCTTCCCACCGTACTTCCTGTAGTTGATTTGTGGGAATTCAAAGGCTGCAGGCAAAATAAATATATAAATGCAGAGGATTAGTGGGGCAGGGTGTGCAGGCAGCACTGGTGCTGCTGGGATCTGGGGGAGCTAGGCTGTCTCTGTACCGTGCCGTGGCCCTGAGAAAATCACCTCTGGCTCCAGCCAGATGGTCTCGTCACTGCGCAGAGTGGCTGTGGCTGTCGTGTAGGGCAGGGTCACCAGGTTCTTCCCTGTGTCAGCCTGGGACAAAGAGAAATACCCAAGAGATTGGAGAGGATTTTTAGTTTATTTGGACAGATCTGTAGCAAACAGCACCGAACAGGGAAGGCAGTGACGTGCAGCAGAGCCTCAGCGAGCGGCAGGAGGCGACTGCTGCCGTGTTCTTGGCAGTGCTGCAAGAACTGTCCTGTTCCTCAGCCTCAACACAGCTTCCCTCCCTCCTGAAGGCATTCAGAGGTTTCATTAAGCACTGCCACGTGGGTTTGCACTTCTCACTTGATCCACGGCCCAGTGAGCTCCATGAGGGAGGCTCGGCTGACCGGCATCCCCGGCAGTGCTCAGCCCACCCGCCGGCCACCACGAGCGGGGTCATGGAAAGGAACCCAGCAGCTGCCAGCAGAGAGCTCTGTGCCAGGCTGGCAGCTCCAGGGACCTCACACTGAGGGCAGCAGGATTTAACCACACATGCCCAGGCTGTGGCTGCTCCCTTCTGTGCTCCAGGCAGCTCTGGGATTAACTGCTGCCCCACAGGCTCTGCTAGGAACAGTAACATATGGAGCCATCAAAGGGTTTGGCTTGGAAGGGACATTAAAGCTCATCTCATTTTCCTTGCCATGGGCAGGGACAACATCCTGGACCAGGTTGCTCAGAGCTCCATCCAACCCAGCCTTGGACACTGCCAGGGATAGGGCAGCCACAACCTCTCTCAGCAGCCATATAAATAAACTAGAAAAACATTGATCAGCTAAAGAAAATATAAAGTTTTCTCTGCAGCCCTATACCTCAAGTTCCTTTTTCTAATTAAAATATTGAATTTGAAGTAAATGGGGCCAGGAGCCCTGGCAGGGAGTGGTGCAGACTCCAGTACCTTGTCAATGTTCAGGGGCAGGACGTATCTGCGGGCCTCTGGCTGCGGGGCCTTCTCCGCCTGTCGCTTCACCTCGTCCCAGTTGGCACGGAGGTTGGCCAGGTACAGGTAATTGTAAACAAACTCAAACCTGCACGAAACAGCATCAGAGTGAGAAACACAGCTGGGCTTTGCAAGTGGGGGTGAAGTGGAGGTGTGTTTCTCCTAAAAGTCAGTAGAATCATAGAATGGTTGGGTTGGGAGGGGTGTTGAAGTTTATCTCATCCCACCCCTGCCCTGGGCAGGGACACCTTCCACTGTCTCAGGCTGCTCCAAGCCTCATCCAGCCTGGCCTTGGACATTCCCAGGGACCCAGGAGCAGCCACAGCTTCTCAGGGCAAAGAGAGTGACACAAATCCCAGTCCAGCTCCTTGGCAGAGCTGAGCTGTTTGTGCACCACAGCCCCTGTGAGGAACTGCTGGTGTTCAACACAAGCACGGGACGGGGCCTGGAGCAACTTGGGACAGTGGAAGGTGTTCCTACCTGTGGCAACAGATGAGTTTTTTGGTCCCTTTCAACCAAACCAGTCTGGAATTCTACGATTCTGTGCCAGGATTGGCTCAGCTCAGGGTGTCCTGGATATGCAGCCAACACAGGGTTGAGTGTCACCCTTGCAGTGCCCCATTTCAGTTTACATAAAAAGCAGCATTCAAACCTCACCCACACCCTGCTCATTGCAGCCCCGGGAGCCAGAATAGCATCAACCCTTCAGCAGTCACTAACATTTCTTACAGATAAAACTAAATAAAAGATAAAAATAATTTTTTTTTGTAAAGTCAGTGTCAAGCAGGCTCCCTGCCCCTCTGGTGAGTTCCATGTCTACATGTCACCATGTGTGAGTGTTTAGATGGGTTGGTGCAAGTGCCAGAGGCCCCAACAGGGAGGTGCCAGGGCAGGGAGGGGTGTGTCTGGTGCAAGGGGCAGTTGTGATGCCCAGGGGCCTGTAGACTCACCCCTTCCAGGTGCACAGGTCCACGATCAGGAACCCGTTGTCCTCGTAGGTGTTGATGTGGTGGAAGAGGTTGAAGGCCGAGGTGCGGTACTTGAGGTTGAGGAGCCTGCCTTTCTTCTTCTCAGCCACGTGAAGCCACACCTGCAAACCACACAGCAGCTGGGCTTGGCTGTGGCTTCATCTCAGGCAGATGAAGGTGAAGCCAAGACCTTGGATCTCTCAGTACAGGGGTGTGCCCAGTCCAGCCTGGTTTGGATGACCCCATGCTTACCCCCATGGTCTCGTTGGACTCGAAGCAGTCCATGTAGTTGGCTCCCCAAAGGCTCCAGGAGGAGAGGAACTTGAGGAGGTTGATTTTCACTGGGGTTTCCACAAACACGATGTAGTTTGGGGTCAGCCCGAAGCTGTTGGGAAAGGCAGGGGAGCACATCAGGCTCACTGGGGTCAGCTTGGACAAAAACCATGGAGTTGCTCATCTTAAGCACATGGATCATCGCTCAAAATTACCCTGATTTTACTAAATTACCAAATTTTCCTTGCTGATTACATGAGAGAACCAGTCCCTTGTTCCCGCTGAACCTATGGAATGTTACCTGTGGACGTAGGAGGGCTTAAACCTGTCACTGCAGGGGAACTGCACCACCACCTCCGACTTGTTCATGGGGTCTTCCTTGTCTGGAATGGGACAGGGGAGAGGTTATGGAGGTCTCAACCACACTTAGGCTGTACTTTCAGAGTCTACCCAGCAAGTTTCTGCCTTTAACACAAAACTCGTGGTTTAGAAACCACCTGAAAGTATTTCAAATACAACATTTTTAGAAAATACATGAAGAAGACTGAAAAAACCTTACTCAATGACAAAGCTCATTTAAAGGATAAAAGAATTATTCACAAGGGAAGAGTTTCCCCGCTGGCTCTGGAATTGTGGAATTGACTGACCTGCCTGCAGAGGAGGAATCCGGATGATGTTGTAGGCCAGGGCAAAGTTTTTTCCAAAGCAATTGCCAATGTTGTAAACAGTCCCATCATTCTCAATGTGGGGATGAGCTGTTGCCCCGTTGACAGACACATATTTACAGAGATCCACCTGGAGAAAAGCATGGACAGAGTCAGGAGCTTCCCTGGCTGCAGGTGGGAAGGCTCTGCAAGGGGGTGTGAGTCAATACATCCTCTTTTGGAATGTGGGAAGTTCCTTTCCAAGGTCCCAATTGAGCCCTGATTTGCAGACTCCAACCCGAACTTGAAGATGGTCTGAGGGCTGGAGCTCCTCTACCAATGCCCAGCCTGGAGAGGGCAAAGCTCAGAGGGGACCCTTGCAGTGCCTGAAGAGGCTCCAGAAGAGCTGGAGAGGGACTGGGGATGGAGGGACAGGAGGACAGGGTTAGATGGGATATTGGGAAGGAATTCCTGGCTGTGAGTGGCACAGGGTGCCCAGAGAAACTGTGGCTGCCCCTGGATCCCTGGCAGTGCCCAAGGCCAGGCTGGACATTGGGGCTGAGAGCACCCTGGGACAGTGGAAGGTGTCCCTGCCATGGCAGGGCTGGCATGGGATGAGTTTTAAGATCCCTGCCAACCCAACTCATTCTGTGACTCCATGATTTACAGTTTAGTTTTACCACTCCCCACCTCTGTCCACCCAGGACAAAGACCCACCTGCTTGATGGTCTCCAGGGTGTCTGGGTTAATCCTGGTGATGAAGTTGGTCTCAGTACAAGCATAGTAATCCTCACCCACAGGGTAGACATTCACCAGGGCGTTATCCGTGACCTCCACACCTTTGAAGTAGGAGAAAAACCTGAGCGGAGAGAAGCAACAGGCAGTCAGGGGCTCCTGGGAAGCAGAAACTCCAAAGGACATCCCAGCAATGCCTGCAGCAGCCCAGGTACCTGGAGAAGATGTTCTTGCAGGGGTCTGGGTAGGCGTAGGTGCCAAACTCGGTGATCACGATCCTCTTCTCCGTCATGGCTCGCACGTAGGCGTCGGTGCGGACAAACCTGGGAGGGCAGGACAGGGTCTGTTACAGGTGACACCAGGCTGGGCAGTCAATGCACACATTCCTGTGAGGAGCCTCGTGAGCCATCTGGGAGCTCCCCACAACCTCATGCTGCCTCTGGAGCTGGCTTCAGTGATATCGCTGCTGGAGCTCTTCCAGAAACCACATGGACTCAGCACAACTGGTGTCTCCCACAGGCACAGCCTGTCCTCAGTGTTTCAGACAAGCTAAAATTTCCTTATGGATTCTTTTTCCTTGGAAAACTGGCACGTACCTTCGGTGGTAGGTGACATGCCCCTCCTTGAAGTCAAACTTGTGGAGCAGTGCCTGGCCATCGAAGAGGTGGTAGAAGGGCTCGGAGCCCACCTCGAACAAGCCAGGACCACATCTCAGGAGGCTCCCTCGCAGCCAGGTGGGAATCCTGCCTGTGGGAGGGCAGCGTTGGGAAGTGCTTGGCAAATCAGACCAAGGAAGTTTTATCGTGACAGCAGAAGGAACAAAACTTCAAACTCTTTTTAAAAATTTATTAAACTTGGTGTTTAAACACAGTCAAGCTCTTTAAACTCCCTTTTCTTCATCTCCCCACCTGCTGTGGATGAAGACACACAGTGCTGAAATGTCTGAAGATCCTCCCATCCAATCCAAACTTTCTCTACCCCAAATCTCCAGCCCTGTGAGCTCCTTCCCATCCAGCCCTTGTAAAGCCCCTGAGCTGCAGGAACAAAGAAGAGCAGGAGAAGATGAGGGCCCCAGACTGACCTGTGACATGGGCAGTCACGGGAGAGGAGAGCTCCTCCACTGTCTCAAAGAGCTTCTTGTAGCCTCCAGCGGGATGCTCCACCCTGAAAGGGGCACAGCTGGGTGAGCCCAGAGCAGGGGGCAGAGCTGGGAGCCTGTCCCAGGGATGGATGGATCTTTGTGGATGGGCTGATCCAGGACTTGCAAAGAATTTGAGGAGGGAGAAGCACCAGCTTTGTGTGAGGAAAGGCTCTGGGGCTCCAAACTGTCCTGAGCACGAGGAGGGACAAGGACACCGAGGGGACAGCCCATACTGCAGCCCAACAAACCCAGGACACCAGAACCATCTGCAAGCAAAATCCAGCTGGTATCTCCCACCTCTTGGAAGAGCCTTATTTTTTTGCGTTTTTTTTTTTTTTTTAAAGCAACGCATTATTTGTTGGCTCCAATTTTATCCACTGCAAAGCCCATGAAGACACATCAGGCACAGGCTGGTGAACTCTGCCAGAGAAGCTGTGGCTGCCCCTGGATCCCTGGCAGTGCCCAAGGCCAGGTGAGACACTGGGCTTGGAACACTGGACAGTGGAAGTTGTCCCTGCCCATGGCAGGGGTGAATTGGATGGGCTTTAAGGTTCCTTTCCACCCAAACCATTCCACGATTCTACTCCAGATTCTGGTGGATCCTCTGGAACTCAGGGATGAGCTTGTTCCCCCAGAGCAGAACCACACCTTGGCATGGAAGATACCAGCCCATGGAGACCACCCCTCTCCTCCTCCTCCCCTCCAAACCCCCAGCCCCACAGCAGCCCAGCCAATGCTCCATTGGGGTCGTGCTCCCATGGAGAGGAGCTTCAGCAATACTCACTGGCTGTACATCCTCCCTGGAGAAGAGCCTGAGCCTCAGGCAGCCAAACGCAGAGCCAGAGCTGTGCTGGGCATTTATGGGGTGCTGAGCCCTGCCCCGTCCCAAAACAGCCCCCACCAATGAGAGCACCCCGGGAACAGAGCCGGCTTTCAGCACCAAAATCCTCCTGGGCTTTGGGAGCTTTTGTCCTGCTGTTCACACAAAAAGGGGCTTTCACTGTTTTCCTGAGACCTAAATTCTTCCCAAGCAGAAGTGATTACAAAGAAAAAAACCCAGGGAGGAGTGAAACAGAGCATGCTGGAGCTGTGCCGGGAGCTGGCACCAGCACTCGGCTCTGCAGGGACCATCCTGGCTCCTCCAGGAATGATGTGACACTGGAGACACCAAGAGATGAGAAAATACCAGTGTCAAACATCACAGAATCTCCTGAGCTGCAAGGGACCCACAGGATCATGGAGCCAGCTCCTGTCCCTGCCCAAACTCCCCAACAATTCCCCCTGTGCATTCCCTGTCCAACCCTCCTGGAGCTCTGGACATTCCCTGGGAGCCTGGCAGTGCCAGCACTCTGGGGAAAACCTCCCTGATCTCCAACTGTCCCCTGGGTCCTGTCCCTGCTCACAGAGATCAGAGCTACCCCTCAGGAGGAGCTGCAGCCTGGGGAGGTCTCCTCTCAGTCTTCTCCAGGCTCTGGATCCACCCTAAGGAAGAGCCAACATTTATGAAAACATCAGTAAAGAGCAATTCCAAAGACAAGCAAAATCCAAGTTCTTGCTGTGCCCTCCCAGGACAGGAAGGTGTTTCAGATCCCCACGTACACTTGGGTGGTCCTCCCAGACAGCTGGAAACAGCTCCAGGGATCCAAACTGGGGTGAAAGGACAAAAAAAAATACATTAAATGTCCCCCTGTTCCATCTGCTGCTACAACCAGCACGTGAGGTTGGCTTCGTTCCCTGCTTTTGTTTGTTTGCTCCCTCTTTCAAGGCAGACTTTCCCCTTGGACAAGGGTTCATTTAAGGTTTCTCACAAAAAACCAAGATCCTGCATTGAGCCCTTGAGTCAGGCCTCTCATTAACCCTTCATATTAATTAACCATAATTTTATGGCAATTTCTCTGTGGAAGTCTCCTGGCAATAAATAAATTTAATATAAACTCGAGTGCGAACTCAAGGCCTCTTAGCAGTGCAAATCAGATGGAGATTTTTAAATTAATCCCAGGATAAGGTCTCAAAACAGCATCTTGTTTGATTTGGTAAAAATTCTGTGTTTCCATGGTGACAAGCATCTTCCCCAGCCACATCCTCTCCCAGGTAAATCCCAAAATGTCCCTGTCTACATAAAATATCCCTTCCTCCTGCTGAACCTTACACCTGACCAGGCACCCACCGGCCTAAATTCCCAGTGCAGAGTCCTCACCAGGATTTGGAATGTTTGAATTGTCCCACACTGAGGCCATTTGTCTGTTTATTCCCATTTTTGTTAACTTCTGTGAAAACCTTAGAAGGGAACATTAAATAACCTGGATCAAGAAATGGGAATAATGAGGGCAGGCTTTGAAAGCCAAATCCTGGGAAATGTGAGCTTCTCACCTAATAAGTTACTTAACTGGAACACTACATAAACAAAGCATTTATGCAACATGGAAGGGGTTGGGAAGCAAATTCAGGCAGGTGCTGGAGAGTTGGAGGGAGCTGATTACAGATGTTCCAGGGAGAAACATCTGCCCTTGCTCTGAAAGCACAAAGTGACCCACAGCACATTCAGGCATCATTAATATGGGATAAAATGAGGCTAATTTGGGTTTCTAACTTACAGAATCTTTTATTAAAAGGAGGAAAAGCCCCTGGATCCCTGGCAGTGCCCAAGGCCAGGTTGGATGGGGTTTGGAGCACCCTGGATATGTGAAATGGGATGAGCTTTAATGCCCCTCCCAACCCAAACCAGGCTGAGATCTCAGAGCCCTGCAGTAGATTAATTATTATTAATTACTCTCTCCCAGAAATAAATCCTGCAGATTTATACTCCCTATGGGGAAACCTTTATCTTATCAGAATTAATAAGCAAATCTGTAACTCTGGAAAAACCAGGAAAATTTAGTGTATTCTGGTTCCAACCATCACTCCTGTTTTGAGAATCACACCAACAGACCCAAAATTAATTTTCCATCAAAATGTCAGAAATATTCTTCAAGTCTTTTAATATAAATAAATATCAAAAAGCTGAGGGTGTTACAGATGATATGAACAGAATCATTTTAGGGAGTCACAAAATCTTTTATTTATGGTGAACTGGCTCTCCTGGTTCTGAATTCATAGAAGCTCTTTTGTTCAAAGACAAATACTTTGAGAATAGAAAAGGCACTTAGTCACAACAAACAAACATTTAAAAACTACAATAAATGGCACAAATTCCTGACCAGACATTAAAAGGTTATAACAAGAGGCAGGTCATTAGTTTCCCATAAAAATCCATATATAAATTTTTGGTTAACAATAGCTTTATGTCTATTTTCACATTTTCCTACTCCAATATATTGTAAAAATTTGTAAACAGATAAATATTTTTCTTTTAGAGGTTATTCTAAAGCATGTGCACAAAAAATAAGGTATTTTGGCACCTTCCAGCACAGTGTCCATGTAAACATTTCCTCCTTTACAGCACAGCCACCACCAAACTCCTGCAGCAATTCTTTTGGTGAATCCCTCAGGCTGCTTGGGTGGGGTGAGATCAATACCTGAGGCTCCGAAATTTGGGTTTCCTGAGGCTCAGCATGGGCTGTTTGATGGTGGGTTTGTTCTCCAGGAGCAGAGCTTCTGTCTCCGTGGTCGGGAACCTGCTCTCGTAGATCTGGGGATATTCCTTCTGGAACTGCAGCACACACAACACCAGTTACCAGAAAATCCCAAATCTCACAAAAAAAATCCAGCTGTGCCACAGCACACCCCATGCCTGTTGTGCCTGCACAGCTGCTTTCCAGGAATTCCTTGGATAAATGGATTTTAACCAACAGGGAGCCACAGTTCAGCCTGTTTTGGAAAGGTTCTTCCAGGAAAGATTACTGATTCCATGAAAATGAAAATACCTAGAATCAGAAATGTGATTTGGACATTTTGCCTGTTTCCCATGCAAGGCCTCACAAAGGAATGAAAAACTGTAAATACATCTGGCCATCAGCCAAACCTTTCCACTGCTACATTCAACCCTTGTAACTTCTGCTGTTGACACAACTGGGACCTAACCGTTTAGAAAATACCACGAATTTGGCTTTTTCCAGAAATTCCCAAATTTTCTGTATCAAGGAGAGTGTGTCCAGCAGGCCCAGGTCAGTGCCCATCACTGCTGAAGCATCTCCAGTCCTGGGCTCACTTTTGGGCCATTATTTCCTTTCTCCCCTTCCCCTGCTGCTGTGGATCATTCCTAACTCCTCAATTACTCCAATTTTCACTCAACTGGAATTATTATTCTTTACATACAGAAGTTTTCATGATCTTGAACCAAACCAGGCTCACTTTAATGCCCAGAAAGTTTCCACAACACATGGAAGTCAGAGGGGCACCAAAGCCAAGCGTGCCTGCCCCGAAAAGCTGCTTGTTCAAATGGGAGTCACAAGACTTGCTTAGGAGATTCCAGGACAAGTACAAAACTATTCCATTGGGCAGAAACGCTTGCCAAAAGAGAGAAAAACCCTCCAGGATTAAATCCTGCCAGAACTGTTGTGTTTCAGCCTTACTATTAGGCAAGATGTTGGTAGGCCAGAGAAGTGCACGATAATCTTGAGCACTATAAATGTTACAAAACACAAAGCCAAGGCCACCAAATGAATGTTTCAGGAATGTGAATGAAGAGAATTTCGTCTCCTAAAGCCAAAAACTTCTTGCTTTTAACACCTATTGAATTTATGGCATGTTAATGTGAGTCCTTCCCTCACAAAGGCACTGCAGAAGCAGATGAAATACCCTCACTTGTCCCTCACCTGTTTTAACTTTTTCTTTTTGTCCTTCACAGAGAGATTTTTATCCTTGATGATGTTCTCCAGGAGCTCTGCCACTGCAGCCTGTGAGGTGGAGATCTTTTGTTCTTCAAACTCCTGAGGTGTGATTTGTTTGCAGTAGGAATATGTTGGCAGAATGGCACAAATTTCTTCTTTTTGCTCTTTGCACTGAAAGGAAAAGGGCTCTGCATGAACTCAACTGATTCTGTACTGTTGGGTAAGTGAACACCCACTGACACAGTGCTGCAAAGCATTATAACAATTAATACCTAAACATTCAAAATATTCTGGGTTTATTGGCATTTTCCCACCTTCAGAAGTAACAATTAACAAATGAATTTAAACTCTTTTCTCATGGCACCAACCTGAGCCAACTTCAGGTACTCAAGATGATCCCTCACTGCAATCTGCAGGTAAGTTGGGACTTGGAATATTTCCTGCTGATGGTCCATCAGGAAGGAAACCAAGCGTGTGGAAAGCAGCTCGTCCAGATCTCCCTCCTCTGCACAGCGCAGGACACAGCGGGAAAACGTCTGGATCAGCTGCAAAAGTTCAGCACAGCTTCAGTGCACACAGCTGGGGCATTTATTTGCCTTCTCTCCACTTTGCAGTGGCACAAATCCTCCAATACCAACTTCCAAGTATGGCCACACAAAGAGGAAAAGCCACAGTGGTTCCCCCATCTGAACTAAAAGTAATTTTTTTTGCATTGAACAGAGCTTTCCATTAAAAATACATTTTACAGTGGTAAAAAAAAAAAAAAAAAGCTTAACCTATAGAAAAATTACATCTTCACAGAATTGCAGAACAGAATTCTGGAATGGTTTGGGTTGGGGCAGAGACACCTTCCACTGTCCCAGGCTGCTCCAAGCTCAATGTCCAACTGGCTTTGGACACTGCCAGGGACCCAGGGGCAGCCACTCTGGGAATCCTGTGCCAGGGCCTGCCCACCCTCTGAATAAAGAATTTCTTCCTGTATCTAATCTAAACCTAATCTTCAACTGGCCATGTTGACACAGAGGTGATTAATGCGTGCAGAGCCAACCTAACCCAGACTTAATGCACTGCAGGTTTAATCGGAACAAGGTGAGCTTTGCAGTCCCTCCCAACCCAAACCAGCCTGGCATTCTGGGGGAGAAATCAGCCTGAAGAACCATCTGCATTCTTTTAAGAAGGGTTTTTCCTTCTCTTACCAAGGACCTGGTGCCCATGGCATCGTGCAGCCGTGGCATATCCACATTGTCACTGATCCTGGCCATCATTCTCATCAGCAGCTGCAGCTTCCTGCGATTCGGGGGTGGCAGCAGCAAACAGCAAATCTGCAGGGCTTCCACTGCGATTGGTTCCAGGTGAGGCTGCAGGAGATCTGCAAGTTAATTACAAAGAGAGCTGCAATTAAGGTTTGAACCAAAATCCAGCGTATTTTTACCTCAGTACCAGAAATTTCTGATTTTTCAATGTGATTTTATGTTTCAGAGAATGTAAAGGCCTTTGTGTGGTCATCTTCACCTTCATTATGATACAATTAGGACCACAATACAATTAAGGAATGACACTAAATATTCCCAGAAGTATTTCCAGAAAATAATACTTTAAAAGAGCAGAAAAATACAACTCCTCCAACAGGCAGGTGTGTGCCAACTCCCTGCCTCCTCCATCACTTACCTGAGCAGAAAGGCCAATCACCGACACCTCCATACTCCAAAGATACTACACACTACTATTTGTTAGCAGAGCTACAGCAATTTAAACAATTTAACAAGCAGATTTAAACAAAAACAATCAAAAATCCATGTTCTATGGCTATCCAGCAGCAGTGGCAGAGGTGAGGGAAGCAGGGGTTAGTGAGGCCACACACAACATGCAGCAGCGAGCCCTTACTTGCGGCAGGCAGCACACAAGGGGAGGGGGGGGCAGAGCACTGGGACAGCTCCGTGCTGCTCCTGCACAGCCTCTTCTGGATGGTGCTGGCAGTGCCCTCGGGCCTGATGGCCACGCAGGAGCTGCCTTGTCCTTGTCCCCAGGGCTGGGGCCTGGGTTTCACGGTGATCTCAGCAATGGGTCTGTTGATGGCCGTGCAGCTGCGGGAGCTCCTCTTGCCCAGCAGGCTGAGGGAGTGGTGAGTTCCTGTTCCCTCTGATCCTCTGCCATCCCACAGCTCCTCAGCCCGGGGGGAAGGGGCAGACACTCTCCTGGTGCTGTGGGTCTGTGCTGAACCTGAGTTCTCCCAGCCCAGCTCCAGCACTGAATCCCTTTCACGCTCTTCCAGCAGAAGTTTTCCACTTTTCGTGACGGTGTTCACACCACCTCCCCTGAAAGAATCAGGTCCTCCTTTATTGCACACACTTGGAGCAGCTCCAATTCTTTCCAAGGAGCAACACCTCTTCCTAAACACTCCAGGTGGATCTTGTCCATTCCTGAATCCTGCAAGATTCTGGCAGCTCCCTCCCATCAGCTTCCCAGCACTCCTTTGCTGATGTGTCACTTCACGTTGCTGCCATTTATTTCCACGTTGGTTTTGGGCATTTGGCTCTTCCTCAGATGTCCTGGAAGCTTCACCTTCCTGCTCATCAGGCTCTTTGAGGAGCAGGCTGAGGAGAAGACACTCAGTGGACTTGAAAGAGTTCAAGTGCAGAGTTTTTGAAGGCTGGGGCTCACGTTTCTCCTCTTGGACAGAGTGTTTTCCACTGCCCAGATCTGGAATTGGGATGTAGCCACACATAACTATCAGGGAATGAAAGAGATGTTAAAGATGCAAGTGGTGTGAAAATGAACCAGTTCAGAGAGCTGCTAACTGGGCAGAGAGACAATAAAGCTAAGATATTAATTAAGATATTAATTAAGAAGACTTTAGTTCAGTCCCAAAGCAATTTAACAAGGTAACTGCAACCAACATGCAACAGGAACAGGCAGAACAAGCACATTTTTGTAAGTTATTAAATGTTTAGAATGTGAGCTCAAACAGCAATTTAAATGGGAAATCATGAGACAGAAGTACATTTTAATTAACACTAATCTAGAATGGAGCAGTGATGATCCTCCTCAGATTCCAGCTCCCATGCAGATCAGAGGGCCAAGCTCTGCTCTGAATCACACATTTGGCCCCCAGCTGCTCTAAACTCCCAGCTTCCCTGATGGTTTCTAAATTCATACATACCTAAGATGTTAACAAAGAGTTCATAGTATTCAAAAGTAAGCAATGGCTCAGGAAGACTGAGAAAATAATCAGCAACTGTTCTGAACACGTCCCGCTCAAACCCACTGTAGGTGCCTTGGCTCATGTCATTGTTCCTGGGCCCTGAAAAGAGGGGAAGAAAGGAAATTCACACCAAAATTCCCAATTCCATTATTAAATAACTTTCTGAAAATCAAGCTAAGTTTATTCTTGTTTCACAAGCAAAGAATCGTGTCAGCAATCCACAAATATTGTATTTGGCAGAATTTGTAAGCAGAAAGAGTGTGAGAGATTCCAGGCAGCCACTGAAGAGATGAGCTCAGTTCTGTTCCACACCAAGACAATAAAAAAAGAAAAACTAATTTGTGGTCTTTATAGGTTCTTAAGCAAAATAATAACAAACTCTTAATATATTCCTTCATTTCCAAAGCACAGTGATCCCAGTTCTCCCACAGGGAGTTCAAGCTCCTTGAGCAAAAGGAAACTCAGCACATGGAAAAAGAGCTCATTATCTCTGGTTTCATTTGAGAGGCACTCATTAATTTACAGCTGACTGTTAAAAACCAAGGAAAATTGATCTCCCCAGTTTAATGTAAAACGTAAGGAATGTTCTGGTCCAGTTCAAAGCCAGGGACTGGAAAAAGAAAGTCCCTTTCACTCCTGAAAAGCTGCATTAGAGAAAACCACACACAGATTTTGCCCAATTTCTGAACTGAAACATCACAACTGATTTCACACACACAAATATTTCACTTTCAACTCTCCAAAGAGGTTTCTGGAACTTAAAAGCTCTTTGGTGACTTACAGTAGGCCAAGCACTTCATAGCTGACAGCACCCAGTGAGGGAGGTCTTCTGAAATAGAAACAAATAAGGGCAGTATTTAAACATGAGCACAAATAATTAATAACTAATAAGGGCTCAGATGTATTAATTAACACCTCAAGTACAAAAGATTAAATTTCAAAGTGATTTTAAATACTGCTACACATGCAATTGTAATAGGGTAAAGGGGAAGGGGTTTATGATGAAGGTGGGCAGAGTCAGATTGGAAATTGGGAAGGAATTTCTTGCTGTGAGGGGCTGGGATGGAATTTGCAGAGAAACTGTGGTTGGCCCATCCCTAGAAGTGTCCAAGGCCAGATTGGAGCAACCTTGGATAGGGAAAAGTGTCCCTGCCCATGGCAGACGTGGAATGGGATGGGATTTAAAGTCCCTGAGCGTTGCTGCAGTTTGGGGAAAAAAAAGCGGAAACAACAGACTGTGAAATAGATGAATTATTTAATTATTATTTATAAATAAAGAATCCTGAAGCAAAGCCAGGGGAATAAATCTGACCTGCTTTGTCCTGCAGAATCACCACCCCGTGTTTGCTGGTGTTGCTCATGTTGTACATGATAAACTCAGGAACAATCTGGGCTGGCTGCAGAAGCTCCTCCAGCGAGGGCAGCCCCAGAATGGTTTGCAAACTGGGGGAGGAAGGGAACAAATATTTGCAAGGAATGAAGGAAAACAAGTTCTTCCTATATCTATTCAAAAACTCTTGATAACCAAGGAGCTGTTTAATAAATTCTCACTTCCAGGACAATTTGAGGGCACTTTTCCCTGGGACAAACAGCAACAATCAGCAAGGATTTAAAATGCTATTTAAAATATATTTCAGCAATAGCACATAAAAAACTCCTTAAAACCATCCAGTGTTAACAAATACTTTAGCAAACCTGTGTAAACATTAGTAAAAATATTCTATTTAAAACATAGTTTTAAAAATTTAAAGCAAATTGCAAAAGCTTGATTGGGCTATTTCATACTTAAATGAGAAGGTGCTTGGGTAATTCATCACTTACTGTATCATGATGATGTTTTTCCATGTTTCTTGCACATATTCCTGGCTTATTTCCCTCCTCTGCAGTGTGTCTTCCTTCTTTTCTTCCATTCCATCAGGTTTTGGTCTTGGTAAGTTTTCCTGAAAATGAGTAGTTTATACTGTAAGATAAACAAGCCTCTCAAGGCGATTAAAAATTAAGTAAAAATTAGAATTAGAAGAACAGGGCATTCTGTGGAACATTAAATTCCTTCAGCCTCAGCACTGAAATCGAAGCACACAACTAAAAAGCAAAATAAATTTAAGAAAAAACCCTGATCAATCCCAAAATCAGCAATTTAAAAGATAAAAACCCTTACATTTCAAATCCAAATGTATTGGTAAGTGAATTATCCTCCTTTAGGACTGGAATCTACAATCAGAATTTATGCATTGAAATCCACACACATCTTTTCCAAAAAGCTGCCCACTTAAATGATTTGTGCCTTTTATTTATCCCCCAAAAATATATTACATTTATGTTAAAGATATATGGTGCAGGTAATTTCTAGAACCTCACCTCCCAGCTTTCCCAATACTTTAAAATCTCTTAGCAGAGATAATTCTGCACTAAGACCAAACAAAGAAAACCCAAAACAAAATAAAAACCCCTTCCATAAAATTTGTTTCTTATTGTTTCTTAATTCCTTAAATCCAAATTAATTCTCAAGCTGGAAGGGAAGATGCCACAACAGAACAGTGCCATGAAAATGACTTTAGTTTTACTTTTTAAAGAATAAAGGCAATAAAAGAGAACTGCAATTCTGTAAAGAACAGAAGTGATCACCAGAGACTGCAGGAACTCCTGCTTTTTCAAAGGCCTCTTGGATGAACTGGGCAGTTTGAAAAGTTTCCCTTTGTCTCCAGACAAGTTTTCCAAGTTCTCCCTTGGTGGGCTTGGTAGAGGTTTAACTGGAGATGTTGAAGGAAATCTGTAATGAATGGGAGAGATGTTTAATACATTTAAAATCCATTTGTAATCAAATAAATTACTTGACAAAACAAAACTTATGATTCCATAAGACTGTGAAGAGTCCAGAAAATTAAGAAGGAAAACACTGATTTTCTTAATTTATCATAAATTAGCTCTGGGCTGTTTTTCTTGATGCCAAAGTCAAGCTGAAGATGTTGGCACAGCCTGAGCCCAGAATGTGAGAAGTGAGGGCCATTAATACCTTTAATTTCAGAGCTCTTTGGCTCCGTTTCCCACTTAGCCTTTGTGTAAAAGGTCCAAGAGAAGCAAACGCAGCAGGGAGCTGCTACAAAACACTCTGGCTCCTCTCCAGAGCACTGGAGTACAGCTTGAATTCCAGCAAAACCTTTGGATCGACAAAGCATGGACACACACAGAAGCGAAGAAAAACACTGCGAGGAGCAGAACGATGCTAACAATTCAACTTCGCCCAAAACGCTCCACCCAAAGCAAGTTATTTTCACAAACCTGATCATTTTTAACTAAAATTCTCAACAAGAAGAAACAAGGAACGGTTTTAATCTCAATACCTGTACAGAGCACCGTTGTCCTCCAGGTTTTCCGCTCCCCACCTGCCTTTGACATCCTCGATAACGTGGTTTTTGAGGAATTTCCGCAGCAGCTGCACGGTTTGCTGCCGGGTGACATCGGGCCCGAAGCTGCTGTTGCTGCGGAGCACCTGATGGAGCCAATCGGCGGCTTCGGCCGCGGTGAAACAGCTGCCGTGAGTGCGGAATCGCTGCCGGTGCCGCCGCACGGGCATCCCCGCTCGGAAATAACGGGTGATCTCGTTCCACTGCGCGGTAAAAGGAGCGATTAGTGACAATTAATGGCATTAAAAATAATGTCCCGAGCAGCGGCGACACGGGGCGGGGGGTCCGTATGTCGTGAGGGAGCGTCCCTGAGGGCCCACGTGTGACCCACGCACCGTGGAAGAGGACAGGAGATGTCCAGGCACCCCCATGTCGCGACAGGGAGCAGTGTCCCGGGGCACCCACATGTCGCGGTATCGGGCAGCTTTGAGCATCGCGATGTCGCGATAGCCGTCCCGAGGGGCTGAACCAACTCGCCCGTCCCCCAGCGCTCCCACGGGTGACACCGGCGCCCGGCTCCCCCCGCAGCAGCCGCTCCAGCCCCAGGGTCCATTTGGGGGGATCTGAAGGGTCAGTGGGAAAGGCTGGATGGGGATGATCTTTGGAGAGGAATGCCCCACTCACCGCAGCGTTCAGGGCCTGCTCCAGGTCTGCCAGCAAATCCTCCTCATCCTCCAGCCCCACTGAGAGGCGGATCAGGGTGTCACTGATTCCCAGAACTTTCCTTTCCTCCTCGGGCACTGAGGAGTGGGTCATGATAGCCCTGCAGGGATTAAAAGAAACCTTTTTCCTAAGAACTTGGGATGTTATTGGTAAAGCCAGCCCAGCTGGTTCCCTGCCAGCACCCCTGAAATGGCAGCAGGATTTGACACTTTCTCTGTGCCACTTGTGTGACCCCACAGATGCAAAGAGCTCCTGGCAGCAGTTCCTGGAAATGATGGGAATGCTGACAAGGCAGGGAATTGCATCTCCAGGCTGTATTTCCATGACACAAATGGTTAATAAGAAGTGGATACTTAAAAAATTCTGGAATTGGAGCAGAGCATTCCTCAATGCAGCTGCTCCTTATCCCCACACTCAGCAGCTTCTGGGATTGTCCTCATGGCAAGAACGGTGCCTCAGCCTTCCAGGCACAATTCCTCCATCACTGCAGCCTCACAGAATTCCCTCCCTCTGCAGTCTGCCCTGGCTTTGTGCTGCCCCTGAGGTTCTCTATAGGCAAAACAGCTTTGGGGCTGGGAAATGGTGGAATTTTGGGGTGCTCTGCAGCTTTTTTAGGCTCTGAAGATGGAAGGGTGAACTTACGGTGCTCTGCCAGCTCTCGAAGCCACCCAGACTCTCAGCCAGGGCAAACACCTACAGGAGAAAAGGAGCAGGAGGTTATGGATTCAGGGAGAGAGAGTTCATAAAATCAGGAATATCCTGAGCTGGAAGCACCCACAGGGATCATGGATCCAACCCTGGCCCTGCACAGACACCCCAACAATCCCCCCTGTGCATCCCTGGGAGCGCTGTCCAAACCCTCCTGGAGCTCTGGCAGCCTCGGGGCTGGGACAGCTTCAAGGACTTTAAGGAAAAAGGAATGTTTAGGGACATTTTCCCCAAGTCTTTCTATAATAACTTTTACATTCTAAACTGGATCAGCTGTAATTAGTGAATAAAGTGAACATTCAGCAGTGGGAGCTCAGATTTAGAGCAGACTCATCCTGCCCCATCCCTGGCAGTGCCCAAGGCCAGGCTGGGCCTTGCAGCAGCCTGGGACAGTGGAAGGTGTCCCTGCCCGTGGCAGGGGTGCAATGGGATCACTTTGAGCCCTTCCCACCCAAAGCAGTCTGGGATTCTGTGCAGTGACCAACCCAGGGACACAGTGATGCTGTCCAATCACAGGGCTGAACTGTTCCCCTTCCCCTGGGCCAAACCCCTGCAGTTCCTGGCAAAGCTGGCAGATCTCCTGGGCCAGGATCCAATGCTCTCCCTCACCCAAGGGGGATTGTGTGGGCAGATCCCATTTTCAGGGAACTCATTTCCAGGGGATCAGATCAGTGACAATGAGGACAGGGAGGAGAAGGAAGTTCTAATCCACCTTTGCCACTGGTCACTGCTTGTTTTGCCAAGGCCAAACCAGCAGAAACACCAGAGCCCATGCAAAGGAAGCAGGGACTGGGACACCAACACCTCCCAGGGCACAGTGAGCACCGGGCCCAGCAGCAGCACAGGCTGGGCCAAGCACCCAGCCAGGCATCCCCAGGCTCAGGGGCTCCCTCTCTGCTCCCCACTCAGCTCCTTCCTCAAGGGATTTCCCTCCCGAGGGGCCCTGGGCAATATTCCAGCAGAGCTGCACCAGCCCAGCTCCCCAATCCTGCGGGAGGTTCTTTGTCAGCAGCAGCTCCTGGGCTCAGCTGGACACGCCTCACCCTTTTTGGGAGCAAACAAACACTTCAAGGGGCTGAGGCTCCTTTTGTTCCCTCTCATTAACCCCATGGACAAATGATCCCCAATTTAGAGTGGGGCACACCCAAAGGACCTGGCAAGAAAAGCCACTTCCACCCTCCCCTCAGCAGGGCAGTTCCAGCTCCTTCTGAGGATGATTTTATTGTCTTTATTTTACCTTCAGGTTCTTGAGGAAGGCAGAAGCATTTTTGACATTCCCTTTGATGTAGAAAGTGACCATCCCAGGACAACCGGTGCACTGCCTCTTCATCACCTCATACTGGGGGTGGGAAGGCAGCCCTGAAATGGGGAGTGTTGGGAGAATTCCCAGTGAATTCCAGCACAGAGCTGGGCCAGCTCACCCTCACCTGAGGTGGGCACCCAGCCCCAGTCACAGAGCACCAAACCCCTCCCCTGGGATGCCCCCAAACCTCTCCCCTGGGATGCCCCCAGACCCCTCCCCTGGGGTGCTCCCAGACACTGCCAACCCACCTGGGTAAATGACCTTCTCCACCCTGGGATGTTTTTCCAGGAATTTGGCCACAGCCAGGCCATTTTGGAAGTGCAGCTTCATTCGGATGTGCAGGGTCTTGAGCCCCCGATTGCAGAGGAAACAATCAAAGGGGGAGGGCACAGCTCCCAGGGCTACGGGAACAGAAATCAACAGAATTCCACAGAAATCCACAGAAACGTTGGAGTTTTGCATTCAGCAAAGCCAAACACATCCTCAGCCCTGGCATTTCTAAAGTTAGAACAAGTGGGAAGACACCCAAGGCAATCTCTGTTCCTCATCTCCCACATTGGGGAGCCAATTAATGAGCCCAATTAACCAGCTCAGGCCTCAAGGGTTGCATTCACTGACACAATGCACCTTCACTGCCTCTGCTGAGGGCAGAATCCTGAACAGGAATTTATTCCTGACCATGGAGAGGCAGGAACATTGTTGGAATCGTCACAGATAAGAAAATTCTGCATTGGGCACATCCTGGGTGAACAAGTTTCAAACCCCCTAAATGTAGGTCCTGAAGCACTCAGGAAGTGGAGACCAATGTCTCTCCTTTTATTGGAGTTTTTTTATTGGAGATTTTTTAATTGGGCTTTTCCCAGTTCTGCCCAATGAAGTCACATTCCCAGGCAGATTTCCCACTCATGTGCATGCACACAACACCCTCCCAAAGAGGAGCTGTGGATGGGAACAGATTCCTGTCAGGAATTCCCTGTCTGGACTTACAGTACTGCAGGAATTTGAGCCTCTTGTAGAGATCATCCCGGTTCACAGAGACCAGGCCCATGAGGACATCACTGTGCCCTACAAAAGCAAGGGGACAAGAATGGGATCAGGCACTGCTGCTGCTCCAGGGTCCTGCCACAAACCCCCAGAGTCCATAAAATCCCTGGGACCCCTCCCACTGTCCCAGGCTGCTCCAGCCCCAATGTCCAGCCTGGCATTGGGCACTGCCAGGGATCCAGGGGCACCACAGCTGCTCTGAACACCCTGTGCCAGGGCCTGCCCACCCTTCCAGGGTGCAATTCCTGCCCTAAGGATGTGCTGAGCTCTCATACTCACCATTCATGTATTTGGTTGCAGAAGTCATACAAATATCAGCCCCCAGGGACAAGGGACGCTGAAACAGAAGGAAAATAACATCATAAATCAAGTTTGGGTGCACTCAGATTCATTCCCAGCTATTCCTAAGGGCTGTGAACTTACACAGGAAAAGTAAGTGGAGAAACTAAACAGCAAACCCTGAAAATGACAATAGAACAGGTGATAAAAGCAGCAGTACAGGGAGGCACTCTGAATTCAAGGTAAGCACAAGGAAATGTCATTTAAAAGCACTGCTCCAACTCCTACAGGATCCAGGGAGAGAAGGGATTCAACACATCCAACACACAGTGCACAGCTGGGACAGAACAGCTCCATTGCTCAGCTGAGGAGGGACAATAAAGGCATTTACCCTATAAAGTGCATTTCCTTAGGAAATGAAGAACTCAAACTCCAAAGCAAAAAAATGGCTTTGTTTTCCAGGAGCTGGTGACACTGCCCTGATTGAACTGGGAACACGAGGAAAGGAGGTTTCTTTGGCAGCTCTGTCCCCTCCCCTCCCAGCTCTCTGCCCAGGAGCCTTTTGAGGTGAGACAGGGCAGGAGGTTGATGGGCAAGAGGTGCTGAGCAGTGTCAATTGATTTTAATCAATTACTAATTAAGGGACTTTGCACATGATATCAACACATTCTGAAGGGTGAGGGGCATCACTGTTGAAATGGGACAAAGCAGGCAGATGCAGAGACTGCTGCTGCCACATTAAACCCAGACTCCCACCCAGGGATTGTGGAGGTACACAGCCAGAACCATCATGGTAAAATCCTTTTACACTCAATATGGATGGACAAATCCCTGTGAGATTCTGCCTTTCTTAGCCCAGTGTGGTACATCACCTACTGCTCTCACCAATTAATCATTAGCACTGCCTTTCCCTCCACACCAGGCTGCTCCAGACACATTAACCAGTTCCCTGTGTTCTTCCACACAGCCCTTTCTGGAGGAAATTGGGAATTCTAAAGCGAGTAACACACTGCAGGGGGAATCATCAAACCACTGGTATGTCCCAGGCCAACTGCAGAGCTGCCTGAGCTAAGCATTAACACTTTCTGCAGGGCTCTGTTAATTCAGCGAGATCTAAGGACCCTGAACCAAACCAGGCACTTTGCATTCTGCGAAGACTTTACACCTAAAATACCAGGGCTTAGCTTGGTCTCCTGCAGAATAGATAGGATATAATCCATTTCCAAAGGTATCCCCAGCTCCCCTGGGCCAGGGGACACACCTGGAAGTAGGCAGACATGAAGCTGTTGTCCACTGCCAGCAGCACACCCGGGTGCTTCCTCACCACCTCTGCACAAGCCTTGATGTCGATCACCTTCAGCGTGGGGTTCGTGGGGGTCTCGAGCCAAACCAGCTGCACAAACCCAACAAAAACAGCAGGTCAGAGAGTTCCCAGGGCTGGGGTGAGTCCCAAGGGCTCTGAGAGTTCATTTGGTGTCTGTTCCCCCATGGGGTTTGGCCCTGCTGCAGCCAGGGCAGTTTTCACCCGGCTTCCTCCAAGCTCAGGGCAGCTTTCCCTTGGCTGGGTTTGTGCAATCCCGAGGGATCCCCGCTGGACAAGGCCTCACACAGCCAAGACAAAGCATTTCCCAAACCCTTTCTCAGCAGAGCTCCCTTCCCCTGGAGCAGGGGACACCCACCCAGTGCCACAGGGCACCCCTGGCTCTGAGCTCGGGGTTCCCTCTGCTCTTCCTCACCTTTTCCCTCCTCTCTCTCTCTCTCCAGGGGTTTTTGCCTTTTCTTAGGATGCTCTCCATGAGGCAGCACAGTGGGATATGGGAGAACCAGCTGTGCCCCAAGCTGCCCCCCTCAGCTCAACACATACCCCAAACTCAACAGGAGCAAGAATAAAACACTTTAACATCCCTTTAAAATTCATTTCCCTCTCCCCTACCTTGGTTTCCGGTGTGATTGCAGCTTCCAGGCATTTTGGTTTTGTGCAGTCAACAAAAATTACTTTCAAATTATTTTCTGAGGCTACACGCCTGAAATATCTGTTAGTGCCTGAAAAACCCAAAAATCACAGAATGAAACAACTTCTTAACTTTCATTCCCTGCTCTCCAGCCTCTGACCCAGGGACAGTCAGGAAGGCACAGCTTAATGCTGCACTCCAGAAATGGCACATTTATATTTTCTTTATTTACAGAGTTTAAAGTTTTTTGCAGTTTTAATGATAATGAAAAAGTAATAATGGGAATATGGGATCAGAGTGATTTATGAAATATTTTAAATCAGTGTGGGCTTTATGATCAGAAAAATAAACAGAGAAGAATGAAGGGGAAGACTCCAGCTACTGTTTCCCATCATTCCATTAAAAATCATTCTCTCCTGTCTGCTTTTGAAGCCTTTTCCTGGGAAGATTAGAAGAATCCAGCAACAGCTGATCAATGGATGTGCAACCTTCACTGCCAGGAAATACTGCCTGAATTAAAAATTAATTGATTGGGTCCTTTTGCCAAGGTTATCCCAGGGACTCAGTTTTCCATCTGAGCATGAAGGGATGGAACAGGGAGGTGGATTCTGTGAGCTGAAGGAAACATCTGAGTGATGCTTGAGTGGTTCTTTTGTAAGGAAACCCTTTCTTGATAACAAAACAAACCAGAGGAGAAACAATGAAATTCATCCCTGCAGAAACCAGCCCAGGCTGAGGCTTTAATGGACAGTGAATGAGGTTTGCTTGAAAAACCCACCCTGAGCCCCTCTGAAATGAGGAGCTGAGCCTGTGCTCTGCCTTAATGACTCTGAATAATTGAGTTTGGGGGGTGTGAGAGGAGCAGAGATTCCTGCTGGGTCCAGGATCCAGCTGGACTTTGGGGAAGGTCACCTGGCATGGCAGAAATGGGAGGTGATTGTATGTGTGTGTATTGGATGTGCTCAAGCACAGGGAAATCACAACAGTCCCCATTCCCAGGGAGGGGAAAGGGAATTCCTTTTGTTTTCCAGCTGTTGCTTGGAAAAGGCACCACTGGCTGGGCTCTGCCACTTGCCCTGAACAGCACCCAGGCTGGATCTGTGCCAGGGCCCTGGAGCAGAGACAGCTCTGCTGACCAGGGGCACAGCAAGGACACCAATGCCACACCATGACCTGCCAGGCTGTCCTGGGAATTGGAGTGACCCCAACCTGCTGAAGGACTCAGGCAGAGCTGGATGCACTCTGCCTCTGGGGATTTGTTTGGAAGAGGGGATTGATAAAAACAGGCTTCAAAAACAGTGAGGTCCTGTGTGGGAAATTCAGAGTTCTGAGAACCATAGACAGTTTAATCCCTTGAACAATGAAGACTGAAGCCACAGGGTGCTGTACCCACCTCCATAGACCTGATCCATGCAGATAATTTCGTCCCCCGCCTTCAGCAGGTGACAGATGTTCAGAAGAGCTCCTAAGCCAGAGGAATAAGCCAAGGCTGGAAGAGAAAGGAGTCAGTGGCAGAGAGGCTGTGTTTGATGTGACACAACGAGTCAGACTTGCCTTGGCCTTCCTCACTTTGCCTCTGAAAAGAACCTGTTCTGTCACTCTCTCACTGGGAACAGGGAGCCAGTAAAAGCAGGAGCTTGATGTACACAGCATGGAACCAGCATGGGCACTGGGACAGACTGGGACAGACAGGGGACAGACAGGGGACAGACAGGGGACAGACAGGGGACAGACTGGGACAGACTGGGGACAGACTGGGGACTCCCACTGCCTCCAGTGCTGCTGCACAAGGACGGAGCCAGCCCAGCTCAGGCATCAGCCACAGCGAGGAAGGATGAGAGACACCCAGGGCTGGAGCTGCTCTTTCCTGAACAAGAAGTGTTGGGCTCTTCCCCACCACGGAGCTGCTCTTGCCCACAACCAACAGCCAGAGCCGTGGGCACAGAATCATGGAATGGTTTGGGACAAAGGGACCCCAAAGCCACCCAGTGCCACCCTCTGCCACAGGCAGGGACACCTCCCACTGCCCCAGGCTGCTCCAAACCCCCTCCAACCCATGAGGTGCTCACAGTATTTGGCTCCATCGATGGCGGCCACAGCTTTTTCCAGACAATCCCGGGTGGGGTTCCCAGAGCGGCTGTAGTCATAACCCTGGTATGGGAATAGGAAACACACATCAGAGAGAGCACTGGGAAAGTTTGGGACAATACCAGAGCCCTGGCTGAGGGCATCAGCTCCTCCCAGAGAGCAGGAGGGTGACCTGGCACAACATCCAGTTGGGCATCCCCACTGGAGAAAGGGGTCTGGGCTGCACTGGGGCAAGGAGCCACATTCTCCTGATTTTCCCTGCACTTCCATCTGTGGGCTCTGTGGGAGAAAAGGTCCTGGGCAGCACAGTCCAGCCATCCTCAGAATCCCAGACGGGTCAGGCTGGAAGGGACCATGGGGGTCCCCTGGTCCCAGCTCCCTGCTCAGCAGGGCCATCCCAGAGCACAGGGCACAGGACCGTGCCAAGACAGTTCTGGGTATCTCAGCATACTCCACACTGTCTCTGGAGGGAATTCTCAGGAAAAACGTGTGTCCATCTCCACCACACCCACAGGGCACTGGCCAAATCCTCCCCATCAATTCATGAGAACCCACACATTTCTCAGTGGTACAGCTTATATGCAAATTATAGGGAAATTCAATGAGGAAAACGCCACTCATGCATGCATGGATGCAGTTGTTACCGAGAGAACCTGCTGAGCACCCTGGGATTTGCCTGCTTTTAGGATTTCTCTTTAATGTCAACTTCCTCATAGTCAGGAATCCTGCAGATCACTCTGGCAGAGCTCCCAGCAAGAACATGGATCCTGTCATCAGGATGTGGATACAGCAGCATGATTCCTCCTGAGGGCTTCCTCAGCACAGCTGGGATTCTGTGTGGAATCAGGGATCACAAGGCAAATTCCTCCTACCCGACCAGCACAGCGTGGGTTTGGAGCAGATGCTGATTTAGGAGTAGCACATTTGTCCCGTCAGAAACTTCAGGACAGTTTACTGCAAATCTTTCTGGCACTTTCTGTACAGCATTAACAAAATCCCTATGAGATATTCCCTCGGTTTGAAAGGAAAACGCAAAGTGTGCGGAGTGGAACAAGGATTCTGCCCGGGCCCTGCGGCGGGTGCAGAGCAGGGAGAGTCTCCCACATTCCCAGCTCCGGGCAGCCCTGGAGCAGCATCTCTGCGAGCCCACGGGCATCGGGTGCTCCATCAGGATTCCACTGGACACTGCTGGGATCATTGTCCCTCAGGATCCCACTGGACACTGCTGGGATCGTTGTCCCTCAGGATCCCACTGGTCACTGCTGGGATCATTGCCCCTCAGGATCCCACTGGACATTGCTGGGATCGTTGTCCCTCAGGATCCCACTGGACATTGCTGGGATCGTTGTCCCTCAGAATCCCCAGGTCGTTGCCCCAGAGCTGCTCCAGCAGGTCCCCCCAGCCTGTGCCGGTGCCTGGGTTATCCCCGGTGCTGAGGTTCTCCAGGCAGCGCTGCCGGGCGGTCAGCACGCTGCTCCCCTATGGATCAGCGGCGTTCTGCCGGGTTATTCCCGGTTATTCCCAGGGAAAGGCGCCCTTGGATCCCGGGAAGGCGCCCCGGGAGCGGCTCCAGAGCGCTCGGCCCGAAGGCGCCCCCAGCGGGCGGGCTCTGCCAGTGCTGGGCGGGCCCCGCCCCTTGGGCAGCCAATGAGGAGGCGCCAGAGCCGCGCCCCGCCGAGCCCCCGGAGCGCTGAGGGCCGGTCCCACAGAGCCGCGGCCATGGCAGACAAGGGAACACAAGGGTTCCTGCCGCCCTTCCAACACTTCGCCACCAGCGCCATCCACGCCGGCCAGGAGCCCGAGCAGTGGCGCTCCGGGGCCGTGGTGCCGCCCATCTCGCTCTCCACCACTTTCAAGCAGCGGGCGCCCGGAGAGCACGCGGTGAGTGCGGCCGCCCCCGGGGCACTGAGTCACCCACGGGGGACACCGAGCCCTGCTCTGGTCTTGGGCACACCCGGGGGGCCACGAGCACCCGGCGTGTCCCGGCCGGGAGGTCCGAGAGGGAGCATGTCCTGGGAAGGGGAAGGAGCTCCCGATGCGGATGTTTTCCCACGTGGCAGCTCCTGGGCAAACGCGAGCATCTCGTTCCTGCTGGGAGCGGGGCTTTGGCCCAGGGGGGCTGTGGAGTCTCCTCCTTGGGGACATTCCAGAGACCCCTGCAGCGCCATGCTGTGCCCGGTGCTCTGGGATGGCCCTGCTGAGCAGGGATGGGACCGGAGCAGCCGCTGTGATCCCTTCCAGCCTGGCCCAGCCTGGGGTTCTGTGTTCCCGCAGCTGGCGGGGATCGGGAGGGGCTGGGATGAGACCGGGATGAAGTTGGAATGAGGTTGGGATGAGGTCGGGATGAGGTTGGGATGATTCCCGTGTGAAAGCCGGGGGAAGGGGGGCAG
>CM019221.1:29993325-30123229 GCA_009741485.1 Malurus cyaneus samueli
AAAAAAGAGAGAGATAAATCATTCTCTCCTGTCTTTTTTGAAGCCTTTTCCTGGGAAGATTAGAAGAATCCAGCAACAGCTGATCAATGGATGTGCAACCTTCACTGCCAGGAAATACTGCCTGAATTAAAAATTAATTGATTGGGGTCCTTTTGCCAAGGTTATCCCAGGGACTCAGTTTTCCATCTGAGCATGAAGGGATGGAACAGGGAGGAGGATTCTGTGAGCTGAAGGAAACATCTGAGTGATGCTTGAGTGGTTCTTTTGTAAGGAAACCCTTGATAACAAAACAAACCAGATGAGAAACACTGAAATTCATCCCTGCAGAAACCAGCCCAGGCTGAGGTTTAATGGACAGGGGAATGTCCTGGGATGGCGTGACCCAACCTGCTGAAGGACTCGGGCAGAGCTGGTGCACTCTGCACTGGAGAGTGTTTGGAAGAGGGGATTGATAGAAAACAGTGCAACGATCAACACCAATATTGGGACTGGGGCAGCAATGAAGTGTTCAGAGGACATGGAAAACAGAGAAAGAAGTGATTCTGGGGAGATGATGGAATTGGCTGTCTGGAAAGGTCAGACAAAATGCTGGCGGAAGCAAACCTTGGAAGCGTAGGGAGAAAACACACAGTGGAAGACTGCTGCCTTGGGCTAGCAGAGGGCGACTCTGCAAACAAATCTGGGCAAGACAAAGGTGTTGCTATTTCCCCTCATTCAGCATTGCATTCTGTTATTTCTAACCCCATGTTGTGCACAGAGACATTGCAACATCCAGGTAAGAACAGGGGGATCTGCGTCCTACAGTGAAAAGGCTCAAAGAACAGCAAGGTTCCTAGGAAATTCAGAGTTCTGAGAACCACAGACAGGTTTAATCCCTTGAACAAGAAGACTGAAGCCACAGGGTGCTGTACCCACCTCATAGACATGAACTCTGCAGACAACTGTGTCCCCCGCCTTCAGCAGGCGACAGATGTTCAGAATTGCTCCCATACCAGAGGAGTAAGCCAAGGCTGGAAGAGAAAGGAGTCAGTGGCAGATAGGCCATGTTTGATGTGACACAACGAGTCAGACTTGCCTTGGCCTTCCTCACTTTGCCTCTGAAAAGAACCTGTTCTGTCACTCTCTCACTGGGAACAGGGAGCCAGTGAAAGCAGGAGCTTGATGTACACAGCATGGAACCAGCATGGGCACGGGGACAGACTGGGGACAGACTGGGGCAGACTGGGACTCCCACTGCCTCCAGTGCTGCTGCACAAGGGTGGATCCAGCCCAGCTCAGGCATCAGCCACAGCGAGGAAGGACGAGAGACACCCAGGGCTGGAGCTGCTCTTTCCTGAACAAGAAGTGTTGGGCTCTTCCCCACCACGGAGCTGCTCCTGCCCACAACCAACAGCCAGAGCCGTGGGCACAGAATCATGGAATGGTTTGGGACAAAGGGACCCCAAAGCCCACCCAGTGCCACCCCTGCCACAGGCAGGGACACCTCCCACTGCCCCAGGCTGCTCCAAACCCCGTCCAACCCCCGAGGTGCTCACAGTGTTTGGCTCCACTGAGGGCAGCCACAAGTTCTTCCAGGACTTTCCGGTTTGGGTTCCCAGAGCGGCTGTAGTAAAAAGGCTGGTATGGGAATAGGAAACACACATCAGAGAGAGCACTGGGAAAGTTTGGGACAATACCAGAGCCCTGGCTGAGGGCATCCAGCTCCTCCAAGAGAGCAGGAGGGTGACCTGGCACAACATCCAGCTGGGCATCCCCGCTGGAGAAAGGGGTCTGGGCTGCACTGGGGCAAGGAGCCACATTCTCCTGATTTTCCCTGGACTTCCATCTGTGCGTTCTGTGGGAGAAAAGGTCCTGGGCTGCACAGTCCAGTCATCCTCAGAATCCCAGATGGGTCAGGCTGGAAGGGACCATGGGGGTCCCCTGGTCCCAGCTCCCTGCTCAGCAGGGCCATCCCAGAGCACAGGGCACAGGATCGTGCCAAGACAGTCTGAATCTCATGGCGAGACTCCATACTCTGCCTGGAGGAAATTGTTAGGGAAAATGTGTGTCCATCTCCATCATACCCTATTAAAGAGGTGCCACAGGGCACTGGACAACTCCTCCCCCTGAGTTTTTGAAAGCCCAAACATTCCTCTGGCAACACCAGATGCAGCTTTAATGCAAATTCAGGGAAAATTCAATGAGGAAAAAAGATCCATGCATGTGTCCCATTGCCCAGAGGGCAGAAGGGCAGACGAGAGCCTCCCACATTCCCAGGTCCGGGCAGCCCTGGAGCAGCATCTCTTCGAGCCCGCGGGCACCGGGTGCTCCCTGCATGTCTCGGGGCCCCTGCACCCAAGGACACCAGGGCTGAGGGTCCCTCTGGGCTGGGCTCCTCTGGAGCCTGAGCAGCCCGCTCCCTCAGCCTTTCTGGGCACGGAGCTCCTGGCCCTTCCTCATCTCCACAGCCTCCGCCGGCCCCGCTGCAGGAGCTCCCTGTCCCTGCTGGGCTGAGGATCCACAGCTGGACACGGCACCCCCGGGCTGGGCACAGGGGCAGGGTCACTCCGGGCCAGGAGCACCCTGCTGAGCGCCAGGAGCATTCGTTCCTCCATGAGCGGGGCCCAGCGATGGCACCCGAGGGACGGGCAGGGACCGAGCCCAGAGAGCTCTCCCTGCACAGGAGGCAGAACTTCTACCCTGGGCAAGGGACCGAGCTGGGACAGACACCAGAGAACAAAAGGAGTCTCCTCTCTGGGGATATTCTGGAGCCATTGGGACACGATCCTGTGCTGTGAGATGACTCTGCTGGGGCAGAGAGGTGGCACCAGGTGACCCCACTGTGGTCCCTTCCAGCCTTACCCATCCTGGGATTCTGGGATTAAAGATTAATTCACTGGGTCTCCCTCCCAAGGTTATCCAGCATGGACTGACGTCCATGGAACAGCACTTTGGCATCTAAGGACAAAGGGCACACATGTGCTGAAGGCCATGTATGAGTGGTTTTTATTTTTTTTATGGAAACATTTTCTTTACAACAAAACTATGGATAAAATCTGAGCCAAGTCAGATCTAAGGAGAGCAAACCTCTGGATATGTGCAGGGCCACATCCCAGCCTCAGCACACAGCAGAAATTTGGGATTTAGGAGGGAGGAATTTCATCCCACGGTGACAAGTCTGTTCCCTGTAGGGAAGCTCTATTGCTAGATAGCCAAAAAACCCGATTCTCAAGAATTGGTAAGAGTACCATAATCCCAAGCAGGGATTCACTACAAACATCAGTTTTCCTAGAGCCCTTCACATGAGTAATGCCTTGCTTCCATTTCTGGGATGAATAAGGGAGTCCATAATAAGCTGGTAAACAGTGACCTCATGCCTCCAGTAATTAAAAATGCATCGTGAGGCTTCCATCAGCTAAAACCTGAGCCAGTCCATCCGTTCCACAAGAGCAGCTGTGCTCCGTGTGTGTTTCCAGCAAGGGAGAACAGACAGGGGACATCAGAACTACAGATGGTGCCAGCCACTCACATTCTGCCTGAAAATGGGTTTGACTTTCCTTAAAAAAACAAGGAGAGACAGAAAAATCTCTTTGGAAAGACCACTAAAGTATAGAATAAAAGCAAATTGTTGGGGTTTTCCCCCCTAGAATTATTTTAAGTTCCATATTACAACTTTATTAAAAAACTGTTTGGGAAGCAACTGGGTACACCAGGCACAGGAATTCCTAAATCTGCCTAGAATTCTTCTTAGTCACTTGGGATGAGGGAGATGATGCAAACTGGGGAAAGACGAGGTCACCAGGAAGGTAGCTCTGTTTTCACTGCAGGTCTGGTCTTCCTGGCACCTTGGGGGTTGTTTTCCCTGGAAAAAATAGTGAAAAATTCCAATTTCCCAGGAATTTGGGACATCATCATTTTTACAATTATTCATTCCATATTGGAAGCAGAAACTTGCAGAACTGGCCCAGGAGTGGAAGGTGCTGTGGGAAATTGGGAAGCTCTGACCGAGAGAGGTCCTTTCTGAGCTGACAGTGTACGGACAAGGGCTCACCCCACAACAGGGGGGCTGTCCTGCTTTTCCCTTCCCGTGTTTTTGAGGAAGACTTCTCCAAGTCCCATCATTCCCCAAAGAACTTTACATTGAGGGTGTGGGAGAGCACTGAACAGCTGCTCAAGGAGTCGTGGAGTCTCCCTGTCCCGGTCCCTCAGGATGTGGCGGATGGGATCGATCCCTGATCCCGCCTGTCCCTCAGGATGTGCCCGTTGGGATCGATCCCCTAACCCGTCCCTCAGGATGTGTCCGTTGGGATCGGTCCCGTCCCTCAGGATGTGGACGGGGGGGCTTATGGCCGGGATGTGCCGCATCGGGATCGATCCCCCGTCCCTTAGATGTATGGCCATGTTTTTTTTCTGCCCTGTGCGATCGATCCCGTCCCTCAGGATGTGCCCGTTGGGATCGATCCCCGATCCCGCTCCTCAGCCGTGCCCGTCGGGATCGATCCCGTCCCTCAGAATGTGGTTATTGGGACCGGGATGTGCCCGTCGGGATCGATCCCCGAGCCCGCCCCTCAGCCGTGCCCGTTGGGATCGATCCCGTCCCTCAGGATGTGGTTATTGGGACCGGGATGTGCCCGTCGGGATCGATCCCGTCCCTCAGGATGTGCCCGTTGGGACCGATCCCCGATCCCGCCCCTCAGCCGTGCCCATTGGATCGATCCCGTCCCCTCAGGATGTGCCCGTTGGGATCGATCCCGTCCCTCAGGATGTGGTTACAGGGACCGGGATGTGCCTGTCGGGATCGATCCCTGAGCCCGCCCCTCAGCCGTGCCCTAGGATCAAGAATCCCGTTCCCTCAGGATGCGCCCGTTGGGACCGATCCCCGATCCGCCCCTCAGCCGTGCCCGTCCGGGATCGATCCCGTCCCTCAGGCATGCTGACCCCTTGGACGATCCCGATCCCGCTCCCTCAGCCGTGCCCGCCCCCGCCCCGGCCCCTCCCGCACACTCCGCGGCTCCTCCCGCGCGCTCTCGCGGTGCGGCGCAGTCTCGCGAGAGGCAGCGGCCCAAGATGGCGGCGCGGAGCCGAGGCCCGTGAGGTGCGGGCGGAGCTGCGGCCGCTCCGGGGGCTCCGGGGGACCTGGCCCGCGGGCTCGAAGCGCTTCGGGCGCTCCCGCCGGCCATGACCGGCGAGAAGCTCCGCTCGCTGGCAGGGACCACAAGCCCAGCAAGGAAGACGGGACTCTGGCGGCCGGCGAGGACGAGGCGGCCGCGGCGCCCGGGGGCGCCTTCACGGGCGGTAAGGGCGGGGCCGGGGGCACCGCGGGCCCGGCGCTCACCGGCACCGCCCGCCGGCCCGGGCTGCCCCCGCCGGGCCCGAGCGCGGCCCCTTCCCCGTGCACGAGTGTGTGTTCAAGGGGGACGTGCGGCGGCTCTCGGCGCTCATCCGCACCCAGGGCATCGCCCAGAAGGACAGTCACGGTGAGCGGGACACACCGGGGGAACCGGGACTCGGGGCAGGGCGGGAGGTGCGGATCCGGAACGGGGAAATAGGGAATTCATTGGAGTTTTACAGGGGAGGTTCATAAAGGTGCGTAAATCCCCTTTAGGAGAGACTTTGGGCAAGGGATGGAGTGACCGGACAAGGGGAATGGCTTCCACTGATGCAAGACAGGGTTAGATGGGATATTGGGCAGGAATTGTTCACTGCGAGGGGATCAGGCCCTGGCATAGGATGCCCAGAGAGGCTGTGGCTGCCCCTGGATCCCTGGAAGTGTCCAAGGCCAGGCTGGACATTGGGACTTGGAGCTGGCACAGGATGAACTTGGAGATTCATTTCAACCCAAATTATTCCATAATTCCATGATTTTCCTAATACGAGTGAGCAGTGTCAGCTCCAGTACCAGCACAGTGCTGGCAGAGCTGTCTCTAACCAGGTGTTGCTCTGTGTCCAAGATCCCCAAAATTCCTTCCATTTTAAGGTGTCTGAGCTGTCACCTGTTTGTTTTGGGGGGTGATGAGTGATTCCTTTGGCTGTTGGCAGAGCAGTCATTTATATTTCCTCAACCTACAAAAAACAAATCGTTTTCCTCTTTCATTTTAAATGTTGTGCTTCAACTCGTTTGAGAGAGTTGTTCTCTGCTGCTCCTCTGCAAATGCTCTGTCCAATGCAGTGTTGGTGGCAGAGGTGGAATCTGATCCTTGTGCTGCTCTGAAATTTGTAAATATTAAATGTCTTGCCAGGACATCTTAAAGCGCATCAGTGTGGGGAATATTTTATACTGTTAACAAATAAGTCAGCCTGGGGGATCAGTTTGACCTTCATGGTTAGTTTTTAATCTCTATTTTTAATACCTATTTCAAGAGTAACATGATCTGTTTCTGCTGGAGGGTTCCACGTGTGTGGTGTCTGAGAAGTTGTGATAAAGGGAACGCTTGTGTTGTGTTTCTGATAGGGAGGTTGGCTGTGCTTAATTATGGTCTGTAAATTCAAAAGGGACATGAAGGTAGAGGATCTCTGGAATGATGGAGTTGAGAATTACAGCTGTGTCTGTGCTGACTCTGGGCACTGGAGCCCAGCTGAGGGATGCAGAGTAACTCAGGGCTCAGCTCCCAGCCAGGGTGGGCAGGAGTGTTCCCTACAACTGGCACAGCTCTTCCTAAGGGCACTGCTCCAAATCCAGCTACAGATCTGTTTATCCTGCCACCTCCATTCCAGCAAATCCTGCTAGAATGAAAGCAGCAGACTTGGGGAGGATTTTTCCCACTCTGTCTATTCCTGCTGCTGCTTCTCCCTGCTCCTCCTCCAGTTCCTCTTCAAGCAACTCAGCAGCAGCTTCAAATCTTTACTTGGAGGCAGTTCCTTGATCCCTCTTTGCTGTACCGTCACCCTCAGTGATCAAAACATTGATTCTGTCCTTTTTTTAATCCAGATATATCTTATATAAATCTCCAGTTAATATCTCTCTGCTTTCCCAGCTCTGTTTAGAGTTGGGACACTTTAGGGATCTCTGACTCATCACCTTCCTCCAAGTTTTTATTTGAACTGTTAAAAAAAAACCCACAACAAACCTCTTGATGCCTTGACATTCCAAAGGCCTGAGTAACATTTCCTTGTTATTGTTTTCTTCCTGCCTGATTCCATCTGTCACTTGTTTACGAACTGGACTAGGGAATTATTTGGGGGACACTTCAGCTGATTATTTGCTCAGAAATAAGCCAGAGAAATCCTGGGATGTGATAAGGATTGGACAGAGGGGAGAGAGAAGTTATTGTTAATAATCCAGGCCTGTTTTAGTGTTGGTTCAGTGCAGGAAAGCCAAATCCTGTGGAATGGGAGACTCCTGCTGTTCTGCTAAAAGCAATTGAGTGTTAATTGAGTGCCTGCCCAGCTCCCTAAATTAACCTCCAAATCACTGCCCAGAGGAAGGCCAGGATCATTATTCCCAAACAATGAGTTTCCTGGGAGAAGCCTGTAGCTACACCTAGTAGATGACTTATGTTTTTATTATAACATGCATGTAAGAGCTTAAATCCTGCAACAGACAAATCCTCTTGCTGAATTACTGCTGGAAAACAGCTGGAAAATAGCCCTGGCTCTCTCTGAGGTTTGCAGGTACCTCAGCAGAGGTGAAAGGCCACCCGTGTGTGGGGACAGGTGCTGTGTTTGAGGTGTGTTTTTGTGCCAACAGGCCTTGTTTGCTTGGATGTGCACGGGCAGGATTCCAGGAGCTGCTGTAGCTCTGATTCCTTGGGATGAGGGGCTGTCACTGTGCTGGGCACTGGTGAGGCTTCACCTCCAGTCTGGGGTCAGTTCTGGGCCCAGAAGAAGCATTGAAGCCTGAAGACATTGAGGGGCTGCAGGAAACTGGGGAAGGGTCTGGAGCCCCAGGAGGGGCTGAGGGAGCTGGGAAGGGTCTGGAGCCCCAGGAGGGGCCGGGAGAGTTTCAGGCTGGACATCATCAGGAATTTCTCCATGGAAAGGGTGCTCAGGCCTTGGCAGGGGCTGCCCAGGGAGTTTGGATGTCCCTATCCCTGAAAGTATCCAGAGAAGGCCTGGATGTGACACTTGGTGATCCTGGGGGGCTTTTCCAACCTCGCTGGCTCTGTGATTCCATGATTCTGGGAAAGTTTTCCCCCCTGGCTCACAGTGTTTGCATTTCCTGAGCATGGCTGTTTCTCCGTGTTCCTCAGGAAGGTTATTTCCATCCCCTAGCAGAGCCTGGCAGCATCCAGGGTTCCCAGTGCTGTGCTGGCTCCCAGATGTTGGAGCAGCTATTAATAGAAGCAGGAGTTGAGCTGGGTTAGTGTGTAATGAGCTGGGATGTGGCTGCCTGGGATGCTGCCAGTGTCCTGTAAGGATGAAATGCAGGACACATTGAACAGCCCTTTTCAGCCCTTCTCAGGCAAGCAGGGCACAGTTTCCATCTCCATCCCAAATTCCATGATGCTGCAGGGTGCTGGCATTTCTGTGGCAGCCTCTCCCAGATGTGCAGCACGTCCTCTGCGCAGAGCAGGTTCTTCCTGCTGACGAAATGGAGGTTAGAAAATAACCCTGAATTGCACAAGAAATTTGTTTTGCAGCGTTTTTTTCTCTTGACTGCTCTAAGAAAGTATTTAAATGTGCAAAATACAGTTAAATGGAAGAACTTTGCATCCTTAAGCTCCCTAAATAAAGTGTGTCATGAGCCTGGTAGCAGCATTAGTCCAGGAAAAACAGCTCTGGGTGCCTCACAGTGAATATTTAACAACACAAATACCACCTGTGTCACGAGCATTGCCAGGAAAATGGGGACAGGTTTGAAAGGCTGCTGATCATCTCCAAAGCTTTCTTTGGAAATAACAAAAAGGCAGCCTTGTAGTGAAGGCGCTGTTCCTCCTCAATATGCCCAGCACTGTGGTTGTAAGAAATGCGTATCTTTGAAAAATTAATAAAACAGGCTGTTAAATTTTTAATCAGTATCATATCTGTGAGTAGCTTTTAACCCAGATATGTCAGGCTGGGAAGGGATCAGACCCTTCAGCCCGTGGGGAGCAGAGGGGTTTGGGTTGTATCTTCCACAAAAACACAACTGGACCTCTTTGCCTGGAGTGAGTGTTGAGATATCGAAAAAAACCCTCTCTTGGCCCGTGGAATGTGTCTCAGTGTATTTATTTTGACATTTATAATCCACATGGTTGCTTAGAAAAATGTCACTCCTCTGGTGGGTGTTGGTGTGTTCCTGGGTTAGAGCAGGAGCTGGAGTTTCCTAAGGAAGGAATTGCAATGGATTCTGATAACTTTAGTTTAATCTCTTCTTTTTCTATGGTTTGTTTTAGGAAACACTCCTTTACATCTTGCTGTGATGTTGGGACATAAAGGTGGGTAGAACCATTTGTTTTGTTACCTCTTCAGTGATCCTGGAGATTTGGGGGTGGAAGGAAAAAGGGATTTTTTTTCCATTTTCCTGAACTTAATCTTGTATAATCTGGTGAGGTTTTCTGGGAAGAAGATGCCACATGGATTTGGAGAAGAGGGGGAAAATATCTGTGAGCTTTATTCCCAGTATCCCATCTCTCCCTGCCCTCTGGCAGTGGAAAACCATTCCCTGTGTCCTGTCCCTCCATCCCTTGTCCCTAATCCCTCTCCTGGAGCCCCTTTAGGCCCTGGAAGGGGCTCTGAGGTCTCCTTGGATCCTTCTTTTCTCCAGGTGAGCACCCCCAGCTCTGCCAGCCTGTTTGTTTAATTGGAACTGGAATCTGGCTGGTAATTCCAAGCTCATTTGTCTGCTCCCTGCAGAGTGATGTTCTTATCCTGGGCACTGCTTAAGGACCCATAAAAATCCCTCAGTTCCTCTGCTGGGTTCGTCAGGCCATTGTTTATTCCCACAGGAGAGTTTATTCACCAGGGAAGTATCTCTTCCTCCCCAGACACTGAGCCTGCCACTGACTCACAGCTCTTGCATCTGGAATGACCAGTGCAGCTTCCTGTGGCACCTGTGGTAGGAAAATAACCCAGGAAGTCGCTGTCTTGGTGATGAGACATTCGTCAGCCCCAGATGGACCCTGCTCCATCACCTCCAGACACCTCAGGGGGGTTTTAGTGGCCTGTGCTGAGGTTTTCCTGTGGTTGGAAACTGAAGAACCATTTCCAGGGAGCACTGGAAACACTGAAACCCTCCTTGGCTCCTTAATTTTTCCATTCCACTGTCACTTTTCACTCGTGGACAGGGAATGTAGGTGCAGCTGTGTGGTACAGTTGGTTACAGATGTGCCTGTTTGCCCTCTTTAATCCCAAATTCCTCAGGATCTTCATGCTTCAGCTTCCTCTGCTTCCTATACATGTAATGGACTTGGGATTTACCCCAAATCCGTGTCCCTGTGGTCCATTCACCTTTTAGGGAGAGGGATGAAGGCCCTGGCATCTCTTGGTCCATGGTTTGTGTGTGGAGCAGAGAGAGCTGATGTCATACATTAAATACACTTGTTATCTATTTAATATCCTTGTTCCACAGGGCAGTGTGTGTTTGACATGCAGAAATATTATAAAAAGCAAAATCCATGCAGCTGGAGGGACAAGACTCGGTGTTATGTAATTGGTGGCTGATCACCAATTATTTTTAGTGCTGATATTGAACAGGGAAGTGCTGGAAGTAGTTGCATAAATGGCTTTGTTTGTTAGAGTGAGTCAGGATCCAGATCTGTGTTTTGATAAGCTGTGTAATATCTCTGATATGAATTGAGTAGAATTATTTGGATTGATCCCGCTGATGTTTGCTGTAAATAACTTGTGAATGTTTTGTCCCAGAATGTGCCCACCTGCTTTTAGCCCATAATGCTCCAGTAAAGGTGAAAAACGCTCAGGGATGGAGCCCTCTGGCCGAAGCCATCAGCTATGGAGACAGACAGATGAGTAAGCAACCTCTTCATTCATCCAAATTTGCCAATTAATCCCAAACTGGGGCACATTCAGAGCAGGAAAGCAGAGCTCTCAGGCTGTATTATTTTCCCACACCCCTCTTTCAGCTCTCTCAAGGGTTTCTCTCAATCAGCTGAACATTTTCTATCTAAACATGATCAGGCACATCCATTTCCTTGATAAGAAATTGCTCTGGGTTACATAAGCCAGCTGTTAACTCTGCTCAGAGCTAAGGGATTGGGAAAGCTCTGCACGAGTTTTTTGGTTTTAGAATGGGAGTGACAGGATCCAAATGGATTTTAATTGTGGGATCATCTCCTTGGAGCTGCTCCCTGTGGTCACTGGTTTGTTTGGTTGGTATCTGCTGCCAATGGGATGTAGCTTTTAGGCCACATCTCCACAGACCCTGGGGAAATAGAATTTATTATATATTATTGAAATATTATTTATTCACCTCAGTAGTAAAGGGAAATTAAGTAGTAAAATAGTAAAGGAGTAGTAAAGGGAAATTGTTCTACTGCTACTCACTGGTGGATGTTAATAGTATTTGGTACTACCATGTGTGGTGGTGCATTCCTATAGCAGAAAACTCACTGCATATTATATATAAAAATGTATTATTGATACATTAATGCCCTAATATAATATATAATATACATTCTGAAATATATTATATATAATTATAATATATAATAACCATTCTCACGTCAGGTGCTCCTCACTACTGATTTTCTCAGTGGAGTGAGTAGATGTTACACATATTCAGTACCATGTATTTGTATCCACATATTTACTAATGCTGTGTAAAAACCCTCTTGGCATGATGATATCATTTATTTTATGAACTGTTACTGAGGCTTTTCTTCCTGGGGTGGTCAAGGCAGGTTAATGTGAAGTTACTGTAAGTGGGATTAATTTCTCTGATGAAATGTTCCATTGCATTATTGGGTTTAAGACCTCAAATAAGACACTCACCTATAATTACCAACCAAACAGTTCATGGAGTTAATTCCTGTGTAGTTTCAGCACTCCTGAGGAAGCTCAAGCAGCAATCCAGGGAAAGTGTTGAAGAGAAGCGACCTCGGTTATTAAAAGCCCTGAAAGAGGTGAGTTGTGCTGCCAGGACCAGAGGGGATGGAAAGCAGTGACTTGTGCTCTGAGTAGGGACACTCTGGAAAACTGTCAGGAAGCTTTTTCCGTGTTTTCACCAAACATCTGCTCTTAAAAGCAATCTTGGCTCCGTTTTAAGGGGTCACAGAATTATATTTATTTTAAGATCATGCTTCCTTTCAACTTGCAGAAATTGGAATTAAAGGTTTGTGTAAGATAGGCCTGCTCATCATCTTTGCAATCTCAAAGTTAAAGAATCTCTTTATTTCATTAGATTTTTTTTTAGGCTTCCTTGAATCTTGTATTGATGAATAATTTCCTGGTGTGTTCAGTCCCCAATCCCAAATGGCTCCTGCTCAATAATGGAGGAGATTTTTCCTTTCATTCTCCATCAGCATCCAGCAGCCAATTCCCTGTGGGCACAGTGAGACATTGCTCAGTTTGGGGACAGCATTTGTAAAACCCAGCTATTTATCTAAAATGAATTAAATTGTCCCTCTGGAAGCTGAGCTGTGGTGGGGATCCCTGAGCACCCCGAGGTGGGGTTGGCTTTGGCTGCCACGTGCTCTGGAGGCACAGGAAGTTTGACCTGATGATTTCAGCATCTTTCCACAAGGCCAATGGAAATTGGTGTTTGCAATACTCCTGCCTGAAACTTGACTCATTAATTGTTGGATAATTAATTCTAATTCTATGGGGTTGGATGGGATCAATCAAAGCAAGCAGAGAGAGCTCCATAGGTGTTTTTAAACACATATTTACAGTCAGCCTTTTGCAATCCAGGGCTTGATAGTTGTGTGTGTTAGTGTTAAAAAATGATTGCAATGTGAGTTCAAATGGGTGACATCCTTTTATGATTATTGATTCTGCTGCAGCTAAAACTGCAGTAATGTTTCAGTTCACTATAAATTCAAGTACAGCATTAGAGGAAGTTTTCTTGGTTTGGCAAACACGACTTCTGCCTGTCTTTCAGCAGATTTTACAGTTATTTAGCCTAAAAAGCTTGCTAATATGTTCTTCTTTTCTTCTCAGCTAGGTGACTTCTATCTAGAGCTTCACTGGGATTTTCAAAGTTGGGGTGAGTGATTCCATCCTCCTTTCCCAGGGAGATAATGCAATCAGCCCTCAGCACACTTGTTCTCCTCTGCTTTGTGCTGGAACATTCACAATCCAGTGCTGAGTCCTAAAGAAAGTACACACAACTTTTCCCAGAATTATTTTTGCTCACTCTCTTTGGGAGCTGAATTCTCTTATCCCATGACTCAGTGAGGGGGAAGGATCTGTTTGCTTTAAGAATCTGGTTCTACAGAAGGGGTGGAATGGGATGATCCTTAATGTCCTTCCTGACCCAAACCAGTCTGGGATTCCATGATTTTATATTTTATTAAAAGCTTAGTCTTCAAGCTTAATGCTTTGGACCATTTTTTCTGCTTGTGGCTGTTCCACTTTAATTGAAGCCAGGCTTTCAGTTGGTGCAATAGAGAAACTGTCAAATCCCAGAATTCAAATTTGGAACAGCCACAATTATTAGGATTTATCAATAGTTTACCTGTGATGGAGACAGAAATCCTGTCCTGATATTGGAAGCAGTGTGTGCAATTAGAAATCAATTTTATCAGATAGAAATACCCCTGGTGTCAGTCAGTTGTGTTTGAGGTGATGGTGGAAGGTGCTGTCCTTGCATTAAAACACATCCAGAATCAAACTGATGGACTGGTTTTACTGGGAATATTCTGCAGAGGGATCTCAGTGTCCTGATTGCCTTTTCTCTCCCTCCTTTAGTGCCTTTACTTTCCCGAATTCTGCCTTCTGATGCATGTAAAATACACAAACAAGGTATAAATATCAGGTGAGTGCTGCTTTTGTACCCAAATCCTGTGATTCAGGGAAAAGCTGGATCCCAGGGAGCCTGACAGAGTCTGAGCACATCCATGACACAGCACTGTGGAATTTCAGACGCTCTGATTATCTCTTTTGAGCTGAATTTAACTTAAATATAGAGCAAGAGCAGTTCAGCTGGATAAGGCTTTATCTACCAGACAGTGAAGAACAGGGATTGGATATTTTTAACACAGTTGCAAATAATTGTGCTAAATTCTAGCATTTTTGTGGAGAAATGTTGCTGCTCCAGTCTGTAGTTAAAAAAACAGTGATATAAATTCTTTCTTTAAGGTTTTTAATGTGATAAATTCAAAAACTCAGTAGGGTGTTTCAGGAAAGTCTCCAAGCTCAGCTCTTCAGCTGCTTTAGTTTGGAATCAAATGTATTTTCTGGCTTTTTCTTTAGGGGCCAAAGTTTAAAATAAACAAGGAGACAAGAATGTGATCATGGAGGTTCAATCTGTAGAAAGTTTTGTTCTGTTAAAGGTGTAACTTGGGTGTGTAAAGTGAATTTTTAGGTGAAATTTGAGTCGGAGGCTGTTACTTTCCTTCTCATTTCTGTATGAGGCCTGAAGTGAGGGGAAATAGATAAACACAGATTTTTCCTTGGAATCAGAGAAATCTCTGAGGAGTTTTAATCCTTCACCACTTAGACCTGAAGGAGTCCCCCACTTCAGGTTCTTTAATCACCTTTTAAGAGAAATAAATGCTCTGGCAGTACTGGATGTGAATTACTACAGAGATCCACGGCCTTGGTGCCATCTTCTCCCAGTTACTCAGCTCTGCAGGAGCATTTCCTTTGTGTTGGTGAGGGAGAAAAATCGAAATAGCAGTGAGAATGAGTCAAATTTTAAAAAATGAGTTTGTTTCTTAGTCCTCTGCAGAATTTGGGTCACGTCCCAATATTGTTCCTCAGGCCAGGGCAGTGTAGGGCAGTGCTGAGGAGTTGTTTCTCAGTGTGTAGCACATCCTAACTGTGTACATTTTCTCCCTTCCTCATACAATTTTTTGAAGAAAACTTTACCTTTGTAGCAATTTTTTTTCTGATTTCTGCATCCAGGCTTCACTTAGGAAATCCTATAAAAACACAGCCCTTTATGTGTTTATTTGCCATTAGAAAAAATTCACTTTTCTGCTTGAAAGCTGAATTTCCTCATGTGTTTATGAGTCATTTTTGTGCAATTTGGGTTTATTTTCACAGGCTGGACACAACTCTGATAGACTTTACTGACATGAAGTGCCAACGAGGGGATTTAAGCTTCATTTTCAACGGTGACGCCGCACCCTCCGAATCTTTTGTAGTTTTAGACAATGAGCAAAAAGTTTACCAGCGAATACACCACGAGGTAAAGCTCTGGCAAAGGGGTGGGACACATCCCAGGGGTTTTTTGGGGATGTATTAAACAAAATTTGCATCAGAAAGGCCCAAAGAATCTTTTCCTCAGTTGTTACAACTTGAACTGTGAAGCTGACATGGAATTTTATAAGGAAAACCAGCTTTGAATCCAGATTTCTGATTAAGGAAAAACTGGAATAAATGGGAAAGATGTGGTTTAAGTTATGATGTGCTGATTTTATTCTTGGCACTGGGCTCAATTTTGGTGTCCTCAGGTGGGTTTTAGAGCTGCTCTCACTGCTTTTCATCCCTTTGCTCACTCCATGGCCAGATCAGTTGATAACAACGTGTGAGGGTCTGACTCACTGGACCCCCTGTAATTAGTCAAGTCTTTAATTACAGCTTTATCCCCCAATCACTTAAGCAGATGGATTATTGCCTGTGGGAAGGGTGTGGCTGCTGAGCTGCTGGATAAATCCCATCGGGATGCTTTATTCACATTAATATTCAAGATTAAACTATTTGGAAACCATTTGGCCAGAGGTTTTAGAGAACAGTTTGAAAAATCAGGAAATGCTGCTTCTGGGAAAAGATCCAAAGGACAAGGCTTATGGATTTGTATTTATTTGTGTATTTTTAGAAGAAGAAATCGTTGTTTGTAAGTTCTGCTGAGTGTTTTGAAATTTTTCTTCCAGGAATCTGAGATGGAGACAGAAGAGGAGGTTGACATTTTGATGAGCAGCGATATTTACTCTGCCACCTTATCCACCAAATCCATCACGTTCACACGGGCCCAGACGGGCTGGCTCTTCAGGGAGGACAAAACTGTGAGTGGCAGGGAAGCTCAGAGCCTGCTGCTGGGCAGGAGGAGGAGGGAAAAGCTCTGGAAAAAGCATTGGAATTTTTCAGATTTCCTGGAGAAGCTGCCCCTGAATCCCTGGAAGTGCCCAATGCCAGCTGGACAGGGATTGGAGCACTCTGGGATATTAGAAGGTGTCCTTGCCATGGCAGGGGTGGCACTGGGTGGGCTTTAGGGTCCCTTCCCACCCCAGCCAATCCCAAATTCTAAAAGGAGAAGGTGTTCAGGACAAGGAACAATGTCCCTCCCTATATCCCCAACTGTCACAGTTCATTCCATGTGGGATCTCTGTGCTGGGCTGCCTTCAGAAGGAAACACTGGGAAGAAAATCACTGTAACTCTTGGGCAGGGGGAGGACAGATTGTGCTGGAAATGACTTTATTATTATTTATTATCAGAGACTCTGATCTCTACAGGCTGATCCCAGGGAGAGCAGGAAGGATTCTGTGTGCTCCCCTTGGAGAAAAACAGGGATGGGATGCTTTGGAAGGGGATTGCAGTCAGATATCCCTTGGCCACTCAAATTCTTAAAAACTATCTCTGTCTTAAAGCTCTCATGGATAAGAAAAGCCTGGAATTCTGCTGGAATTCTGGGATTGCCCACTGCCAGCCCACGTGGGGAGCTGGGATAATTCCAGCTCAATCCCCAAGTTCCCTTATTGCCATTATTGGATGCCTGAGAATCAAAATGCTTTTATTTTATCTTCTGTGAGTCATTAATGCCCCAATTCCTTTTGTGCAGGAAAGAGTAGGGAACTTCTTGGCAGATTTCTACTTGGTGAATGGACTCGTATTGGAATCCAGGAAAAGAAGGGAACATCTCAGTGAGGAGGACATCCTTCGGAATAAAGCGATCATGGAGAGCCTGAGCAAAGGGGGAAACCTCATGGAGCAAAATTTTGAGGTACTAATTGATATTTTGAGGTAATAATTGATAAACCCTTCCCAAGATGTGGGAGAATAATCTTGCACACCAGTCATCGTGTAAAGTGCATAGATAATGTTTTTATTTCCTTTTGATTGGCATAATTTAAAAATAATAAACACGACCTAGGAGTGTAATTGTGGTGGTGCATTAATGAATTACCCTGATTAGTGCACACAGGGAGGGATTTCTGTGGTTATATTGGGTATTCAGCCTTAATTTGTCTCTTAGAAGAGATGAGGGGTTTGGCTGTGACAAATCACTTCGGATTCTTTCAGCCCCAGAGTTGATTGTGGGGAATGAAAGGGAAGCCAGGAAGGCAATCGTGTTCCTTTGAGCTTCATTAAAATGAAGGAAGCCTGTGATTAGCACCAGGAAATCAAGAGCTCTTCACAACGAGCCAGCCTTCAGCTGGGAACACACACACAGCTTTTGCCGTGATTAATTTATTTCTGTGTGAGAGGGAGCTGCTGCCTTGGCACTCAGAGCCCCGAATTACCTCATTATGGTGGAGCAGCACAGCCCAATCCTATAGACAGTGCCCTTGCAGGCTGAAACCTCAGTGGGGTGAGAGCAGGAGTTGGGGTGAGCAGGGCAGGATTTGTGGCTGTCATTGGGGCTGAGGAGGTGAGCAGGGCAGGATTTGTGGCCAAGGGGTGAGCAGGGCAGGATTTGTGGCTGTCATTGGGATGGAGGGGTGAGCAGGGCAGGATTTGTGGCTGTCATTGGGACCAGAGGGGTGAGCAGGGCAAGATTTGTGCACTCATTGGGGCTGGGGGTTGAGCAGGGCAGGATTTGTGGCCAAGGGGTGAGCAGGGCAGGATTTGTGCACTCATTGGGGCCAGGGGGGTGAGCAGGGCAGGATTTGTGGCTGTCATTGGGATGGAGGGGTGAGCAGGGCAGGATTTGTGGCCAAGGGGATGAGCAGGGCAGGATTTGTGGCTGTCATTGGGACCAGAGGGGTGAGCAGGGCAGGATTTGTGGCTGTCATTGGGACCAGGGGGGCAGCCCCAGGCTGCAGTGTCGGGGTGAGGTGGCACAGGAGAGCTGAGCTGTGTTTGTGTCCCCAGCCCGTGCGCCGGCAGTCGCTGACGCCGCCGTCCCCCAACACCATCTCCTGGGAGGAATACATCTCTGCTGAGAGTGGCAAGTGAGTGCTGCTGGGGCTCCAGGGCTTCCAGGGACCCCTCTGTGTTCCTGGGCTGGGTTGGGGGGTTGTTGTTCTGCATCTGGGGGTGCTGCTGTAGTTCTGTGGGGAGGGGAAACGCTGGGTTGGTTCTCAGGGTCTGCAGAGGGCTGGGAATTGTCCCTGTGTGTGGGAACAGGGTCAGACCTCAGCTGCTGCCAGGGATGCTTTGGGCTGGAAGGGACCTCAAAGCCCATCAGTTCCACCCCTGCCATGGGCATTTCTGGGTGCTGGTTAATGAACACTTCCTGCAGGGTTTATTGACACCATGTTTGTGAGGAACTGTTGGAAGATTTCTTTGAGTAGTTTCCCTGGTTTAGCAGAACTCAATTGTAATCTAAATTAAGGCTTTTTTATCTTTCCTCTGCTCTTTACAATGTAACAAATCCTTTGAAAGTAGGATTCTTCCCTAATGTTTTCTATCCCAAGCCTATTTCTCTTCCTCTAAACCCAGGGTTTCCCTGGGAAATTCTGACTTTGCCTCTCCCTCTCCCTCACAGAGCTCCTCACCTGGGCAGGGAGCTGGTCTGCAAGGAGAGCAAGAAAACCTTCAAAGCCACGATAGCAATGAGCCAGGAATTCCCTTTAGGAATCGAATCGTGAGTCTGAGCTCCTGGCACGGGGGTTATTCCTGTAGGGAATGTTTTAACACTGCAGAATCCTCCAGATCCCTGGGAGTGCAGTCAGGCTGTTAAGAAGGAATCCGTTAAATTGGGGAGCTGGGAGCTGCTGTGGCTGAGGAGGAGCCAAACCCTCACCTGGCTTGAGAAGAGCAGAGCTTTGGGGAGTGCTATCCATAACTGGTCCCCCATGTGCCTGATCCCACAGTAGTCTGAAATTTGGGATTTCCCCCTAAGTTTTAGCACAAAATTGTGTCCCCAAAGCCAGGTCAGCTCCTCGTGTCCATGGAGAAAGGGGGTGGTACCACATCCCTCACCTCCTGTGGAAAATGGGATTTGGACAAACAAGGAATTGCTGTCTTGATCTTGGTTTGTTGTAATTCTGGATCATGGGGAGCTGCAGTGGGGGTGACCCCAAAGCCCTGGGGATGGAGAAGGGGATGATGTCATTGTCACCTCTGTCTCCCTGGTCCCTTTGGATCACGTTTTCCTGTTTCAGAGGGACAGGGGGTGGGAGGAGGATCTGTCACGAGCTCTGCTCTCTTTTGCAGGTTGTTGAATGTCTTAGAAGTCATTGCACCCTTCAAGCACTTTAACAAACTTAGAGAATTTGTTCAAATGAAGCTCCCACCAGGCTTTCCTGTCAAGTTAGGTAAGAGCACACACCAACTCCTGGGGTTTTATGTATCCAGGATTTTGGTTGGAAAAGCCTCTTAAGATCGAGCCCAACATGTTCACTGCCAAGGCCACCACTGCCCCATGTCCCCAAGTGCCACATCCACAGGGATTTCAAATCATCCAGGGATGGAACTCCCATCCGCTGTGGCAGCTGTGCCAGGGCTGGCAGCCTTCCCAGGAAGGAATTTCCCAAATACCCAGTCCAGATCTAAACATGTGCCCTTATTCCTTCAATATATTCAGAAGGTCTTAAATAGAGTTTTGGGAAAGAGCCCTGACCTAGGAATCTGTTCCTGGAGATTTCAGGAGCACAGCAGTGCTGGGGCCTTGCTCCAAGGGCAGTGGGATGTGCTGGATTATTATTCCTGCTTTGGAGGAGGATCTCAGGTGTGGAGTATTGCGTAGCATTCCTGTGTTTCCTTCAAGGACTACTGGTGATAGATTTATTTTAAGTGAAAAAATATAAAACTATTGGACTTGTAACAGATGGGAATGTCCAAAATTAATTTGTTCATGGGATAGATGATCCCATCTCCATAAACAGGAGTCTCTTTCCTAAGAGATGCAGGATTTGTGGAATTGCAGGGCGCTGTGTGAGCCTGGACAGGCTGTGCTCTACCTCTGCCATATTTGCACAGCATTCCAGAGCACTTTGGGTTGGGAGAGACCTCAAATTTCCTGCATAGCAGGGACACCTCCACTGTCCCAGGTGCCTCTAAACCTGTCCAGGATGGGATTGGTGCCATTTCTGTGCCCTTGAGCGTGCCCTGTTCCCTGCCCCGCAGATATCCCGGTGTTCCCCACCATCACGGCCACTGTGACGTTCCAGGAGTTCCGCTACGACGAGTTCGATGACTCCATCGAAATACCCCTGGTGTCAGTCAGTTGTGTTTGAGGTGATGGTGGAAGGTGCTGTCCTTGCATTAAAACACATCCAGAATCAAACTGATGGACTGGTTTTACTGGGAATATTCTGCAGAGGGATCTCAGTGTCCTGATTGCCTTTTCTCTCCCTCCTTTAGTGCCTTTACTTTCCCGAATTCTGCCTTCTGATGCATGTAAAATACACAAACAAGGTATAAATATCAGGTGAGTGCTGCTTTTGTACCCAAATCCTGTGATTCAGGGAAAAGCTGGATCCCAGGGAGCCTGACAGAGTCTGAGCACATCCATGACACAGCACTGTGGAATTTCAGACGCTCTGATTATCTCTTTTGAGCTGAATTTAACTTAAATATAGAGCAAGAGCAGTTCAGCTGGATAAGGCTTTATCTACCAGACAGTGAAGAACAGGGATTGGATATTTTTAACACAGTTGCAAATAATTGTGCTAAATTCTAGCATTTTTGTGGAGAAATGTTGCTGCTCCAGTCTGTAGTTAAAAAAACAGTGATATAAATTCTTTCTTTAAGGTTTTTAATGTGATAAATTCAAAAACTCAGTAGGGTGTTTCAGGAAAGTCTCCAAGCTCAGCTCTTCAGCTGCTTTAGTTTGGAATCAAATGTATTTTCTGGCTTTTTCTTTAGGGGCCAAAGTTTAAAATAAACAAGGAGACAAGAATGTGATCATGGAGGTTCAATCTGTAGAAAGTTTTGTTCTGTTAAAGGTGTAACTTGGGTGTGTAAAGTGAATTTTTAGGTGAAATTTGAGTCGGAGGCTGTTACTTTCCTTCTCATTTCTGTATGAGGCCTGAAGTGAGGGGAAATAGATAAACACAGATTTTTCCTTGGAATCAGAGAAATCTCTGAGGAGTTTTAATCCTTCACCACTTAGACCTGAAGGAGTCCCCCACTTCAGGTTCTTTAATCACCTTTTAAGAGAAATAAATGCTCTGGCAGTACTGGATGTGAATTACTACAGAGATCCACGGCCTTGGTGCCATCTTCTCCCAGTTACTCAGCTCTGCAGGAGCATTTCCTTTGTGTTGGTGAGGGAGAAAAATCGAAATAGCAGTGAGAATGAGTCAAATTTTAAAAAATGAGTTTGTTTCTTAGTCCTCTGCAGAATTTGGGTCACATCCCAATATTGTTCCTCAGGCCAGGGCAGTGTAGGGCAGTGCTGAGGAGTTGTTTCTCAGTGTGTAGCACATCCTAACTGTGTACATTTTCTCCCTTCCTCATACAATTTTTTGAAGAAAACTTTACCTTTGTAGCAATTTTTTTTCTGATTTCTGCATCCAGGCTTCACTTAGGAAATCCTATAAAAACACAGCCCTTTATGTGTTTGTTTGCCATTAGAAAAAATCCACTTTTCTGCTTGAAAGCTGAATTTCCTCATGTGTTTATGAGTCATTTTTGTGCAATTTGGGTTTATTTTCACAGGCTGGACACAACTCTGATAGACTTTACTGACATGAAGTGCCAACGAGGGGATTTAAGCTTCATTTTCAACGGTGACGCCGCACCCTCCGAATCTTTTGTAGTTTTAGACAATGAGCAAAAAGTTTACCAGCGAATACACCACGAGGTAAAGCTCTGGCAAAGGGGTGGGACACATCCCAGGGGTTTTTTGGGGATGTATTAAACAAAATTTGCATCAGAAAGGCCCAAAGAATCTTTTCCTCAGTTGTTACAACTTGAACTGTGAAGCTGACATGGAATTTTATAAGGAAAACCAGCTTTGAATCCAGATTTCTGATTAAGGAAAAACTGGAATAAATGGGAAAGATGTGGTTTAAGTTATGATGTGCTGATTTTATTCTTGGCACTGGGCTCAATTTTGGTGTCCTCAGGTGGGTTTTAGAGCTGCTCTCACTGCTTTTCATCCCTTTGCTCACTCCATGGCCAGATCAGTTGATAACAACGTGTGAGGGTCTGACTCACTGGACCCCCTGTAATTAGTCAAGTCTTTAATTACAGCTTTATCCCCCAATCACTTAAGCAGATGGATTATTGCCTGTGGGAAGGGTGTGGCTGCTGAGCTGCTGGATAAATCCCATCGGGATGCTTTATTCACATTAATATTCAAGATTAAACTATTTGGAAACCATTTGGCCAGAGGTTTTAGAGAACAGTTTGAAAAATCAGGAAATGCTGCTTCTGGGAAAAGATCCAAAGGACAAGGCTTATGGATTTGTATTTATTTGTGTATTTTTAGAAGAAGAAATCGTTGTTTGTAAGTTCTGCTGAGTGTTTTGAAATTTTTCTTCCAGGAATCTGAGATGGAGACAGAAGAGGAGGTTGACATTTTGATGAGCAGTGATATTTACTCTGCCACCTTATCCACCAAATCCATCACGTTCACACGGGCCCAGACGGGCTGGCTCTTCAGGGAGGACAAAACTGTGAGTGGCAGGGAAGCTCAGAGCCTGCTGCTGGGCAGGAGGAGGAGGGAAAAGCTCTGGAAAAAGCATTGGAATTTTTCAGATTTCCTGGAGAAGCTGCCCCTGAATCCCTGGAAGTGCCCAATGCCAGCTGGACAGGGATTGGAGCACTCTGGGATATTAGAAGGTGTCCTTGCCATGGCAGGGGTGGCACTGGGTGGGCTTTAGGGTCCCTTCCCACCCCAGCCAATCCCAAATTCTAAAAGGAGAAGGTGTTCAGGACAAGGAACAATGTCCCTCCCTATATCCCCAACTGTCACAGTTCATTCCATGTGGGATCTCTGTGCTGGGCTGCCTTCAGAAGGAAACACTGGGAAGAAAATCACTGTAACTCTTGGGCAGGGGGAGGACAGATTGTGCTGGAAATGACTTTATTATTATTTATTATCAGAGACTCTGATCTCTACAGGCTGATCCCAGGGAGAGCAGGAAGGATTCTGTGTGCTCCCCTTGGAGAAAAACAGGGATGGGATGCTTTGGAAGGGGATTGCAGTCAGATATCCCTTGGCCACTCAAATTCTTAAAAACTATCTCTGTCTTAAAGCTCTCATGGATAAGAAAAGCCTGGAATTCTGCTGGAATTCTGGGATTGCCCACTGCCAGCCCACGTGGGGAGCTGGGATAATTCCAGCTCAATCCCCAAGTTCCCTTATTGCCATTATTGGATGCCTGAGAATCAAAATGCTTTTATTTTATCTTCTGTGAGTCATTAATGCCCCAATTCCTTTTGTGCAGGAAAGAGTAGGGAACTTCTTGGCAGATTTCTACTTGGTGAATGGACTCGTATTGGAATCCAGGAAAAGAAGGGAACATCTCAGTGAGGAGGACATCCTTCGGAATAAAGCGATCATGGAGAGCCTGAGCAAAGGGGGAAACCTCATGGAGCAAAATTTTGAGGTACTAATTGATATTTTGAGGTAATAATTGATAAACCCTTCCCAAGATGTGGGAGAATAATCTTGCACACCAGTCATCGTGTAAAGTGCATAGATAATGTTTTTATTTCCTTTTGATTGGCATAATTTAAAAATAATAAACACGACCTAGGAGTGTAATTGTGGTGGTGCATTAATGAATTACCCTGATTAGTGCACACAGGGAGGGATTTCTGTGGTTATATTGGGTATTCAGCCTTAATTTGTCTCTTAGAAGAGATGAGGGGTTTGGCTGTGACAAATCACTTCGGATTCTTTCAGCCCCAGAGTTGATTGTGGGGAATGAAAGGGAAGCCAGGAAGGCAATCGTGTTCCTTTGAGCTTCATTAAAATGAAGGAAGCCTGTGATTAGCACCAGGAAATCAAGAGCTCTTCACAACGAGCCAGCCTTCAGCTGGGAACACACACAGAGCTTTTGCCGTGATTAATTTATTTCTGTGTGAGAGGGAGCTGCTGCCTTGGCACTCAGAGCCCCGAATTACCTCATTATGGTGGAGCAGCACAGCCCAATCCTATAGAGCCAAGGGGTGAGCAGGGCAGGATTTGTGGCTGTCATTGGGATGGAGGGGTGAGCAGGGCAGGATTTGTGGCTGTCATTGGGACCAGGGGGGCAGCCCCAGGCTGCAGTGTCGGGGTGAGGTGGCACAGGAGAGCTGAGCTGTGTTTGTGTCCCCAGCCCGTGCGCCGGCAGTCGCTGACGCCGCCGTCCCCCAACACCATCTCCTGGGAGGAATACATCTCTGCTGAGAGTGGCAAGTGAGTGCTGCTGGGGCTCCAGGGCTTCCAGGGACCCCTCTGTGTTCCTGGGCTGGGTTGGGGGGTTGTTGTTCTGCATCTGGGGGTGCTGCTGTAGTTCTGTGGGGAGGGGAAACGCTGGGTTTGGTGTCTCAGGGCTCTGCAGAGGGCTGGGAATTGATCCCTGTGTGTGGGAACAGGGTCAGAGCCTCAGCTGCTGCCAGGGAATGCTTTGGGCTGGAAGGGACCTCAAAGCCCATCAGTTCCACCCCTGCCATGGGCATTTCTGGGTGCTGGTTAATGAACACTTCCTGCAGGGTTTATTGACACCATGTTTGTGAGGAACTGTTGGAAGATTTCTTTGAGTAGTTTCCCTGGTTTAGCAGAACTCAATTGTAATCTAAATTAAGGCTTTTTTATCTTTCCTCTGCTCTTTACAATGTAACAAATCCTTTGAAAGTAGGATTCTTCCCTAATGTTTTCTATCCCAAGCCTATTTCTCTTCCTCTAAACCCAGGGTTTCCCTGGGAAATTCTGACTTTGCCTCTCCCTCTCCCTCACAGAGCTCCTCACCTGGGCAGGGAGCTGGTCTGCAAGGAGAGCAAGAAAACCTTCAAAGCCACGATAGCAATGAGCCAGGAATTCCCTTTAGGAATCGAATCGTGAGTCTGAGCTCCTGGCACGGGGGTTATTCCTGTAGGGAATGTTTTAACACTGCAGAATCCTCCAGATCCCTGGGAGTGCAGTCAGGCTGTTAAGAAGGAATCCGTTAAATTGGGGAGCTGGGAGCTGCTGTGGCTGAGGAGGAGCCAAACCCTCACCTGGCTTGAGAAGAGCAGAGCTTTGGGGAGTGCTATCCATAACTGGTCCCCCATGTGCCTGATCCCACAGTAGTCTGAAATTTGGGATTTCCCCCTAAGTTTTAGCACAAAATTGTGTCCCCAAAGCCAGGTCAGCTCCTCGTGTCCATGGAGAAAGGGGGTGGTACCACATCCCTCACCTCCTGTGGAAAATGGGATTTGGACAAACAAGGAATTGCTGTCTTGATCTTGGTTTGTTGTAATTCTGGATCATGGGGAGCTGCAGTGGGGGTGACCCCAAAGCCCTGGGGATGGAGAAGGGGATGATGTCATTGTCACCTCTGTCTCCCTGGTCCCTTTGGATCACGTTTTCCTGTTTCAGAGGGACAGGGGGTGGGAGGAGGATCTGTCACGAGCTCTGCTCTCTTTTGCAGGTTGTTGAATGTCTTAGAAGTCATTGCACCCTTCAAGCACTTTAACAAACTTAGAGAATTTGTTCAAATGAAGCTCCCACCAGGCTTTCCTGTCAAGTTAGGTAAGAGCACACACCAACTCCTGGGGTTTTATGTATCCAGGATTTTGGGTTGGAAAAGCCCTCTTAAGATCGAGTCCAACCATTCCCCAGCACTGCCAAGGCCACCACTGCCCCATGTCCCCAAGTGCCACATCCACAGGGATTTCAAATCCATCCAGGGATGGGAACTCCATCCCTGCCCTGGGCAGCTGTGCCAGGGCTGGCAGCCCTTTCCAGGAAGGAATTTCCCAAATACCCAGTCCAGATCTAAACATGTGCCCTTATTCCTTCAATATATTCAGAAGGTCTTAAATAGAGTTTTGGGAAAGAGCCCTGACCTAGGAATCTGTTCCTGGAGATTTCAGGAGCACAGCAGTGCTGGGGCCTTGCTCCAAGGGCAGTGGGATGTGCTGGATTATTATTCCTGCTTTGGAGGAGGATCTCAGGTGTGGAGTATTGCGTAGCATTCCTGTGTTTCCTTCAAGGACTACTGGTGATAGATTTATTTTAAGTGAAAAAATATAAAACTATTGGACTTGTAACAGATGGGAATGTCCAAAATTAATTTGTTCATGGGATAGATGATCCCATCTCCATAAACAGGAGTCTCTTTCCTAAGAGATGCAGGATTTGTGGAATTGCAGGGCGCTGTGTGAGCCTGGACAGGCTGTGCTCTACCTCTGCCATATTTGCACAGCATTCCAGAGCACTTTGGGTTGGGAGAGACCTCAAATTTCCTGCCATAGCAGGGACACCTCCACTGTCCCAGGCTGCTCTAAACCCTGTCCAGGGATGGGGATTGGTGCCATTTCTGTGCCCTTGAGCGTGCCCTGTTCCCTGCCCCGCAGATATCCCGGTGTTCCCCACCATCACGGCCACTGTGACGTTCCAGGAGTTCCGCTACGACGAGTTCGATGACTCCATCTTCACCATTCCCGACGACTACAAGGAGGATCCCAGCCGCTTCCCGGACCTCTAAGGGCCCCGGGAGGTTCCTGGGGATCATCCCCAGTGGCACCCAGGGCAAGGGCGTGGCTGCAGCCCCGGAGGGCAGAGCCAGCACGGAGCACACACGAGGCCGCAGCAAAGGGAACGAGCAGCAGCGCGGATGTGCTGCCACGGCCGCTCCTGCTGCCATTCCCTTTGGCACAGCCAGTCCTGCCAACCCCCCCCAGCTGGGAGGAGCTGCTGCTTTTTAAAGTTTTTTATGCTCGTGGCCATCCACGGAGCATTGCTGGACCTTGGCACCGGGGTGAGCCCCTCGGCCGTCCCTGCTCCCCGTTCCCTGAGCTGGCAGCTCAGCCGTGGAATGTCGGCAGGTATCCCGAAGGAATGCCTTGGCTGTAAATGAATGAACCAAACGGGCACCACTGACTCTTGGATTTCCTCCTGCAATCCTGGGCAGAGCTGGCTGTGCTCTGCAGAGAGTGAGGCACCTCCCTGCCTGATCCCTCATTCCTGCTTCTCTCTCTGCTCCCCTGTTTGGGGGAGCACTCCAGGGCTGCCTGGCCAGAAATGTCATTGTCATCCTTTATTTGACCCTCGCTTGGGAGAGTTGTCCTGGAAAGACCGAGCACCACCAGGTCAGTTCGTGTGTCCCCTCAGCAGCCCTGGAAAACTGGGATGCACAGAGCCTGGGAAAAGCTGGGGCATTAATTACCCCTTCCTGCAGGAGGAGCTTTCCCTGTGCTCGGGGTCACTGTGGTGCTCACGGGAGCTTGCACTGGGATGTTTCCACAGGAGTTTCCAGTCTCTTTGTGTTTTAATCACACAGAATCCCAGACTGGTGTGGGGTGGGAGGGATCTTAAGGCTTGTCCAGCCCCCCATCATGGATATTTCAGTACTCCAGCTTCTCGAGCTTATTCCCATTCCCAGTGGTTCCAGTCTCCTCATCTGACAATAATCCACCTTTTTGGGGTTTCTTAGGCAGGATTTGTGCAAAAGGCTGATGGTGCTATTTGTTTGTATGAAGAAATTTAGATTCAAGTGCTGTGGTGTCATTGTACAAAAGTGTAAATATTTTCCAAATTATATTCTTTGTGCACTGTAGGTAAAACTTTTTCTGGAATTCCATAGAGTTAAGGATCAAAGTTTATAATGAAGAGGATCTTTGATGCTCAGTGGAGGGAACAGCTGTGCTGAGCACGAGGGACAAGGGAAGGGCTCAGCACAGTGCAAGGTGTCAGGCACACCTGAGAGCAGGGGATTCCACACTGCTGGAATCTGGGATCCATCCCAAAGAGGCTGCTCTGGGCAGGGAATCACTGTCAGTGGAGTCTGGGTGCACCGGGGTGGGAAGGGGGGGTTGGTCCTTCCCAAAACCTCTGGGGAGCAGGGGAGCACTGGGATTTGTGGGAATAGGGGAGCACTGGGACAGGGCAGCAGTGCAGCTTTGGTGTTAACTCAAACTCAAATCCAAAATAAAACTTTAGGGAAAACGAGCAAAGGGAAATGCCTCCTGCAGAGCTGTGTCAGGGCGGGTGTGGAGCATCCACCAGGAATGATGGAACTTGTTGTCCAAGTAAGGATGAATTCCTGGCGTGTTTCACACCTCTGGGATGAACTGACACCACTGGTGCTGCTCTGGGAGCCGGCTGGGAACCTCTGGGACACACTGGGAATGGCCGTGGGGCTGAGCTGGAGCTTGGACTGGTGCCTGTGGGCAGCACAGGGCTCTGTCCCCTCCCTCCCCGGTGTCCCCTGTCCCCTCCCTGGGGTCCTTTGGTCCCTTGAGGATGTTTTATGTAGCTGCAGGACCTGTGCCAGGTGTGGAGCTGAAACTGGTGCCATACAGAGCACCTCAGTCCTTGGGAATTTCAGTGAAGGAGGAGGATCCTCCCCAAGGTGAATGTCAGAAATGGCGTTCCTCAGTGGTACAGGGAGGATCCGTGGATTTGTGTTTGTTTGCAGTGTTGGTTATCCCAAATCCATCCCTGGCTCCATGGAAGCGTTGCTGGGGCTGTGGGGCCTGGGCAGTGCAGCCACTGCTGGATCCCAGGATGGATCCTGGGCTTGGAACTGGAGAACAGAAAGGACTGAGGCTGCTGTGGCTCATAGGGCAGGTCCTGGAAGGGTTCCTGTGGTTTCCATGGCCTCGGGCTGCAGCTTTGGGGGATTTTGCCCCTCCAGGACATGGCTGCTCCCTCGGACACCTCCAGCCTTTGCAGGGAGGGCTGCAGGGAGTTGTTCCTGAGGTTGGTTCTGCACTGGAATGTGGGCACAGGAGTGGAGCTGTCCTGTTCTGCTTTGTCCCAGGGAACACCCCTGGCTGATCCCACCCTCCCTGTGGAGCTGAGGGACAGCAATTCCCTGCATTGTCCCCAGCTCCCAGGGCAGCAATTCCCTGCATTGTCCCAGCTCCCAGAGCTCTCTGTGGAGCTGAGGGACAGCAATTCCCTGCATTGTCCCAGCTCCCAGGACAGCTCCTGGAGCAGAGGGACAGCAATTCCCCTGCATTGTCCCAGCTCCCAGAGCTCTCTGTGGAGCAGAGGGACAGCAATTCCCCTGCATTGTCCCAGCTCCCAGGACAGCTCCTGGAGCAGAGGGACAGCAATTCCCTGCATTTGTCCCAGCTCCGAGCAGAGGGACAGCAATTCCCTGCATTGTCCCAGCTCCCAGAGCTCTCTGTGGAGCTGAGGGACAGCAATTCCCTGCATTGTCCCCAGCTCCCAGGACAGCTCCTGGAGCAGAGGGACAGCAATTCCCTGCATTGTCCCAGCTCCCAGGACAGCTCCCGGAGCAGAGGGACAGCAATTCCCTGCATTGTCCCAGCTCCCAGGACAGCTCCTGGAGCAGAGGGACAGCAATTCCCTGCATTGTCCCAGCTCCCAGAGCTCTCTGTGGAGCAGAGGGACAGCAATTCCCTGCATTATCCCAGCTCCCAGGACAGCTCCCGGAGCTGCTCTCGGTACTTTTCCCTCCTCCTGGGATCTGAACATTCCGAGTGAGGAGTTCTCAGTAGGGACACCTGGGCAGATTCCCAATGGATGCTCTGCAGGAATCCTCAGTGAGAACCTGTGGATCCCGAGGGACTGCCTGGGTTATTATCCATGTTTATATCCATGTTTTCTCCACCAAAGCCTGTTCCTGTCCCTGGGGTTGTGTTGCATGGACACAGGGAATGTTTGTGGGGCTGGAGGTGTCCCCAGCCCTGTGGGGCACAGGGTCCCATGGCTCCAGGAAAGACCCTTTCTGAGCAGGATTGATCCAGCAGGGCCTCACCTCGGGTTTCCCTTTTTCCCCAAGGCCAGGCTCGCTGTTCCAGGAGGTTTTGTTGTGTCCCTGCAGCTGCTCAAGCTCATCCCTGTGCCCTGGACATTTTGGGGACACCGGGAGCAGCCTCCAGGACAGCCCAGCTGGGAGTGGGGTCCGAGGGAGGAGGAAAAGGGAACTGGGACAGGCTGGGTAGGAATCACATCCTGCTGCTCTGGGGGTTGGGGCTGCCCGGCCTGGGGCTCCCCTCCCACCACATCTTTTCTTCCTGAGGTTTTTTATGGCTCTTAAAAGACAACCAGGAATTTTGCTCAACCCAATTCCGACCTCGCTGTGGGAGGATCCCGCAGGTTGTTCCTGAACCAAACCGTTCCTCTGGTCTTCCAAGCTCCTGCCCTGTCCTGTGACAAAGGGAACTCCCTGGTTTTCCTCTCCCGGAGCTGCTGTCCAGCCACTGCAATTCCTGATTCCTGCCTTGAATCCATTCATCCCCCGGGTGTGTTTGTGCTGGAATCCCACCGTGTTCCGTTGCTATTCCCAGCATCCCTCTGTTATTTTACTGTCTCTGCTCCTGAGTTGTAATTCCCGCCAGGAGAACTGCGTTATTTAATCCGGATTAACCAATTCCTGTAATGCTGCAGTTTCACTTTTTCTTTTCCTGACAATTTGTAACTCCCATGGAAAACAAGTCACCTCTGTCGTGTTTTCCTGCCGTCTGCTCCCTGTTTTTCTCTGCCCTTCACTCATAGTCACTTTGGGTTGTATCCTTCGTTAGAATAAAGACCAAACAATGCTGTTGGATTGGGAAGCTGCTCCACCGGTGCAATCCAGGCTTCCCTCTCCTGTCCCGGGAGGGACTCGGCTCCGCTCTGGGCGGGATCGGAGGGGAGGGAACGAGCTCCTGCTGCTGCGTTCTGCAAGGGCATTTTCTTGGTCATTTTTTAAATAAAATCCTGCATTTTCATTACAGCCTCTGCTCGGCCCTCTGTGAATCCCAGGTTTGATGGGGAAGGGACAGGGGAGGAGCTCCCAGAGCTGAGGGAGGAGGTTGGGAAAAATGGGCTTTGGCCTTGCAGAAGGGTGGGTGGTTTGAGAGGATTTTGGTCTGGTAGTTTCTTTTGGTTTTGAGGGGAACTGTTTGGGGATTTTTCTTAATTTTTTTCTTTTTTTAATGAGGGCTGGGGCATTATTGGTTTCTGGTTTTTAAAACTGGAAGGGCCTCTGAAGTCTCCCAGAGCCTCCTCTTGCTTTTCATCCACCAGTACTCCCCGATCCTCAGCAGTCCCATAAACCTCCACATTTCCATTTTAACCCATTTCTCCCCAAAAGTTACGTAATTTCTTCTTCAATGTAACAGGTAGATGGAAACAAAGTTCCCTCTCAGGAATGAGGTAAAGTTTGGTGCATCCAGCGGTGGAAATAAAACCCAGGAGTTTTCTAGGAAGAGGAGCTGAAGTTTCAGGGTTTTATTATCAAAGTTTTGTAAAACATTTTCCGAAACTGTACATCGACATGGCACAGACTGTCGGCTACTTTTGTCTCTTTACCTGCACAAAAGTAAAAGCTCTGGAGCTGCTGGAACTAAGGAACAGCTTTGGGTAACTACTCTGCAAATACCATGGGATCACCGAGTGCGGGAGGGAGGGAGCAGCCGGGACAGGAACACAAATTCATCCGTTTGTACAACTTAAGATCAAGTAAAAAGTTCATTATCAATGGACTTGCCTTAAAAACAGACCAAGGTCATGTTAAAATGCACTCCCTGCTGCAGCGGGTGAGCTCCTGAGCCCCCAGCCCCGGGGAAAGCTGCTCCCCCAGGCTTCCCTCACTGGGCACAGCCAGGATTCCCCTTCCCTTCCCGAGGGCAGGAGAGTGTGGGGCTGAATGGACCCGGTGGAGAGGGAGTCCTCAAAAAGGTCGGGGCACTGAGCCCTGGGCAAAGCCAAAAACAACCCAGGGGAAACCAAACCCAGCTAAGCCCAGCATGGGGCTGAAAACCAAAACTGAAGCCAAGAGCACAGAGCTGGTGCGATCCAGGGCTGGCTCTGGAGTGCCTGGAGTCCCCCTCCATGGCCGTGCTGGGGGCTGCAGGACAGGGGGGCAGTGCCTCACTCCTGGGGCATTTCATAGGACAGGAGGGCTGTGCCTCACTCCTGGGGTGCTCCTGCAGGACAAGGGGGCTGTGCCTCATTTCTGGGGTGTTCCTGCAGGACAGGGGGGCTGTGCCTCATTCCCGGGGTGCTCCTGCAGGACAGGGGTGCTGTGCCTCATTCCCGGGGCGTTCCTAAAGAACAGGGGGGCTGTGCCTCACTCCTGGGGCGTTCCTTAAGGACAAGGGGGCTGTGCCACGCTGCCCCCGCTCCCAGGACGTTCCCACACTGCTGTGCCCCGCTGGCTCAGCCCGGGACACTCCGGAGGGAGGGAAGGAGGGGGCAGGGAGGGACGTGCGGCCTGGCCCTGCCCCGGAGCAGAGCAGGGGGTCCCTGTCTCAAGCTTTGGGTGTGAGTTAGTATCGGGATGGACAGACCATGGAGAGCTCGGAGCTGGATACATCTAGGTTGAGGATTAACAAGTACAGCATAAAGGATCACACTGGAGGGGCTGAGGGCGGGCTCAGTCGCTCATGTCCATGTCCTCCTCGTGGTGGTCATCCCCGTTCACCTTGGACTCCCGGCCTGTGTCCCCGCTGCCCTTCTCAGCTCCGGGCTCCTTCCCTTTGGGGGAGGGAGCATCCACCACCTTCTTCTCCTCCTTCTTCTCCTTCTCGCTGTCGTAGCCCTGTTCCTCCTCGTCGTAGTCCCTTGTGACCTGCTTTGCCAGGGAAAGGGGCACGTTAACACCTCGCTGTGGGGCGGGGCGGGGGAGATGTGGGGCAGGGCTGGCAGCAGCTCCAGGGGTTTATGGAACATACTTTCACATCCTTATCGCTCTCCGATTTCCGGTCTCGATCCTTCTCCTTGTCTTTGCTCTTCTTTTTCTTGCTCGTTGACCGCTCCCTCTCGTCTCTGCTCCTCTCCTTGTCTTTATCCTTCTTCTTTTCCTTTTTATGCCTGTGAGGATACAGCAGGGACAGGGATGAAGTCCAGCACCACCACCCACAGTGCACAACAAATCCAAAGGAAAATGGCAGAGTGCAAGTAAGAACAGCTCTGCTTTCAGGAAATATCCCAAATCCCCATTTCTTAGCTCTGCATCACCACTAAGCCAAGGCTGAGAAATGCTGTGGTAAATGGAACCACGGAATCTCCTGAGCTGAAGGGCCCCACAGGGATCACAGAGTCCAAATCCTGGACAGTAAGAACAGCGATGTTCCAGCGTTTCCCAAAGCAGCACCTCGAGCTCCCCATCCTGAGCCAAGGTCACAAAATGCCCAGGCCACCCAAAATCAGTTGATTCCCACAGTGCAGAACCAAAGGCACTGGGAATCCCTGTCCTGCAACACCGGACCCTCGGAGCTCCAGCCAACCCCAGGGCAGCTCCATGCTCAGAGGGAGCAGAGATCCACCCCAAACAGAATCCCCTGGGAGCCTCCCTGCAGGACACAATTTGGGAATTTCCCACCCACACACCATCTTTTCCAGCCAAGTGTTTCCCTGACCTTCTGGGTGACGGGGACCGGGACATTTTCCGTTTGGGAGACCTGGGCTTTTTCGGGGACCGTGTCCCGCTGCGGCTCCGTCTGCGCCGCCGTTCTCTGCAGGGAGGGACAGACACGGAGGATTTGAAATCAGTGGTTATTTTTTCACAAGTGCATCCCCAACTCCAACCCCAGCCCTGCTCGCAGAGTACTAAAGAATTGTTTAAAATCCAAGTTAAATTTGGAAGTTTTTTTAGAAAATGAAAACATCTTTTGCCTGGATTTACTCCCTGAATCAGGAAGAGCTTGGCTGTGACCTTGGAGCATCAAACTCTGACACAGAGCAAGGAGAAACTGTTCTAAGGCCAAAGAATTCACCTCAAACACTACAGGAAAATTAATGTGTCCTACAGACACAGGTGGTACCACATCCACACTGCAATCATGATCCAATGGGATCCAAGCATAGTTTGGGTTGGAACCTCAAAGCTCATTCCACCCCCCAGGGACACTTTTCACCTGCTCTATTAGGAGACTATTTTTTTTCTATTTAATATCAACACTTTCCAGTTGCTTTATTACAAGAACGTTTTTTTCTATTTAATATGAGCACTTTTCACCTGCTCTATTATGAGAATATTTTTCTATTTAATATCAACACTTTTCAGCTGCTCTATTATGAGAATATTTTTTCTATTCAACATTAAAGTGGATTAAAATCCTGCTGGGAACAGAGACCAGGGAAAATCCCATTTCTGTACCTGCTTGTGCTTCTGGATCTTCTGGTTGTGCTGTAGCTTTTGGGGGGAGTTTTAGAACGTTTCTTTTCTTTCTCTTCCTTCTTTTTATCCCTTTTGGAAAAAGAGAAATTGTCGGTTAAAGTCTTTTCAAACCATTCCAAAGCAGTTCCTGATTTGATGTGCAGGGAAAGGAATGCAGAGCAGGGAAGGATGAGGTGGCTCTCCAGGGTGAGCCCCAAGGTGCTCCAGTCCCTTCTAAGCTCTGTTCCCTTTCCTGGTCACACTCCAGCCCCTCCATGTCCCCCAAAACTGAGGATTCCCAGCAGGGGACAGTCCCTGCCCTGCTCAGGCTGCATTTCCTGCAGTCAGTACCTGGTTTTGGATGTGCTCCGAGACCTCCTGCTCCTGTCTCTGGAATGAGATCTCCTTCTCCTGGGACTTTTGGATCGCCTCCTGCTTCTGGATTTGGAATGGGACCTTCTCCTTGATCTGCTTCTGGAGCGTCTGTCAGGGACACACCAGCACAGGGGTCACACAAAGGACATTTGGGGACAGCTCTCAGAGCTGAGGAAAGCCACAGAAACCCCATAAAAGCCTCCACCCACAGCTCTGTCTGCTCCTCTTGTCTACACAGGAGCTCTGCTGACACTGAAATGTGAATAAACCTTCAGAGTGTCCCCTCCAAGGATGATTTTTGTAGGAATTGTCCCACTGGGGGAGGTGTTTTTAAGGAATTGCTCAGTTACCTGTGTCTGGATGAGGAAGGTGTCCTCCTCCTCCTCGAGCGTGACCTCGACCTTGAATGTCTTCGTTTTTCATCTTTTTTATCTGAAAAGCAGAATAAAAAACAACTTTTAGTATTCAAAAGGATTTTCTAAAGGAAAGGACCTGGAGCTTCATGTAACAGATTTAAATAAACCTAATTTTGCCATTTGAAATGAAGGCTCATCTATAATTTTCTTCACAAGAAACAAAGAACCAACACAGGATAGGGACACGTCTGTGCAATATAATATTAATAAAATAATAAAATAACAGTTTTATGCAAAACTGGAGAAGTCAAAACTCAGAAAAAAACTTCATTTAAGTCAGTGCCAAGCTGATGGCTGCAGGGCAATGGAAAATCCTGTGAAAATCCCAGAATCTGCCATTTTGTGAGGGGTTGAAGAACCTCTCAAATAATTGTTTTGAATTTTCTACAAAAAAAAAGCCTCAACCAAAGCAAGAACAGGAGCTCTGTTCTTTCCCAGAAATCATCAGGAGGCTGCAGAACTCTGTTTTCAGGGTTCAAGTTTCTGCCTCTTAGATTAGGTGGTTCTGACATCAGTGGGAGAACTGCTGGAGCTTGTTCTAAAATAAAAATTGCAGAAAGAAGCTCCAAAAAAGGGAATTGTTTACAAACTTGCCCAGGTTAGGAACAAAGATAAAGGAAGAAACATCAGCAGGGTGCCAAGTGGTGAGGAACATGAAATCCATGGCCAACAGCAAGAATTTCCCTCAGGGAAGCTTGGGTGGTTTACAGCCCAAATCAGTGAATTTTGGGAAAAACAAGGGATTAATTTTAGTGCATTTGTGCAGGATACAAGGCACATCCACTGCAGGATGATTACAAAGCTCATCACAGAATCCTACAGCCATCAGTTTTTATCCTGGGCTGATCCAAGCTCCATCCTGGCTGGAATGACCCATCCTGGCTGGAATTACCTGGCTCTATAGCAGCAGAAATTAAGGACTGTGCTTCTCGGACTCTCTTCATGGCCTCTTCTATTTCTTTACTGGAGGTATCTGATTTCAGACTTGGGGACACAAGACCTGCAGCCACATGGTTCAACCTGGACAACACAAAATTGCAGAAATTCAGGATTGAGGAATCAGGGGATGCAGCTCTGCTTGTGAGATGATCAGCAAATCCTGGAATGGTTTGGAGGGACATTAAATCCCATCTCATGGCAGCCCTTGCCATGCCCAGGGTGCTCCAAGCCTATTCCAAGCTGGGAGCAGCTCCAGCAGGAAAAGGAGTGGGCACTGAATCCCCAGGGATCCTCCCAAAAGGGCAACACAAATATTTGGGAACAGTGCTTACTTTGGATCCACTGTGCTCATCAGTTTTAGGAGCTGATCTGCTGCGAGAGACTGCGAGAGAAAGAAAAATAAAGTTAAAACCAGGCTGAGAATGTTCCTGGAATGTCCTTTCCCAGCTGGAAAACCAGAGCAGGACACCCCCAGTAAGGAGGAAAAGCCAAACTGGGATGGTGTAACTGGGGCTGCTGGGAGAGTGTGAATAACCCACTCTGGGGGGCTCAGGGGCTTCATTTTCTTCCATCCAAACACAGCTCTGCCCTTGAGTGAAGCAGGAATTAAAACACAAATGGATAGAAATATAAAGGGATAAAATACAAATGGGTAAAAATACAAGTGGGTAAAAATACAAATGATAAAAATAGAGATAGGTAAAAATAGAAATGTGCTAAAATACAAATGGATAAAAATACAAATGGCTAAAAATCCAAATTGTAAAAATCCAAATGGGTAAAAATACAAATGGATGAAAATCCAAATGGGTAAAAACCCACTGCTGGGCTGTTTTTATATCTTCACTTGTGTATTAATAACTCTGTCCACAGGTTACTTCTGTTACTGCAAGAGGACAGAGCTCTGTGCTGTCTGTCCACTGAAGGTCTCACTGCCAACTTATAAACATTTAAAAATTCCAGGAGAAACTGTATTTTACAGTTTTTAGGAGAATCCAGGCATTATTATGATCAGTCTCTTCCTGTACCAGTGGGGTATTAACAAGCAAATGTTTAATCCTCATTTTCTTTATAATGAATCCAAACAGTTTATTACAATCTGCTGGTTTAATGTAAAAAATCCTCCATCACCCCAAATTTACATTTTTCTAATACGCCTTTAAAATGCTTACTTTTTTTTCCCATTTGTCAGTTAATTTTCACCATTATTTGCTTGTTTTTCCACATGGAATACATTAAAAAACTGCTGTTTGATGGCAGTAACATTAAATAATTGCTCCATGTTTCTGTAAAATAGTATTTGGTTCTTACCTCTTAAATATTATATTTATAAATATGCAGGTAAGTTTGATATAGATATATTTTTATTGATATAAATATACTCAATATTCTAATGAGTACCTAAAAGTCTTTTTATTCACCTTTAATGACCTAACAAAGTCTCCTCACATTTTTGATACCTATAAAATAAAAAAGTCANTTTTTATTCACCTTTAATGACCTAACAAAGTCTCCTCACATTTTTGATACCTATAAAATAAAAAAGTCAAACTACTTTTTACTTTAAGTGCAAGGCAGGTTCATGGCCTGATAATGGCACATATTTGAAATATTTTGTTATTATTTTTGGCCCCTTCCAGGATTTAATTTGATATTCAAGGAGATATTTTTTATTCCTAGCAGAAACCATCCCTGGAGTTTTCAGGCCGTGGCTGTGAATGGATATAAATGAAAAATACCCCTAAAGCAGGAAAGTGGGGACAGTAAAGGATATTTTGGAATGAAGACCTACCTGGGAGTTCAGGTTTGCCCCAGGAAGCCCAAGAGCAGCAAGGGCAGGGTCGAGAGCAGGAGCTCCTAAAGCAGCTAAAGGGACAGCACCAATCTGTGACAGAGAAAGCAATTAGGGCCAGTGACAAACCCTGGCATCAGCATTTCCCTCTGCATCCCAAAAAACAAAGGTGAAAGAGTAAAGCATTCCAGCAAATTGAAGGGATTGTTTAAAATGAAGTTATTTTCCAGGGCTAAAATGTAAATCCATTCGAAGTGTCTGAGAAATTAATTTCTGATTCAATTTAGGATTGGGATGGCCACGGTTCATGTTAAAAGGAACTGTAACAATATTGTATCTCTGCAAATGTCTCAATTTGGGTAAAAAGTGCCTTCTTCTCCCTAGAGCAGCTCATTTGGGGATGTTTCAGGTGAGATGATCAGGACAGACACCCAAACCCAAAACACACCTTGGAGAGGAACCTTTCCCTGAAATGGATGTGAACACACCCACCAGGGAGGGGCTGTCAGAGATTGGGGGTCAGAGATACAATGAAATTAAAGTGGCTCCACAACCACTCCCAGAATTTATACAGTTCTTAGTGAAGGAAGCTTTTGGGTGATTTGGTTCAAAGGTTAAATTCAGGCTCCTCCCTCCTGAGCAGCTCCATGGCCAGGGGGTCCTTCAGCTAAGCAGGAGCTGAAGTTTGAGAAGTGCAGAATTAATGAGGCTTTAATTAGGATTAATTTGCCTCGTGCACTTGGATTCTGTGCCCTGCAAGAGCTGAACTGTTGATCCAACTTCTCCCCTGATGTGTAATTCTCACTGTTCATCTCCCACATGAATTCCTGGGGGTTCACACAAACAGGCTCCAATTTTCCCCTCAGCTGGAGGATTAATGAAGGAAATCTCACAGCGGGGCAGCTCCTTGGACTTGAGGAATTAAAAATCTACAGGATCTCTCCTGCTTGTCACATCTGTAAATGCAGTGGCTAAGAGGGATGGGGGACACAAACAGGGCCTTAAATAGCAGAAAATAAGGGAATAGGGATGGGGACACAAACAGGGTCCTGAATAGCAGAAAATAATGAGGGAATAGGGATGTGGGCACAAACAGGGCCTTGAATAACAGGAAATAAAAAGGGAATAGGGATGGAGGACACAAACACGGCCCTGAGTAGCAGAAAATAAGGAAATAGGGATGGGGGACACAAACAAGGCCTGAATAGCAGAAAATAGTAAGGGAATAGGGATGGGGACACAAACAGGGCCCTGAATAGCAGAAAATAATAATAGGGAAATAAGAAAATTCCATCAAACAACTCGTCACTGTTGTGCCCCAATTCACATCAGAGCTGTCCCAATCCACTGGATATTTTGGAGTGAGCACATCAGTCCTGGAGAAAGGCAGCAGGAATGGAGTGGCAATGAGCAGAACAATGTTTGGCAGCCTACCTGAGAGAGGGGGTTGGGGGTGGGCAGCAGGCCACCCCCGGGCAGCAGCCCTGCCACGGCATTAGCTGGTGCCAAGAGAGACAAAGCCTTAGTCTCATCAGGAATGACTCCTGCAGGGAAACAGCCTGGCATTAGAGCATATCCCAGCCCAGAGGCACCAAATACACAAATACACCCAGCAAAGTCTCCCTGATACACCACCTGAGTTTGTTGAAAGTACTTATGTTGGCTAAAATACAAAGCTTGATGGCTATTAATATTTAGCATTAACTTTTTTTGTCAGAATGCAACTTCAATGGGTGACAATTTGACTGTTCCTTTTTCTCTACAAAAGGTTAAGTTTCTAGAGCAAAAAAATAGCACAATACACACTACTTTGTTGTTAACACTGCCAAGGTTTCATCACCTGTACTCGATTTTTAAGTCATGAACCAAACGTAAGCAAGCACAGTCGGTTCTCCAGGGGTGAGAGTGCTCTCAACTTTCAAAAGCTGTTTTATGAACAACGACTCGTGTCGGCTGCTTCACTACAAAGCACACAGAAAAATCAAGATACACAAGACAAAAAAAGTTGGATTTAGGGGTTAATAATATGGTACAGTTCACTATGTTTTCTTTTACACCTACCATACAAATTTTGGCAAACTTAAAAGAGAAGGGATGGGTGTTTTGGGTAGGGCTTTTGCTGACGTGTCACATGGAATGCGGTCCCTGCGGCTCTCCGGGAATGCTGGGGGTGTGTCTGTGGCTGGGATACACACAGGGATGCTGGCACATTCCTTACCTGTGCAGTAAAATGCATTTGTTCCAATATGTGCCAGCTTAGAGCACCAACAATGCTGCTACCACCTGTCGTGGCACAGGGGACTTCTGGCCCAAAGTCTTGCAGCCAACTAAGACCAGGGGCTCATGTCACTGCCTGCTCTGCACACAGAGTGCTCAGGGCCCTACCCGCAAACAATTGTGGGGGATTTTTACTCTATCCAACAGCAAAAGCCCTATACAGATGGATTAATTTGTTAATGTGCCCAAGCCCCCAAAATGAGAGTTCAATAAAACAATTTTACTATATATTTGCAAATACCAGTAGTGTTTCTGTAATACATATTAAGAAACTGCATCTCATCATAAAACATACAATATGTACAGGGCACTTAAGAGAAACTGGATAAGCTGCAGAAGAAAACTGTTGGGTGGTATTTTCAGCAGGGCCTGGTATATAGTTCAGGCTGAACCAGGGAAAAGAACTGTAAAACACAACAACAAAAAAGAAAAACCACTGTTAAATAAAGGTAATGGTTCCTCCCACCTATACTGAGAAGTGCCGATAATCTACACAAATGTACAATACACAGCACTGATATCTGGCTCGTGGCACTGAGCTGGCAGCACTTTAGATAACCCAAAGTTATGGAGGGACAGGGGAAAAAGGTCATGGAGGCAAAGGGCAGGAATGCATAAATATATCAACATACCTACAGAGAGATTATGGGGTCATTTGGCATGCAAAATTATGTCTCAAGAGGATATTTATCAATTATAGCTAAACATTTCAAATTAGTGCAACTACAACATTTCTGGCATCTAAATACAAATCCTCAGACTTAGCTCGAGACACCTCATAGAAGATCTGCATCCATTAAAAAAAATTCATGCATCTGATCCTCTAATTGTTTCTTTAAGAAGTATTTAAATAAACTACAATTTAAAAAAAAAAGCAATGAGGCCCCTCACCAGTTAATTTTCATGCTTCAAGAGCTTTTTTTACTGCTGCTTTGTTAGAACCATGAAATACTGCATGAATGTGTAGAAATGAAAGAAAAAGAAACAGACAAAAGAAACAAACATTAACCAAAGAACCTAAACACCCCCCCAGCCATCTTTTAACCTTAAGAGTTCCTTCCAAATCCAGGAATTAGCCCAGAGAAAATGACAAATACTAAACCTTACCGTAGCCTTTGTGTATAGTTCTATAACACAAAGCAACAGCCAACACCAAAATGTCTGTGTGAGCTAAAACTTGGGACAGGGGGGGGAATTATTGCACTGAACAGATAATAAACATTTGCTTTAGTGACAGGCAATTAGCACACAGGTTCATTAGCACAGCAGATGTCAGAGAGGAGGGCCCCATTCAGCACATGCCTGGCTTTAAGCACATCAGTGGCACTGTGGAGTTGGGAAATGCTGGCTCTTGTTGAATTGGAACCTTGGCAGGGGGAATTTTTAGGGAAAACTGTACTCCAGCACAGGGGCAGAAGTATGGGATTATCAAACCAGGGGCAATAATTTATTGGCTGAACATCTCTCTTGTGATGTGCCAAGGACATTAAATTCTGAACCGTTAACATCACCAGGTACAGCCCAGGAGTGACTCCTTAATAGGCCCAATAAAATATTCTACTTTAATAATTTGTGAAGCAAAGCTCCTGGGCAGGTTTCTCTGTGTGCCAGATTTATCCACAGTGGACAAAGTCAGACTGACAAAGAGAAAAGGGGGTTTATCCTTGTGGAAAAGTTAAACACTGGCATTAATTCTGTGGGCTTTGGGGAATATTCCAGCACAAATTCACTGGACTGTTGCTATGTTCAGCACCAGACAGGGACAAGAACAGCTCTGCTATTTTCAAGCAGTGGCAGCAGGAGCAGTAACTCCATTGCAGAAGGGGCTCTGGACCCTCAGGAAGCAGCAGGGCTCCATCAGAGGCCACACTGCACATTCCTACACTCCAGGAATTCAGTCTGACATCTTTTGATTTAAGTTTGGTATCTTTTAAGCTTAAGAAATACAAAGATAAGATAAGACAGCTCCCCAGGCCTCAAGAGACAGCTCCAGCATGACAGATTACAGGTGTGAACCCAGGCCATGTACCAAACTTAGCACTGTAGTATGACTTAATCTGCAAGATTTTATTAAATTCAACCCTTCCCAGAGAAGTAAATCAAGAAATGCACAAGTACAATGGAAATCAGTTACTTCTAAAGCAAGTCTAGAAGAGTTTAATAAGACTTCTGTAAGAAGAGGTGTCTTCTCAGCACTTTGCTTTTAAGGTAAGTTCCAAAAACCCTGCTCATTGCCTTTCAAATTACTGTAACACCCTAAAATGTAAAAATAAAAAGAAGAAGAGAAAATGTAGTTAACAAGTGGTTACACCAGGAAAACACTTGGGGACTTGAGTGCTTGCTGGCCTTTAGTTAATGGCTAGAATCCCCTGTAGCTGCAGAGGACCCACTGTTTTTCAGTCATCTGGAAGGGCTTTGCATTTGCCTTCTCCACTACAAAAATCACACACACAAATAACAGAGAGAAGAGTTTATTATTTAGTGAAATTCTATTAAATATATCAAGGATGAACAAGAAAACTTGGAATTAAAAACTAGGACCAGTGCCCATGTGGCACCTCTTGGAAGTTGTCACTTTTGAATTAAAGCGTAATTATTCAAACCCTTGGTATACTGGACTCCACAAGGAGAGTGAGGGCCTTTTTTGGGGATGTTCCCAAATAAATGCAGTGGCAGCAGATCCCAAAGGAATGTTAATTCCTCTCCTCTCAGGGAGGGAGAAACAATTCTCATGAAGAGAGTGAAAGCAGCAAACAATTATTAAGGTAAAATCTCCTTAAAATATTGCTTGCATTGTAGTCTGTTTGGGAAAATGTCTCATTGAGACTGACACAGAGCAAAATTTGCATAGAATTCTGCCTAAAATGTTATTATTCTACACTTCAAGACACACAAAACTTTTCACTTTGATTTGGTGTCACTATACAAATAAAGTGATCAAATCCAGGGGCCAAAGGCAATATACCAAGGGTTTTCGAATGGCAATCTCTGACGTGTTTGACATTTGGCTACTGTTAATTTTTGTGCACTAGACAAGAATCAACCACCACCCAAGGGTGGCCCCATAGAACATCAAACAAGTTACAAACCTTCAGCATAGGGAACGACTATGAGGGCTCTGTCAACGAACACAGTGTTTGTCAGGTGCTGGGCCACCACGGCCGAGTCGGGGTCGTGGAACTTTACAAAGCACACTCTCGAGGACACCGGCAAAGGGGAGTCACTGCAAGAGACAGAACCATCACTCAGGGACAAAACCACACCAAAATAACATCGTTTCCTTGGAGCTGCACTTTAGTTCTGTTGTCACTTGGAACAGCACTTTAGTCCTGTTATGAACAATAAATCTGTGAGCCACTACCTAAATGCAAATTCCTCTCTGGATTGGAGGAAAGCTTGGCTGAAAAAAGAGAAAAAGTTACCAGTTCTGTATCAGTTAAACTTTGTGGTTTCACATTAGGCCCTAAACTATTTATTAAGGTAAATTGTGAAATGAAGAGGGTGATGGTTACAAGATTGTTGTGACTCGTGACAGGGGCATGCAGGGGCAGGGATGGATGGGATTTTGGGGTGGAATTCCTGCCTGGGAGGGTGGGGAGATCGTGGCACAGAGTGCCCAGAGAAGCTGTGACTGCCCCTGGATCCCTGGCAGTGCCCAAGGCCAGGCTGGATGGGACTTGGAACACCCTGGGACAGTGGAAGGTGTCCCTGCCATGGCAGGGATGGCACTGGATGGACTTTAAGGCCCTTTCCAACCCAAATCAGGCTGGGATTCTGTTTTATTTATCAACTCAATTCCATACCAACTTCTAGACTAAACTTCACCATGCTGCCCCTTCCACATTCTGAGGAATGCCCAGTGCTGAGCTCCTGTCTGTCCTTCAGCACGAAAGAACAAACGAATGGAGCTCAGGCAGGCAATGAAAAGCTCCTGAACTCTGTAAAACAAACTTCTCCACAAGCTCAGTCTGTGCCTATTCCCAGCTCAAAATAAGTGACTGTCAACCTACAAATTTAAAATGGAGAAGTTTTAAGTCACTTCAAAGAAAAACCAACCCAGAAACATCTACTTCCTTTGACAGGAAAGAATTGTAGAACTACAGCTGCGAATTCCCTAAAAGGGACCAAACCAAACCAAATTCTGAAAAAACAGAGGCAGTCAACCCAGCAAAGGTCCAGAATGAGTTCCAAGAGCCCCCACGTCCTGAAAGTGGTGTAGATTTTGCTTTAATTTGATGAATAAAGTGAAAGACAGGAGGAAAAACTGTTCTGCAGACAGAGCTGTGCAAGGGATGGGTTAAAAGCTGCCTCCAGAAGGCCCAGGACAGGGAGTGGAAGCAGCAGCAAATCCTAAACCCCTTGTTCCTACTACACCAGGCCAGAGGTCCAGGTCAGTCTGAAGAGCTCTGAGGACACTCCCTGACCCTGACACTCCCTGATCCTGACAAAAATCTGCTTTTCCTACCTGGATTCCCAGGCACAACTCCAAGACAGGCAACTTCAAAGGCACGGCAGCAGCAGAGCAGTTTGATCTGAGCTGCTGAGGCTGATCAAACCTTTCAGCACTGGGACTTGTCAGAATTCAGGGAATAGGTCTGACACAACCACACAGATCCAGGGGCTATTTTTGGCACTGCAAATGCCAAAAGCTCCCTCACCTTCGGCCCTACTGAGCCCAACATACACAACTGCCCCAGTGTCTGTTAGACTACAATTTAAAAACCTTACATTTAACCTGATGTGGAAAATTAAACTGGAGCCAGCACATTGCAGCTTCTGAAGCATTAAAATTAGAAACAGCCACTTGCTCCCACAGCTTGCAGACTGAATAAATTGGGAAGTAACTGCAGTGATAAATGAGAAAAATTGAATCTGTTGGCTCTTCTGTGCCTAGGAATCCACAACAGCTTGCCAAAATGGTGCCATTTTTTCCAGAATAATAACTAACAATTAATAATCATAATAAAAAAAAATAATAATTTAAAAGAAACCCCAAAGAAACATTAGTGGGAGGTGTAACAAAATCACAGTAAAATTGGAGAAAAAAGTAATTCAAGGGGTGATGGTACAGCTGGAGGAGTCACTAATCTAAATTGCAAAAAAATTACACAATTCATTACAGAAATGCAGCCCGGTATTTTCAGTCATTTTTAAAATGTCAGTGATAACAAAGGAATGTGAACCAGAGCAGATCCTACTGACTCTTCAGCAGATCCTGTTTACAGCCAGGAGTGCCACTGGGAATGCTTTGGGAGAGCTGAACTTTTCCCCAAAATAGTGAACCTAAAATAACAACTGAAAATGTGTTAGGCAATGCTTCTGCAGCCTGACATTTAATTTACATCTGTGTATTGCACTTTTAAAAATGGTATTTCCAGTCACTCTCAAATCCAAGCTGAGTGAAATTCATCAAGAACTGGCTGTTCTCAACAGTTCCCAAAAAAAGCCATCATCCATCATTATTCTAACTCACCCAAGACTGAAAAATTTAGGAATTGTCTCTCACCACTGGAATGCTGGGACACACAAGGATTTCCTGGGGCTGGAGTACAGGAAACTCAGAAATCCATTCCCTCCACTTCTCAGTTTAGATGGAATTTTATGGAATACAATAAAGATGAGAATCAGGCAATGGAGTTGGGGAAAAGCAGGAGGAGGAGGAAAATTGGAAGGAATTCCAACGTTGGTTGTGCATTAAAGATGCAGCATGAAGCTGAGGTGTACAATAAATGGGAAATATGGGATTAAATAAACTGGGATAAGGAGGTGGATGAGGGGAGAGAAGGAAAACGAGAAATTTAGAGAAGATCAGGAAGTTACACATGATCTGGAAGTGCAGGAGAATAAGGAAGTTCTACAGCAGAGTCAAAGGGACACAAATGAGGAGGTGGAGCAACGGAAATGGGATTGGCTCCTCAAATACTACAGGCAAGGGAGAATCCCAGCAGGATCCAGGACATAAAGGAATTTCAATTATGGGGAGAATTCCCAGATTATAGTTTATATCCTGTACACCTCCAAAAATGGATGAACACCATGGGCAGGGCAAAGTCAGGAACTGGAATTTAGAGAAGAAGGAACAGAAGAAGAAGCTGTCACTATCAGGAATATCTCTTTGGGGTGAAATGGAACTGGGGGCTCTGAAGTGACCCAGTGCAGATTCCCCTCAGCCCAGGCAAAACCCACAAAGGAAAGGCCACCAAGGCACTGAAGTAATCTCTGAACAGATTAGTTAATGTGTATCTGAAGCTACAAAGTTTCAAAGATGCAGATCACCTCCAACAACCTCCCTGAAAAAAGAGCTGAGCTGTTTCAAACACAGAGCAGCCCAGGCACCTGCCTGGAACTGTCCCTGCATCCCAGCTCCACACACAGGAATATTCCAATTCTTTCTAGGCTCCAGTTCCAACCTGAAATTGCCCAAATCCAACCCAAAGTAACTGCAAGAACACCACTGATACCATTTCTGGCTGTGCAGAATACCTGGGCTTCCTTTGGTTTGTGCTAGCCTCAATAAGGAAAAACAAATGCTTTGTGGTCGTTTTCTTTCCCTAAAACAAAAAAGGTAATTCTGGGTATTACAAATAATCATATTTTTGTTTGATTATTTTTCATCAAGGCAGAAAGAAAACCTTCAACTCATAAAATGAATATGCAAAACATCAACATATAATAACATCAGCTCTGTAAATCAAACTGACATAATCAGCACTGCTAACACCCAAGTTTTGTATTGCATCAGAAAGATTCTGAAAGCACTATTTAGTTCCATTATAATTCAATTGTAAGCGAAGACATAAAAATGGACTTCTTTTTTGTTTGTGGCTATTTATAAATTGCTGAGGCACCCGAAACTTATTTTTCAGTTGTATACATATTTTAAATGTGTATTACTTGTTTTAATTCCCACAGAATTCCTTGCAAGATATGCAAATCGGAAATGTGTATTTGTCTGTTAGTGGCTACCTGTCTGTTTAGCACAGATTTGCTTGCAAGGAACATAACTATTAAAAGTATATTCTTTTTAAATTAGAGGTTAGCTGCTCGTCTAACACATAATTCTTTGTAACAAATGCATTTTTATATATCTGTAAGTTTCGGTCCTATGGAGGTGACGCAGATAGCGGAGGCTCAGTGGACACAACCCTGAACAAACAACTCGTCCATTTCCCCGGAGCCGCACGTGTCCCTGCACGGCCCGGATTAAATCCCCGCAATCCCGTGACCGCGCAGAGCCGCGCTGGGAACACCGGCTCTCGGGGAGCGGCAGCGAGAGCCGCCCCGCAGGGGCCCCGGGAGCGAGCGCGGTGCCCGGACGTTTTCAGTTGGGCCGGGGATCCCGGGAGCGGGGCGGCCCGGCCGGGACCGCCGTGAGGGCGGGCGGGAGGCGGGCGGCTGGGCCGCGGCGGGCGCGGGGGGCGGAAGGGATCGGACGGAAGAGGGGGAGCGCGGGGCGTGCCCGGGGGCCCCGCACTCACTCGGGGGGAGCAGGCCGCAGCTCCTCGAATCTTGCCCAGAAGCCGAGAGGTCCGCTTCTGCTCCGACGGCGCTGGCGCGAGACGTTGTGACTGGATCCGTCGGGCCTGCTGCTGAGGCCATGGCGCCGCCGAGCGCTCCGCAGGTGCTGCAGCAGGACACAGCGGGGGCGGGGGGAGCGAGTGAGGCGCGGGGCGAAGCGGTGCGGTGCGATTCGCCGCTCCCGGCCCGGTTCTCCGTTCCCCGGTTCGCCGCCCCCTCACGGCCCGGTCCGGCCCGGTTCCCCTCCCCGGCCCCGCGCGCGCCCGCCCACCAGCCCTGCCGGCCGCAGTATCCACAGTGGCACCGCGCCGCGCCTGCGCGCGCACCGCCACGGCGCGCGGCCCGCGCGTGCGCACGCGCCGCCCGGGCACGCACAGCGGGGGAGTCCGCGCGCGCAGGCGGGCGCGTGCGCAGCCGGCGCGCGCCTTCCCCCCCCCCTCCCAGCCCCGGGCCCGCGCGCGGAAACCTGAGGGGGCCCTGAGGACCCGAGAAACCTTCATCCTCCTCCTCCTCCTTATAATCTCATCCACCAAACTTTTGCAAAATTCACCGTCCAAGCAGTACAAACATTCACCATCCCCCCCACCCTCACAGCCGCGGGCCCGCGCGCGGGAACCCTGAGGGGGCCCTGAGGGACCCGAGAAACTCTTTATTCCCTCCTCCTCCTCCTCCTTCATAATCTCACCGCCCAAACTCTCGCAAAATACACCGTCCAATCAATACAACATTTTGATGGGAATTTCTCTTCAGTGTTATAGACGGGGAAAAAAAAGGGTATTTATAGTTAACATAGTACAAATCGCGCGATTTCCTGATGCGTTTGTTGTTGTATGTTAATGTGTTTCCCCAGAAATGGTCCCCAATGTAAACAAAACAAGCTTCATTTATTAAACAAGCTGAAATCCTACCACATCGGATTCATAAAACAGGAGACACTCACTGGCCTCCCTTATGAAACATTACAACATTTCCGCTTAGGAGCTATCACAGATCATCTATCTGGTACTGAATCGCCAAAAGCTTATTTAAATTCCAAATTTGAATTTGTCAGCAGTGCTCCACGTGGAATTCGCGTTAATTTCCATGAGCGCAGTGAAACTGAATGAGGTGAAACCAACACGGTGTTTTTACCAGGGCCCTGACGCACACAGCACTCACTGACCCTCTAAAGTCCATTAAAGAGATTTTTAAGCACCACTGTTTTTTTAATAATCAATTGAAATACCCAGTGTTTTCTGGATGTTTCTGCCTTCATTGAAAGAGGAGGAAAAAAAGGGGAATTAAAGAACACTGTTAAAAAAACTAATGAGGCAAATATCCTTTAGTCCAGAGCAAGTGCTTGAAGTGTGAGCTTCCTGAATCACATACTTGACTGATGCATTTAAACCTTCACTAATTATTTTTAATTCCAATGGAACTACTCGCAGAAGCATTTTTCCAAGAGGGGAGTGTTTGAAACACAAATGTGCTGCTTGAGGGTGCAAGGACCTACGATTAAACATGGGATCACACTCTTCTTTCATCATTTTGCTCTCACTGGGAACTTCTGATTCCATGGGGTGGTTTAGGTGGGATATTGGGGAGAAATGCCCTGTGAGGGTGGGGAATAGAATTCCCAGAGCAGCTGTGCCTCATCTTGGATTCCTGGAAGTGTCCAAGGTTGGACAGGGCTTGGAGCAGCCTGGGATAGAGGAAGGGATGGCACTGGAGGGGCTTTAAGGTCCCTTCCAACCCCACGAGGCTTTAGTGTAGCGGCGCACCGGGCTAACGTGGAAAGGAAAAACAATATATCGATGCAAAAGCGCCTTTTCATTTATTGTTCCTCCTGTGCCCGTGTCCAGCACCCCGCGCAGCGCGGTCCGGACTCAGCACCGGGACCCTCGGCCGATTGCGGGGCTCCATTTCGGCAGCACGGGCGGGAATGGCGGCGGCGCCGGGGCTGGGCCGGCTCCACCCGCGGGGCTCCGCCTGCGAGAGGCGGGCGGGAGGCTTCGGCAGCGGGCGGCACCGGCATCAGCCCCGGCTGCGGAGCTCAGCTCGGCCCGGGCCCGCTCGGGCTGTGGCGGGATGGCGGCGGCGCGGCGGGCACGGGCGGGCGGTGGAGGAGCGGGGCCGGGCTTCGGGAAGGTGGCAGAACCGCCGCCGGTACCGCAGGGATTGCTGCGGCTGGCGCGGCGCAGCGGGCAGCTCAACCTGGCGGGACGCGCCTCACCCACGGTGCGTGAAGCGAACCCGCCCGCCGGTCTCTCCTGCCCCGCAGCTCCCTGGATCCCCGGGGACACCGCGGGGAGTGCGGGCAGCGCGTCCGGGCGGGGCGGGAGCGGCTCCCGGGGAGCACCATCTGCTCGCAATCGACTCACTGTTGTCTGTTTCTGGCACGTTTCCATCGGCTTCTTGTTTGCAGCTCTGGAGAAATGTCCATAGGACACAATGGACTGTAAGGTGACTATAGGGGTGTGTGCATGTGTGTATCTGTCTATGTATATATGTATATAAGTGTATATATTTTTTTATGTGTGCATACACACATACATATGCATGTATACATCCGTAACTATCTATTTATCCATTTACCTGTCAATCTATCTCTGTCTCTTTCTACATACACATACATACGTATGTATATATGTATATGTGTGTGTATACATGTATATATATATATACACAGACATACATATCTGTGTCATCTCCCAAGGCAGAAGGGTTGCAACTAAATGATCATTAATGCCCCTTCCAACCCAACCCAGTCCAAGTTTTTACACACAAAAACCATGCTGACAGAGGAAGTTTGGAGCAGACACCTGCAGGGTTCGGCTGACGGCCGTGTTTGTGCTGCAGTGCCTGAGCACGTGTGGAGAATCAACCTGGACACTCCGGAGGAAGCCCAGCAGAACCTGTCCTTCGGAGCTGCCGATCGCTGGTGGGAGCAGACGGACCTGACCAAGCTGATCCTGGCCTCCAACAAGCTGGAGAGCCTCTCGGAGGATGTCCAGCTGCTGCCTGCCCTCACCATGCTGGATGTGAGTATGAGGATCCCTTGGTGCTCTGCGCTACTTCCACGTAGGACGTGGGAGAATGTTGTCCTGGATCTTTGTTTTCCATTTCCCTGCACTGGTGTGTTCTTTTCGCAAGGGTTTGAAGTGGCAGGATGAGGGGGAATGGCTTCCCACTGCCAGTGCAGGGATAGATGGAATACTGGGGAGAAATTCTTCCCCGTGGGGAGGCCTGGGAAAAAACCCTACAAGGTACAAAATAGTAACTGTATTCTAAACCCTCTCTTTTCCAGGTACATGACAATCAACTGACATCACTTCCCTCTGCTTTAGGGCAACTAGAAAATCTCCAGAAACTCGATGTCAGGTAAAGCCATGTTTCAGAGCAAACGTGAGAAATGCTGCAGTGACTTTCAGGTGTGAGTGAGAGATGGCAGGATATCAGCCTTTCCTTCAAAACATTAATTGCATTTTAATAATTGCAATTATGTATTATAGACTATATATATAATGTTATCAGTTTTGGATCAAAACTGGTGGTCTTGGGTTTGTTGAAATTGTTTTCATTGATATTCAAAGTCACAATTGCTTGGATGGTGCAAACATCGATATTCTGAACACTCACACACAAAATACCTGCATTTATTTGCTTCAGTCTGGCAGTTCTGAGGATAAAATCTTTCCTGTCATGAATAATGCACATTGTCAATAATTGTGTAGATCTTGTTTGTGCTGCAAGGTTCAGAATCTTCTGTTTGCTGGGGTAATTTTGGAATTTGTGCACAAGGAGAGGTTATGCTGCCACTGCTTGTGTGAAGTACGTGAACAGACACAATTGGGATTCATCTGGAATGTTGCAAATTCAGAGTAGAGCTGAAAGTCTTCTTGAACAAATAAATAAAGATAATGAATTGTTCCCAGGAGCCAGGTTTTGCATGGTGGCAGTGTCCTGACCAGCAGCCTGTGGGACACAAATGTTCTGTGTGCAGTTACATTCCTAAAATCTCCTGAGTGTTTATCCTTTCTTTTTGTGTTCCGTGTTTCCACCACAGCCACAACAAACTGCGGAGCCTCCCCGAGGAGCTGCTGCAGCTGCCCCGTCTGAGGAGCCTCCTGATGCAGCACAACGAGCTGAGCCTCCTGCCCGAGGGGCTGGGGCAGCTCCTCACCTTGGAGGAGCTGGTAAAGCACAAATTCAAACCGGTTTCTTTCTTTGGAAAGGATTTATCCATGTTTTCCCACTGCCAGTAAAACCCCCATAGCTTCGGTGGTAACTCTGTGAATGTTCCTGTGACTGGTGTGATGTCAGTTATTGCAGGGTGGGCTTTGGGAGGTTTGTCTTTTGTTAGTTCTTGGTTTGACAGATACTTTAGGAAAACCGAAATCCCTGGTGATCTGTCAGTCCTGGGGGAGTTGTTTCTTCTCTCATGCTTGTGCCAGTTGTCAGCCATCTAATTTTACTGTTCTGCCACTAATTAACTTTGCACTAGCAGCACTCCTGGGATGTTTCAGACATCTGTAATCTCTCTGTCTCTGTTTCAATCTGCAGGATGTGTCCAACAACCACCTCACAGCCATCCCAGCCAGTTTTGCTCTGCTGGTGAACCTGGTCCGGCTCAATCTGGCCTGTAACCAGCTCAAGGAGCTGCCAGCAGATCTCAGTGCCATGAAAAGTAAATCCCATTTCTTGGGTTATTAATGCCAAAGAACCAGTGCTGTGCCATGTTCAGCAATGCACTGCAGGATTTTAAAATATATCCTTAAAGAGTCACTGTTTTCTCGAGAAAATCAGAGTTGTCACTTCTAAAATCTGTTTGGCAAAGTGTTGTTTGGTTCATTTTAAATTAAACCCCAGGATGATTATGCTGCTGTAGAAAGGCATTTTTATTTTCTCCTTTTTTGGTCACTGCACCTTTACTTCTCCAGGCTTGAGACAACTGGATTGTACCAAAAACTACCTGGAGACTGTCCCTTCTAAATTAGCAACCATGGCATCCCTGGAGCAGCTTTATCTGAGGAAAAACAAACTGCGTTCCCTGCCAGAGTTTCCTTCCTGCAAGTTACTGAAGGTGAGCTTGGAATGGTTCCTCTGCTGGGAATGCATTTGCTGTAAACTTTGAAATAATGAAGGTTACTTTAGACATGAGCTTTTGTCAGGTGCTCTGATCAAAGCCAGTTGACAGCTCTGTGTTTAGAGCTCTGTTCAATGCATCCCCACTTGCAACTTCTCTTACTGTCCTCATTATTCAAACTTTTTGAAAGATGAATTTGCAGAACTTTACAGATTCAGAAAATAAAAAGTATTTAGGAGGGGAATGACTGAAAACTGGCTCTTGTATTGCCTGCAACAGTTACTTTTTCTCTGGGAACTTTTTCTGGATGAATTAACTTTGTTCATGATGATTTTCTCTTTGTAACAATGAGGAAAATACACGACTTTTCCTTTTACCATGACCAGGTTATATCCAGCTATTTTGTAGGCAGATGAAAAGGAATCAAGACCTCCATATTCTCCACGTCATCATACTGATGGCTGCAGAGAAGTTATAAAATAATTTTACCATAGTTGTGGCACTCTCTGTTCCCACAGGAATTACACGCTGGGGAGAATCAGATTGAAATCCTGAACGCTGAGAATCTGAAGCAGCTGAGCTCCCTGTGTGTGCTGGAGCTCAGGGACAACAAGATCAAGACAGTTCCCGAGGAGATCACGGTGCTGCAGAAGCTGGAGAGGCTCGACCTGGCCAACAATGACATCAGTAGGTAATAGTGGTACCTGGGCTGGGGCTGGGTGCTGGCAGCTCCTGCCTTCCTGTGGGTTCAGGAATGACTCAGTGATAAAATGGAGGAACCCTCTGGGGGTTATGGGATTGCTGTGATCAAACTGGGCCTTTGAAAATGTTCTGTGTTCTGCCTGGGACTTGGAAATGCTGAGGGAGCTGGGGAATGGAGCCCCAGGAGGGGCTGAGGGAGCTGGAAAGGGGCTCAGCCTGGAGCAAAGGAGGCTCAGGGGGGACCTTGTGGCTCTGCACAACTCCCTGACAGGAGGGGAGAGCCGGGGTGGATTTGGGATCTGCTCCAGGGAACAGGGACAGGAGGAGAGGGAACGGCCTCAGGCTGGGCCATGGGAGAGGCAGGGGGGACATCAGCAGGAATTTCCTCATGGAAAGGGTGCTCAGGCCTTGGCAGGGGCTGCCCAGGGAGGTTTGGAGTGCCCATCCCTGGAAGTGTCCAAGGAATTCCAAGGAGGTGGCACTGAGTGCTCAGGGCTGGTGACAAGGTGGGCATTTGGCTCAGCTTCGCCCCAATGGTCTGGGAGGGCTTTTCCAACTTAAATCAATCTGGGATTCTGCATATTTTCCTTTGAACCTGAGCTTCAGAATCCCATCTGCCAAACCATTGCACATTCTTTAGCAGTTGGTTCGGAGCTGCTTTGGAATCAATTGTTTCTCTCTGCAGGTTGCCTTACACCCTGGGGAACCTTCCTCAGCTGAAATTCCTGGCCCTGGAGGGAAATCCTTTGAGAACCATTCGGAGAGACCTGCTGCAAGTAAGGATTGGGGTTTGGTTCTGTTCTGTGTGAACATTTGCACAGGAAGGACCTGGAGCTGCTGGGAGAGAGTCCAGAGAAGGCAGCAGGAGGAGCAGAGGATGGAGGAAAGGCTGGGAAAGCTGGGATTGTCCATCCTGGAGAGGAGAAGCTTTGGGGTGACCTCAGAGTGGCCTTGCAGAGCCTGAAGGGCTCCAGGAGAGCTGGAGAGGGACTTGGGACAAAGGATGGAGGGACAGGACACAGGGCAGGGATGGATGGGATATTGGGAAGGAATTGTTCCCTGGAGTAGAATTCCCAGAGCAGCTGTGTCTGCCCCTGGATCCCTGGCAGTGCCCAAGGCCAGGCTGGACATTGGGGCTTGGAGCAGCTTGGGAGAGTGGGAGGTGTCCCTGCCCATGGAAGGGGTAGAATAGGATGAGCTTTAAGGTCTTCTCTTAATTTAGGAAGTAGGATTTAGTTCTCTGTTCTCTTGTAGGGAAGCAGCAAAGGAAGGGGGTGAGCTGTTCCTGAGAGAACGAGTCTGTAGGGCAGCGGGGAGACTGCAGTGTGGGCTCTGCTCCTGCTGCAGAATTCCCTGTTATTTTTTTCCCTGGCAAGCCTCTCTCCTCAGTAGTGCTGTACATTCCTACTTCTGTGCCTTTGCCAGGGTTGTAAAATCAATGTTCCCAAAGCACTGGGATGCTCCAAAAATAAGCGAGACACTGTCAAGTCTGTGTTGAAAGGAAATCTGTAACATCTGTCAGGAGAGGGAAACCCTGGTGTGCTGATGGAGGGAGCAGAGTGTGCACTGAGTTAATGAGCACTTGTCCAAAATCTGCAAAGGAGGCTGAGTCAGGGCTGCTGCAGTTCTGCTATTTCCAGGATCACTGGGGATTTGCTGTTTCAGCTGGAATTGTCACTGCTGGAGCAAAGGCCAGGCATGGGCAGTCCATCAGGTTCGTGCTGCTGGATCCATCACCAGCCCTGTACATTCATATGGCTCAGATTTTCCATGCCTGGCTGGGTTTTTCACACTTGATTTAAAGGAGCAATTGCTGGAGGAGCTTTAGGGCTCCCCAGGCACTGCCTGGAGCAGGTGGATACTGAGATAAAGGGCTGGGTGAGTGCAGGGCAGCAGCAGAATCTGCTCTTCTCCAGCCCTGCCCAGTTCACCTGCTCTTCTCAGGCCTCTCATTCCAGTCCCAGCCCCATTCCTGGTCCTTGATGGATTTCCAGTTGATTCTGTTCAATCCTGGTCTGGTTTTGTTCCCTCCCAATCCATTACCTGGCTTGGAGCTTTTCCTTTCCTCCCTACTTTGCTCTCCTCATGTCTGTTACTGAGTTTTCAGTTTGACCTTCACCCTTCTCTCAGAACTCCCCAACTCATTCCCTGTTTGTTCCCTTACCATGCTCAGCCCAACCCCATCTCTCCCTGCCTGTCCCATGTGACAATTCCTTCTTTTCCAACATCCACATTCCCTTTATCCCTCCATATTCATCCAATCTCTTTGGCTGTGTCAGCTGGAAAAAGAAATGTTTATTCACATCCAGCACTTCTGGCCAATGCCTGGTTCTAGAACCTGTAAAACCATCCCCAAATCTGCTTTTGCCCTAAAACAAACCATGCAGAGGAGATTTCCCTTCACTATTCACAGATTATGAAGGTGGGAACTGTGTCTGACCACTAGAAGTTGCTGTGAGAGACTGAGGGAACTCTTTGGAGCTGTTAAAATCCCTGCAAATTACGTAAACTGTTGTGATTCTCCCAGAATTTATAATTTGGGCAATAAAAAGTAGCAGAACAATGAGCAGTCAGCTTCACAGACACATTGTAAATGTCTTTTCCACAGCAAATTGTGCTTTTTAAAGAGAAAATGAAATTCATTGGAACTTTTCTCCTTTCTCTTGGAGCTGGCAAAAATCTTCACATAGAAGTGGAGCCTGAGGCTGTGATTCAGGATCAGAAATTTTCAGCTGGAATAAATAAAATTCCAACTGAGCGAGTTCCTAAAATTCTGTGAACAAGGGTTTTTCTGTGGGATTTTCAGTGGGATTTCCTATAGGATTTGGGATAATTCCCTCCCCATTGCTGGGACTGTGGGATTTTCAGTGGGATTTCCTATAGGATTTGGGATAATTCCCTCCCCATTGCTGGGACTGTGGGATTTTCAGTGGGATTTCCTATAGGATTTGGGATAATTCCCTCCCCATTGCTGGGACTGTGGGATTTTCAGTGGGATTTTTAGTCAGGAATGCTGTGAGCTCCACCTCTGTGCTGGAATTGTCCCTCTGCATTGTCCCCCCAGCTGCACAAACACTGCTGAGTGACTTGGGTTTTGTTTCTTTTTTAAAGAAAGGCACCCAGGAACTGCTGAAATATCTGCGAAGCAAAATCCAAGGTATGTTGCTTTATCCAATTGCATTTTAAAGAGAATATTCTAAGAAATTAAAATTAATTAGAGCCAGGAAGGGCGGTTGTTTAAATCCAGGCCTACCCCAGTTATCCTGCATGAGTAATTTCCTTTATTCAGCAGTTTGCTATCATATTTCTGGTTTTTATCCTGTTTGATAATACTGAATGACAAATATTCTTTATTAAGGATGATCATTTACAAAATCACTCACAGAGTATCTGCCCCTTTTGCCCTTCCCTAACCTCTTGTGGTTAGTAGGCTTTTATTCATGGGTGCTGCTGAATTTCCAGAGAGTTTTGTTGAATTCCTATGAGTGGAAATTGGATTTATGGAAAGGTTGGACTCACCCTGCTCAGCTCAGTGGGAATTCCCATTTCAGGCATTCAGGAGTTTTTTTTTTTTGTGTGGATTGTGGGGAGTAATCAGAAGAAAAGTGGGTTTGTAAATATGAATGCTTTAACTGAAATTGTGGTCAGGTGAGCTGGTGTGGATAAAGCTGTTCCAGATCACCATTTCCAGTTGGAATTCCCTGTTTTTGTAGTTTCCAAACTCCCTACTCCATAGGGCAGAGCCTCACAGAGCAGCTGCCTCCAGCACATCTCCAGTGCTCCCTCCCCTGCTTTTGCAGACTCCAGGTCAACCCTTCTCCCTTCCACACCCTAAAAAAAACCCCAAATCCAAGATGGTAAAATACCTTTATTAGAAAATGATTGAAATAATCAGAATGTGGTTATTTTCAGTTGAGCCAGGATTAGAGGGGGGTGGTGGCAGCTGCCTGGGGGTGCTCAGAACATTTGAGCTGTGTCACTCACCCCTCTGGTGTCCCCAGATGAAGGACCTGGCCCCAATGAAGAGCCTCCTGTGACAGCCATGACTCTTCCCAGCCAATCCAAGGTCAACATCCACGCCATAACCACACTGAAATTATTGGAATACAGGTATTTGGGAATATTACCCATTCCTGAGTTTGTAGGAACACTGTCCTATTTTATGCTTGTGGGTTTTCCCCTCACCCTTCATTATACACCAAGCAGTCCACAAATCCTGCTGCATGTGGGCATTTTCCCCTTTAATTACTGTGTTTGGGAATAGGCAGATTTGGATTGTGGGGTTTGAATTACTTTTTAATATTATCAGATATTCTGCACTAACTCGTTGAAGTGCTGAATCCCATCAGGTGCTTTCAGCACTTTTGAAACTCTTCATAATTTTCACAAAGTCTCAGAACATGTTATTCTAGGGGAGTGTCTGCTCTGGAATTCCTTAAATGGACCAGGAAGGGTTGGGAGAGGGAAAAAAATCCTATTTGGTGACATTGTGGACATGGGGTAGTGCTTGGAGCTTTCTGCTTCAACCTGTGTGCTCTCCTCCTGATTTCTCTAAAAGAAGGTGAAGTTGCCCTGTTAATTAGCAGGCAGTGGTTAATTGGTGTCCCCTCTGTCACAGTGACAAGCAGGCTGCTGAGATCCCCGACGCCCTGTTTGATGCTGTGGGTGCCAATCCCGTGGCCACCGTGAACTTCAGCAAGAACCAGCTCAGGGAGGTGCCCCCAAGGTAGGGCATTTCCACCCATGATTGCTTCTTCTGCCTTAGTTTTCCTCATCCTGTTCTCCCCAAGAGCTTTTTGTGCTCTGTGTGCACCCAAATCTGGGGGTGAGGGGGTGCTGGTGCCACCCTTGGGTGCTGTGACTTTCCCTGGAAAGCTTTCCCTGGCACTGCTGGGAATAAAGGATCCCTCTCTGTTAGGGGGAAGTTTTTGTCTTCTGGGAGCCCACAAAACCATCCACACTGGTTTTTGAAGACGTCAGCACCCTTCTGTGTTGCTATTGGCCAAACCGATACAAAATAACAGATACAAAAAGGGTGAAAAAGAGAGAGAGAAAGTGTACTTTATTGTGGGACAAGTCTCTTTTATCTACTTTAACAACTAGTGTATACATTTGTATCAAACATATATTAGTTAAGAGCCATTTAATTAATAATTAATACATAATTAGTGAGTTTACAAAAGCTACAGTATTAGTAATATTTATAATTTCTAGTTACTTGCTTTATCAATTCTTCATTCTAATCTCCTTTTCTCAACAATAGCCAAGGATGCAGTATTCCTCCTCCATGCAAGCTATTAACTCTCCTTTTCTTTTCCCAAGACTCAAATTCAAAACTTGTAAAACTACTTTTTTCCCCCCACATTTATGGGTGTGATTTATTCCCAGGTGTGCTGGACATTGAATCTCTGGTGCAGACAGCCTGGAGAGCTGCAATCCCACGGGAAAAACACCTTCCAGAGAGACTCTGCTGAGTCCCTTTGTCCCTTTTGTCCCATGCTTTGTCACTCTTAGTGTGACAGGCTGCTGCATTCCCTGGCATGGATGTGGGGGAGCCTGCAGTTCAGAATTCTGAATTCATTCTGCCTCAAAATTCCATGCCCATCCAGACGTAGAGACAGGAATGTTTTCTCATTTAGTTGCTTTTTGTTTTAGGGCTAAACTAGAGATTCTCTTTGAAGGGTTCAACAGGGAACTTTTTGAGCTGTTAAAACCTTTATACCAAAACATGTTAGTGTAATAAATGACCCTCCACAAGCAGCAGCAGATACTCCTGGAGTTTGTGGAGCAGAAAGAAAAAATGGGAAAAAATAGGGATTTCTTTCAGTTTTTTTTTTTGGCTGCAGAAGAAGATGGATAAAGTCTGTGTTAAAACATCTTCAGGGCAGGAGGTGGCAGTGATTTCACTTGTGCCATGGTCTCTGAAATAGCTCCTGAGGGCAGTTACTGATAATGACAACTTTTGTGAGAGAAAATGTGATCTAAAAATGGTAGAGAAATACTGTGAGCTTTGCCTTACCCCGTGTAAGGCTGGAGGAACAGCAGCTCTCACAGGTGACATTCCACAATCTTCCCAAAAGCCCCTCAGAAAAGCCAAGAAACACACCATGTCCTTGATTTGTGGAACAAAACAGGGTTTTTAATGACTGAGAATGCAACCATTCCATAATGAAAGCATTTTCTTTTTATGCTTCAGGCTGGTGGAGCTGAAAGACTCCGTGTGTGACGTCAGCCTGGGCTTCAACAGAATCTCCTCGCTTTCCTTGGAGCTGTGCACGCTCCATAAACTGACCCATCTGGATCTCAGGTTGGTGATGTGTGCTGCCCTGCCTTCCCTGGGAACTCTTTTTTTTTTTTTCTGAAGCAGCCATCTGTTCTGCTGGGATGGCAGAGCTGAAATCATCTCTCACTCCCAAAATGTGCAGCCGCAGTAGGAAGTGCCCTCAATTTGGGCCTTGCTTCCAGAAAACACAAAAAAACCAGGAGACAAAAACACAAAAACAACTCTGAGACTGCTGGAGGAGAGATCCTGCCTCAGTCAAAGAAGGGCTCTCAGAGATCTTGGTATTTTAAAACATTCCCAGAAGAAAACCACACCAAAAAATCCTGGGAATTAGGACAGGGAAGGTGCAGATTTTGTCACACTGCTGGAAACAGAGGCAGGAGATGATTCCTTGTTGTCATCTTGCCCCCTCTGACTGCTGAGAGCTGCTCTTGGCATTGTTTAGATCAGGATTAGCTCAATCAATGGATTTTGGAGAGGTTTAGAGTGACCCAGCTGATTCCCTTTGGCTCGAGGGTCTGGGTTATTGGATAAGCTTTCCTCTGGAACAAGGAGCTGAATTTCCAGGTGGGTTTGTGGAGTTGGTGGGTGCTTGGCAATACTTGGGAATATTTGGAGAATAGGTTTTGGGTGTCCTGGCAGCAATGGGAATCCATGGTGTGGTGTTGGCCCCTTTTTGAGGCAGTGAACCAGCCCCAGACTCTGTAGCTGAGCAATGTGATCCGTATCTTCTGTGCTGGCAATTCTCCACCAAAACCCCACAAAGTTTAGTGATTGTTGTTTGTCTTCCCTTGATGACAGAAACAATGTTCTGACAGCCTTGCCCGAGGAAATGGAGGCACTGAAAAGACTGCACACAATCAATCTTGCTTTTAATAGGTGAGCAACTCTTGAGATTTATTTAATGCAATACTATAAAGAGCAGGGCTGAATTTGATACAATTTTCCTGTGATGTGACAGCAAGGAGCCACTTCACCAAGGAGCTGGGAGCTCCCATGACGTGCTCCTGTTTTGAATTCCCTGTTTCTGACTATCCCTCCTGTCTGTTCCTGAAGGTTTAAGGTGTTCCCCAGTGTCCTGTATCGCCTCCCAGCTCTGGAGAACATCCTGCTCGGCAACAACCAAGTGGGATCCATCGACCCTCTGCAGCTGAAGGGGATGGAAAAGCTGGGAACTCTGGACCTGCAGAACAATGACCTCCTCCAGGTGCCCCCAGAGCTGGGCAACTGTGAGAACCTCAGGTGGGTGGGTCATGGGGGCCTGGTTAGAAACACATGTTCTGTGTGAGTTCTCCAGGGAATGTGTGCCAGAGGAAAATTCACCCACTGGCAGAGTGTTGGTTTGGAGTCTCAGTGCCCAAAAGGGGTTCTCTGACCATTCCTAGAACAGGGCAATTTCTTCCCCAATTTCTCAGTATTGCAGAGAATTGGAGGAGCTGTTCCATCATTTAAAACTGATGCTCTGTTGGCTGTATGAAACTCATGGTAGAGCTTTGGGGGGTCTCATTTCCGTGCTGCTGGTGCACTCTGGAATTCTGTTTCTATGTTCCATAAGTTCTTTTCTCACTCCTCCTAAGAGAGGCTGGAGAGATGCAGGGTGTGCTACACCCCCACTGATTTATCAGCATAAATTAAAATTCAGCTGCCTCCACAGCTCAGCTGCTGTGAACGGGGGAAGCAGAAAATCCAAAATCCTTTAGCAGGACAGAAGAGGAATGAGTCAGGAATTCCCAAGCCAAATGCAGTGGATGAGTGTGTGGGTATGAGGAGTTTTTATTCCAGTGTCTGATCCCTGTTTGCAGGAGCCTGCTGCTGGAAGGGAACCCATTCCGTACGCCCCGCGCTGCCATCCTGGCCAAGGGCACGGCTGCTGTGCTGGAATACCTGCGGAGCCGCATTCCCACCTGAGCCTGGCACTGCCACCTCAACCTGGCACTGCCACCTCAGCCTGGCCTGGCCATTCCCACCTGATCCTGGCATTGCCAAGGGCTCAGCTGCACTGCTGGAATTCCTGTGGAGCCACATTCCCACCTGATCCTGGCCTGGCCAAAGGCTCAGCTGCACTGCTGCAATTCCTGTGGAGTCACATTCCGGCCTGGGCACCGCAGGACAAGCCAGGTACCCCCTGTGTCACCAGCACTCTGGAGCTCCACTGCCTCCTCCTCCTCCTCCTCCTCGTGCCCACCCAAAACTGGTGTTCTGGCGTTCAGACCCCACCTGTGAACCATTCCCTGTGCATGTTCCAGTGGGGATTTCAGCCCCCCACGCTCTGTTTACAGTTTGCAATAAAGGACAGCATGGCAAGCTGCCTTCAGCCCAGCCCTGGTGCTTCATGCATCTGAGCTGGGTCTGAGGGGAGCTGGCACCACCAAACTTGGGGCCAAGGCAGAAAGGAGCTCTGTGATTTTTGTGTCCCTTTTTTATTTTGTTTCACTGGTGTCCCCAGAGCTGCCCTGGTGTGAGTGGGGTCGGGTGCTCGGGGTGGGAGGTGCCCCCAGAATGTGCAGGGCTCAGCTGGGTGAAAATGGGTGGTGGCAGTTCTTTGACCTTGGACACAAGGAATGTTCCTCTGGAATTCTGCCTTGGGTCCTTTGGGTTGTCACTGAGCTTTGGGGACAGGAGCAGGAGATGTTTCTCCTGTTCAAACACTTTCAGTGTCCTGCAGGTGGTATCTGTAACAGCAGTGGTGCTGCACTGGGGATAGGGCTCCAAACCTTCCAAAGACTGAAAACCCTTTCCACAAAGGAATTCCTCCTGATACCCACCCTGACCCTGCCCTGGCACAGCTTTGGAGGGGTTCCCTCTTCTGTTCCTGTCCCTGTTCCCCGGCTGTCCCCTCCTGTCAGGGAGTTGTGCAGAGCCACAAGGTCCCCCCGGAGCCTCCTTTGCTCCAGGCTGAGCCCCTTTCCCAGCTCTCTCAGCCCCTTCCCAGCTCCATTCCCTTCCCTGGCCATGCTCCAGCCCCTCAGGAGCCCTGGAGGTTCTGTGGCTCAGCAGGGTTTCACACAGTTCCACACTGCAATTCCCAGTTTTGAATGTGCCAGATGAACACACCGAGCTTACCCCCAGTTTGTCTCACCCTCCAATTTTCTCCATCTGGAGCAGGGATGGCTCAGGGGGCTCAGGCCCAAGGAGGGACCAGAACCTGATCCTGGCTGCTGGGGAAATGGGAAGCACTGACCTGTCTGGGCAAGGGGATGTGAGAATGGGAAATATGGGATCTGTCTGTGTGCAGTGATAGCAGGGCACACCCAGAGCTCCAGGGCACTTCTGCAGCTCCTTGGGAGATGGAACTGCTGCTGCCCTCACCCCCTGACCCTCTGTTTGCATGCATTTGTCCTTTTGTGCATTTATCCTTCCATACATTTATCCTTCCATGCATTTGTCCTTCCATACATTTTGTCCTTCAAACATTTCTTCTGTAGTTTTGTCCTTCCATACATTTGTCCTTTCATACATCTCTTCCACACATTTGTTTTTCCATATATTTGTTTTTCCATACACTTGTCCTTTCATTCATCTCTTCCATACATTTGTTTTTCCATATATTTTTTTCTTCCATACATTTGTCCTTCCATACATTTGTCCTTCGAGCATTCCTTCCATACATTTTGTCCTTCAAACATTACTTCCATAGATTTGTCCTTCCATACATTTGCTTTTCCGTGCATTTTTCCTTCCATACATTTGTTTTCCACACATTTACCCTTTCATCCATTTCTTCCATACATTTGTCCTTCCATACATTTGTCCTTCAAGCATTCCTTCCATACATTTTGTCCTTCAAACATTTCTTCCATACATTTATTTTTCTACACATTTGTCTTTTCATCCATTTCTTCCATACATTTGTCCTTCCATACATTTGTTTTTCCATACATTTGTCCTTCCATACATTTGGTTTTCCATACATTTGTCCTTTCATCCATTTCTTCCATACATTTTTCCTTTGTACCTTTGTCCTCCATACATTTACCCCCCAAAGCAGCCAACCCTGCGGTTTTTTCCCCATTTCCATCGCTCCCTTTCCATATTTGATGTCTCCCAGCAGCTTCAGCTGGACCAGGGCAGTCCCACTTTGGGGTTTCCCAAATTCCAAAGCTCATTCCCAGCAGGATGGAGGGAGCAGCCCCCAACCCCTCCCTTCTGAAAAAAAAACCCCAAAAAAAAACCACCCGAAAGCCTTACAATAAGGTGACGTTTTTATTATTTATACAATAAAGAGACTTTGTAATGTTATTCAAAACACTTTTTTTTTTTGGAAATACTGAAAAAGGTGGGTACAGCAAAGCCGAAAATGGCTCTTCTGCACTGCACAGCATCGGTTTAGTCCCTGGGCTCCCTCTGCACTGGAGTTTCTGCCAAATGCAGCAACCCCACACGGGGAGGGGACAACCTGCCTGTGCCAAGGGACAGGAGCTGATTGCACTCAATCAATAGATTTAAAATAGAATCTTGAAGTACCTTTTTGCACAGAAAATGAAGCAGCTTTCAAGTTCAGTAAGTCTTTATACTGCAAAAAACATGAAGTACATTCACAATCTATGTTAATAAAGTAGTAAATATTTCCTCATTCAGCTTTATTTACATGGATACTGGAATTCAACTGAAAAGTACAGTCATCTGGAATATAGCAATCTTTGAACACATACAAAAATGACCATTTCTGTATATAATTTAAGCTCAAAATCACAATTATCTCAAAATATTAATTACAATACAGCCATCTCCATCATAATTAAACATGTCTTTTATAAAATGGTAAAATCTTTACTAAAGGAAGCTGTTGGTTCTGAACTGGATACAGTACTCACAGGTAGAAAACCGAAGTGATGAGCGAGTGCCCTGCCCGGGAGGAGGGAGGGAGGGAGGGGACACAGCCACCGCCACCCAAGAGACACAGAAAGGCCCCAGTGACAGCAGTGACACCTCTTGTGCCGCGGGGCCGTGCCAGGGGTGCCAGGAAACCAGGGAATGCTGACCCGTGCCATGGGCCAGTGGGTCACCTCCACAAATGGGCTGCAATCAGCCTGGGGGAGGATTGGCAAAAAGCTTTTTTGGGGTTATTTTTTTGGTTTCTCGTTTCGTGATTTGTGAGTGGTGCCTTTGGGATGGGGTGGCGATGCCCCGTGGGCTCCCGGCCCCGGTGCCACCCTGGCTGTGTGGGCATGGCACTGCCCTGCTGTGCCCATCCCTGCCCTGCCCATTCCCTGCCCTGCCCATTCCCTGCCCTGCCCTGCCTGCTGGGGATGGAGCCCGGGCTCTGTGTGCCCCCACAGGGAATGGGGAGAAACAGGGCATGGGCAAGGAGCTCCTTCTGCCAGAACATCCCCTATCTCCTTTGGGAATCCTAACGGTGAGATCCTGGAACATCCCTGATCTCCCTTGGGAATCGTATTGGGAAATCCCAGAACATCCCTAATTTCCTTTGGGAATCCTATCAGGGAAATCCCAGAACATCCCCAATTTCCTTTGGGAATACTATTGGTGAGCTATCAGAACATCCCCGATTTCCTCTGGGAATTGTACTGGGAAATCCCAGAATATCCCCAATCTCTCTTGGGAATCCTAAAGGGAGATCACAGAACATCTCCGATTTCCTTTTGGGAATCCTAACTGGGAAATCCTAGAACATCCCTGATCTTCTTTGGGAATCCTAAGTGAGATCCCAGCACATTCCTGATCTTCTGTGGGAATCCTAACAGTGAAGATCACAGAACACCCCCGAACTCCCTTGGGAATCCCATTGGTGAAATCCCAGAACATCCCAGATTTCCTTTGGGAATCGTATTGGTGAGATCCCAGAACATCCCCGATCTTCTGTGGGAATCCAAACTCAGACATCCCAGAGCATCCCTGATCTCCCTTGGGAATCCTAACTGAAATCCCAGAATATCCCCGATCTCCCTTGGGAATCCTATTGGTGAAATATCAGAACATCCTCCATCTCCTTTGGGAATCCTAAAGTGAGATCCCAGAACATCCCCGATTTTCTTTGGGAATCCTAACTGGGAAATCCCAGAATATCCCTGATCTCCCTTGGGAACCCAAACTGGCAGGGTTGGCAGGAGCTCTGGAGATGATCCAATTCTGGACAGGGCACACGGGAACGTGTCCAGGGGGGTTTGGGATGGCACCAGAGAGGGGAACCCCACCCCGTTCCCGGGCAGCTGTGCCAGGCTCTGCCATCGCCACGGGAGAGGTTCTGCCCCATGCTGAACTGGGTTTTATTTCTGCCCAAACGCTGCCAGGGTGGGTGGTGACCCCACAGCACTGTCACCCCCTGTGTCACAGTGGGACTGTCCCCAGCCCTGCTCCTGGGGGGTCCCCGAGCCCCTCTGTCCCAGGCTCATCCCTCATCCAGGAGAATTCCAGGGAATAACCCCCTGATCCCCTCTATGGACCCAGGGTTTCTCCTGATCCCGCTGTGGGGTTTGTTCCAGTCGGGAACATTCCCTATCCCTGCACTCCCCATCAGAACTGGGGAAGGAGCTGACCCCGGGCACTCTGTGGGTTCCTGGAGAGCTCTCACAAAACCCACAGGGAAGGGACCTTAAACCCACCCAGAGCCACCCTTTCCATGGCAGGGTCACCTCCCACTGTCCCAGGGTATTCCAACCTGGCCTTGGGCACTGCCAGGGATCCAGGGGCAGCCACAGCTTCTCTGGGAATTCTGTTCCAGCCCCTGCCCACCCTCCAGGGAACAATTCTTTCCCAAAATCCCATCCATCCCTGCCCTCTGGCAGTGTGACCCCATTCTCTGTGTCCTGTCCCTCCATCCCTTGTCCCCAGTCCCTCTCCAGCTCTCCTGGAGCCCTTTTTGGGGCCTTTAACCAAACTGTACATTCCCAGCACTCACTGCCAACACCAAACCAACCTCCCCTGTGGCCATTTCCTACCCAGATTTTTCCTGGATTTCCTTGGCTCTGCTCTCAGCTGCCCCATTCACCCTCAGCACTGCCCTGACCACTGTGTGGAGCCCCCTGTCCCCTTGCAGGGCTGGCACTGCCACCAAACCCAGATGCAGATGTGCTAAAAAATCCCCTGGAAAACAAGAAATCGGGTTTGAGGATGTTGAATGGTTGCTGTTGGGAACAACTGGCTGAGAACTCTCTGGGTTTGCCATCAGCTGGGTAGGAACTGGGAGCTGGCACTGGGAAAACGGGGAATTATCGGGGGTGGAGGGTCCTGGAGGCTCCCACAGCCAGAGAGGGAAGCTTTGGGAATTCTCAGAGAAGCTGAGATAAAATCAGATTTTCTGATGAAATCCAGGATCACACCCATGGGAATATCCCGAGCAGGGCCCGAGCAGGGCCTGGAGCAGGGGGGGTGGAAAAATACACAACAATGGAAATGGGGAATCGAAATGAAAAATTAAAGAAGAAAATTAGCAGCAACAAAAGGAGTTTTACTGCCACCATCACAACCTTCCTCCATCCGTGAGCCAAACCTGCCTGTCCTCGGTGTTCTCCTGTAGTGTGTGCACATGGAATCGAGGGAAGAGCCAAAGCAAAGGGACTGAACCCGTTCTGGAGGGGGTTAACCCATTCTGGAGGGGGTTAAACTGTTCTGGAGGGGGTTAACCCGTTCTGGAGAGAGTTAAACTGTTCTGGAGGGGGTTAAACTGTTCTGGAGGGGGTTAAACTGTTCTGGAGGGGGTTAACCCATGTCTGGAGGGGGTTAAACTGTTCTGGAGGGGGTTAACCCATTCTGGAGAAAGTGAACCCATTCTGGAGGGGGTTAACCCATTCTGAAGGGAGTGAATCCATTCTGGAGGGTGTTAACCTGTTCTGGAGAGAGTTAAACATATTCTGAATGGAGTTAACCCATTCAGGAGGGGGTTAACCCATTCTGGAGGGGATTAACGTGTTCTGAAGGGGGTTAACTGTTCTGGAGGGTTAACCATTCGAAGGGAGTAATCCATTCCTGGACGGAGGTTAACCTGTTCTGGAGAGAGTTATCCTGTTCTGGAGAGAGTTAACCTATTCCAGAGGGAGTTAACCCATTCTGGAGGGAGTTAACCTGTTCTGAAGGGAGTTAACCAGTTCCAGAGGGAATTGGAATCACAGATCCATGGAATGAGTTGGGTTGGGAGGGTTCTTGAGTCTCATCTGGATTAACCCCTGCCATGGGCAGCGACACCTTCCAGCAGCCCAGGCTGCTCCAAGCCCCAGTGTCCAACCTGGCTCATTCCAGAGAGAGTTATCCCATTCCAGAGGGAGTTATCCCATTCCATAGGGAGTTATCCCCTTCCAGAGTGAGTTATCCCCTTCCAGAGGGATTTAAATCATTCTAGAGTGAGTAATCCCATTCCAGAGGGAGTTACCCCATTACAGAAGGATTTACCCCATTCCAGAGTGAGTTATCCCCTTCCAGAGTGAATTATCCTGTTCCAGAGTTAATTACCCCATTCCAGAGGGAGTTACCCCATTACGGAATGAGTTGTCCCACTCCAGAGTGAAATATCCTGTTCCAGACCAAGTTATTCCATTCAAGAATGAGTTGCCACATTCCAGAGTGAGTTATCCCCTTCCAGAGTGAGTTATCCCCTTCCAGAGGGATTTATCCCATTCCAGAAGGATTTACCCCATTCCAGAAGGATTTACCCCATTCCAGAGGGGATTTACCCCATTCCAGAAGGATTTACCCCATTCCAGAGGGGATTTACCCCATTCCAGAGGGGATTTACCCCATTTCAGAAGGTTTTACCCCATTCCAGCGGGAATTACCCCCTTCCAGAAGGGATTTACCCCATTCCAGAGGGGATTTACCCCATTCCAGAAGGGATTTACCCCATTCCAGAAGGATTTACCCCATTCCAGAAGGATTTACCCCATTCCAGAGGGGATGTCCACCATTCCCACGCGGGTTCCTTGTCCCGAGGTCCCAGAGTTACAAGTGGAGAAGTCTCTCACCCTGTGTCTGAATTGTTCCTGATCCCTACGGAGCCAGCTATACACACGGCATTATGTACAGGTATTTTCATAAGGCATAGAATATCTTTGCATTGAAAATAAACGAACATTATTAAATTTAATTTAATATATACTTTCTTTGAGGTGTTTATGAAAATATTTTCATCTCTATACTTTCGTATGCGACATGATAGAAATATTTCATGGGAAGTACAGGTTAATATATTTCATTTTTATAAAGGCATTTACAACTTTGAGGCAGTGTTTCTGATGGACAGCAGAATTCCTAAAGGACTCGTATGTGCTTCTGTGTTCTGAAATCATATGAAATCGACTTTTTTTTTTTTTTTTTAAGAAGGAACTCGGTTAAAAAACGCACCAATGCACAGCCAGAGGCTGACGAGTAAAACTAATACGGAGCCACATGAACAATATATTTATAGAGTTAATTCATATATTTCCTCCCGATGATTGGTACTAACATAGAGTATTATACATTTGGCACTACCGTTTGCCATTGGTCCAGCAATTGGCAAAAAAAAAAAAAAAAAATTGGTTTCCTATGTATAAATCTGTCTGAACATTAGATCTGGCTAGACGTATTTACTATTTATAAAAAAATATTTAGACAGTAAGCTCACGTTGGATAACTAAGTCTACTGTGTTCTGGAAACTCTTGAGGAGGAGCACAGCCTTCTCGTGTTCCAGGTGCACAAAGCTGTGTCCGTTGGCCTGCAACAGGAAAACACGAGGAAAGAGGAGTCAGTGGATTGTTTTGGGGGAAAAATGGGACTTTTGGCAATTAAGAGTAAAGCTGAGATTAATAATGAATGTATGAGGATTGCCCGTGGGCACAGAGAATATGATTAGGGTTGGTCTGGGTGCTCCAAGGGATGGTTTTATTCCCAGCAGAATTGTGCTGGGGTCTGAGCAGAACCTGCTCCACCCTAAAACAGTGAAAAATCCTTGTTCTGGGAAAGAGGGGTGCAAATTCCCAACAGGGAGAATTCCAAGGATATCAATGACTGAGCCAAAATGGGGAATCACAGAGCCACAGAGCCCTGCAGTGCTGAGGGCTGGGAGGGACCTCGGAGCTTTGGGAAATCCTGAGGGAGCTCATGGGGTGAGAATCATTCACTGCATGTTTGGGGTGAACTCAGATCCTGGGAATCCCAACCCCTCCCTGCCTGGAGGATTCTGTCAGCCCTGATCCTGGAATCCCACCCCGATCCCAATTATCCCAACCCTGATCCCAGTTATTCCAACCCTGATCCCAGTAATCCCAACCCCGATCCCAGTTATCCCAACCCCTCCCTACCCTGTCGGATCATTCCTAACCCGACTTATCCCAACCCTCCCTATCTGTAGGATCAGCCTTGATCCCATTATCCCAAACCTGTCCTTACCTGTAGGATCACGCCCTCGACCCCCAATAACCCCAACTCTCCCATTCCTGTAGGATCATTCCTGACCCAATAACCCCAACCCCTCCATACCTGTAGGATCATTCCTGACCCCAATAACCCCAACCCCCCATTCCTGTAGGATCATTCCTGACCCCAATAACCCCAACCTGTAGGATCATTCCTGACCCCAATAACCCCAACTCCCCATTCCTGTAGGATCATTCCTGACCCCAATAACCCCAACCCTCTGTACCTGTAGGATCATTCCTGACCCCAATAACTCCAACCCTCCCTTCCTGTAGGATCATTCCTGACCCCAATAATCCCAACCCCCCATACCTGTAGGATCATTCCTGACCCCAATAACCCAAACTCTCATTCCTGTAGGATCATTCCTGACCCCAATAACCCCCAACTCCTCCATTCCTGTAGGATCATTCCTGACCCCAATAACCCCATCCCCCCATACCTGTAGGATCATTCCTGACCCCAATAACCCCAACTCCCATTCCTGTAGGATCATTCCTGACCCCAATAACCCCACTCCCATCCTGTAGGATCATTCCTGACCCCAATAACCCCAACTCTCCATTCCTGTAGGATCATTCCTGACCCCAATAACCCCATCCCCCCATACCTGTAGGATCTTGTCTCCGGGCTGCAGCAGGCTGGATGCGGGGCCGTCAGGCTGAACCCTAGTAACAAAGATACCCTATAAGTCAGAAGTAACACAGGTTAGGATGCTTTCTCCAAGAACTACATCCTAAAACACAGGGGGCTCCCTAACTGGGGTTTAGTTAAACCCAAATGGGTTTGGTTAAACCCAAACTGTTGGGATCTGTAATCAGACACCACTTTGGGGTGGAGCAGCTCTTTGGGACCTTGTGGGTTATTGTGAACTAAAACCCCAAATCACAGCAGGAAATGCAGTGTGAACAGGGCAGGAGTGACGGTGATCAGGAGAGTTAATTATTGCAATAATGTGCCCCAAAATCTGCACAGAAATCGGGATTTTCTCCCTTTAGGAGACAAAGACAGATTTAATTTCAGGATTTGCCAACCATTTCCCGTATTTATGGCAGTTCTGATTGTCCCTGCAGCCCTAATCTGGTATTGCCCAAGAAAATCAACTCCGGGAATGTGCTCAAAGCTCATTTTCCTACAAACCCCGTTCAATTCTGTGGCACCAAACACAAACCCACAGAGTTGGAATCAACACCCCAATCCTACAGCCCTGGGAGAGCTGGGATTCACCAGATATTCGAGTTTTTCCAAGTTTCCTTTTATTGCAAAGACATTTATCTGAAATAAATCCCAAAAGGAATCCTGAGTCTTCGTGACCACCACCAGACAGTTTTAATTCTGTTTAATTCGGTTTTAATTTTCTCAGGACAGGAGAAAACTGCTGCAATGGGGTCTGTAAGGATCCAGGGGTTTCAGGGATTTCCAGGCTCATTTTATTTCACACAGAAAACCCTGAAATTTCAGCCTCCAGGGATAATATTGCTGCTTTAGGGCTCCCTCTAATTAATTTAGTAAAAGTTTAATCAGAGTTTAAGGCTGCTCTTAAAAAATGAGAGACTCTAGAAAACAAAAACAACAACAAAAAAATCTTATTTAGGGAATGTGGGTCAGACACTCATGGGATTGTTTGATTCCCTCACATTTAATGGGGGAAAAAACCCCAAAAAATGGAAAAAGGAAAGGGAAAGGAAAGAGAAAGGAAAGGAAAGGAAAGGAAAGGAAAGGAAAGGAAAGGAAGAAAGGAAAGGAAAGGAAAGAAGGAAAGGAAAGGAAAGGAAAGGAAAGGAAAGGAAAGGAAAGGAAAGGAAAGGAAAGGAAAGGAAAGGAAAGGAAAGGAAAGGAAAGATAAGGAAAGGAAAGATAAGGAAAGATAGGAAAGGAAAGATAAGGAAAGATAGGAAAGGAACATGCAAAAAAAAAAAGAAGGAAAAAGAACTAAAAAATAAAAAAAGGAAAGAAAAAAAAGCCAAGTATGGGAAAAAATATTTCAATGATCCCATCCAGAAGGGCCCAAACATCCGCTCTGTGCCACTCTGAGACAAAGGGCAGGGAGAGAGGAGTTTCCAACTCACCTTGTCAGAAGGTTTGAACGGATTTCCTTGCCCACTTATTCCACCACTGATGCTAAAGCCGAGGCCAGGATTCTTCTCTATCCTCACACAGAACTGGATTGGAAAAACAGAGCAGTGAGCACTGAGCCCTGCCCGGGCGCGGCTCCTCCTTCCCTCACATCCCATCGCACCCTCAGGGGGATGAGCTGAGCCCCTGCACTCCTCACAATAGGAAAAGCCGCTGAAAATAGCTAAAATCGCTGTGAACTGGAAGCACCCGCAGGATTTCCCCACCCTGCAGTGACACCACAACAATCCCCGCGGTTCACGGATTTTTTTGCACGGATTTAGAAGTTTTCTTTTCAAGGAGGAGAAAAACCCTTTTGGCTTGTGAAAGGGAAGTTCAGTTCACCCTGGCCGGATTTTCTGCTTAAACTCGGGGATAAATCCATCAGGGAGGGTTTGTCTGGTGCAGTTTGATTTTCACGGGAGGGGTCAGAGGTGCAGCACCCCCGGGACAGAACCGGGGGATAAAAAACACTGCGGGATCTGAGCCTACACCGAGCACCGAGCGCTGCAGCCACGGAAATCAGGGCTGAGCCCTCTCTTCTGGTCAGGGTGACTCTGAACAGCCTTGGGGAATTGGAGAGGAAATAAAAATGAGCTCGGGGATCTCAGCTCCAAAAGGTGTCACCGGGAGAAAATGGGGTTTGGTGGCTGCTGCTGGGCGAGGGGAGGGACCCAGCCTGTCCCGGGACCAGTCAGGGCTCCCCCAGTTTAGCCAGAGCTCTCCCAGTTCAGCCAGAGCTCTCCCAGTTCAGCCATGGCTCCCCCAGTTCAGTCAAGGCTCCCCAGTTCAGCCAGGGCTTCTCCAGTTGGGCCAGGGCTCCCCCAGTTCAGCCAGGGCTCTCCCAGTTAAAAACAGAGCTCTCCCAGTTCAGCCAGGCTCCCCAGTTCAGGCCGAGCTCTCCCAGTTCAGCCAGAGCTATCCCAGTTAAAACTAGAGTTCTCCCAGTTAAAACCAGAGTTCTCCTAGTTAAACAAGCTTCCCGATCCACTCCAGGGCTATCAGTCCAGCCAGGCTCCCCAGTCCTAGCCAGGCTCTCAGTTCGAGGGCTCCCCCAGTCCAGCCAGGGCTATCCCAGTTAAAAGCAGAGCTCTCCCATGCCAGATCAGGTAGAGCTTGACTCAGTTCCACTCAGAGACCTCCCAGAGTCTAATCCAGAACTCCTTAGCCCACACCACGACGTCTCCCAATCCATCCCAGTTATCTCCCAGTCCATCCAGAACTCTCTCAGCCCATCCCAGTTATCTCCCAGTCCATTCAGAGCTCTCCCAGTCCCCAGATCTCCGAGCCCATCCCCATCCACCCCGCTCTACGCCAGCGCAGCCGCTCCTCTCCCGCCCGCGGTTCCCCAATCCCCTCGGCTAAGCCGGGCCTATCCCCGCCGGGCTCCGCGGGCTCTCACCTGCTCCTGGTAGGCGTCGGAGCTGCGCTGGCCCTTGGTCTGGATGAGGCAGCGCTGGGGCTGCGGGGCCCGGGAGCTCTGCGACACGGGGATCTGGATGGGCAGCGGCGGTTGGTACTGCTGGATCGTCACCTTGTTCATGGCCCCCTCGTAGTGCTGCTCGCGGCTGCGGTGCTGCAGGCTCTGCGACCCCATCAGCGTCTGGATGTGGCTACCTGCCTGTGGGCATGCTTCTGTCAGCGGGGCGGCCCGCTGGGGCCGGCGCCATCCTAAAAACTGGTCCAGTGCCCGGGCCCGATCCTAGAAGACCTATGGACTCGGAGTTCGATTCCGCAAGCGCTGAGTACCTAAAGAGCCACGCCAGTCGCCCGGCCACCGATCCTAAAAACCCGCCCGGTCCAGGACCGAAATACCCAGGAAGAACCCGCTCAGGTCGCACGGGACTGATACATAACAAACCCTGACCCGGTCGCGGAGTCCTAAAGACACCGCCCGTGTCCGGGACGAGCTCGAGAAAAGTGCCCCGGCCCCGGCGCGGATCCTAACGAAACAATAGGCCGGCGCTGATCGCTAGAACCGCGGCTCGGTCCCGGTCCGATCCTGAAACACGCCGGTTCCGGACCGATCCTAAAAACTGACCAGCCCCGGCCGATCCTAAAAACCTGACCAGCCCGGCCTGTCTTAAAAAACTGACCTAATCCCGGCCCGACGGATCTAAATCTGTGCTCAGCTCCGACGCTCGTAAATCCTTGCCAGCCCCGGCCGATCCCTGAAAACCGGCCCGGCCCGTCTTGATTCCTTTAAAAACTCGAGCAGCCCGCCCGATCCTAAAAAACTGCCCAAGCCCATCCGATCTTAGATAACTGCCCAGTCTTCGGACCCGATCTGAAACCACCCAGCCCCGGGTCTGACCCAAATCTCACCCAGCCCCGTCCAGCTCGGCTCTCGGAGCTGGGAAAATCGCGATTCTGATATTTCCCATCCCAATTTCTTCCTTGCAGATCAGAGCGCAAACAGTTCAGCTGCCAGAGCCTTCTCCATCCCACACCATCCGCTCCCCCTCCTGTGCCCGGGAGGCATCTCCGGGAGCCGCGGCCTTTGTTTCCCATTTCCCAGGAATTCCTTTGTTTCCCATTTCCCAGGAATTCTCGGGGATCGCCCTTCCCTCCGGAGCCAAGGGATAAAAGCCGGGAAATCCCGGGATTGTCACACGCAGCAGGAACAGGGTGACATCGGGACTCCTCCCGCTGGCACTCGGCCCCGGGATGGGCGGATGGAGCCCGGGACAGCGATCCCTGCGATTATCCCGGGTTTTTGGGATTCTCCAGCTTTGTGCTCAGGGCTGGCAGGGGCACCCAGGGGAGCTGCGAGCGCTGGAATTCAACATCCACCGAATTCAACATCCAGCGGCATTGGGGTCGGGTAGGGGACCCTTCCCCTGCGAGGGCATCAGCCAAAGGGGCTACAGCCAGTCCTGAACAGCGTCATTGGAGTGAAATTTGGGATGAGATTGTGCAGGACAAGGATGGGAGCTACTCCTGAAAAATAGCATTGGGATGAAACCCCAGGATGAAACCTGGGGACGAAAATTTGGGATGAAACCCTGCAGGACAAGGGTGGGAGCCATCCCTGAATAAAATCACTGGGATGAAACCTCGGGATGAAACCTCAGGATGAGACTGAGCAGGACAAGGATGGGAGCCGTTCCTGAGCAATATCACTGGGATGAAAATTCGGAGTGAAACCTCGGGATGAAACCCTGGGAAGAAACCTTGGGATGAGACTGTGGAGGACAAGGATGGGAGCCATTCTTGAACAATGGAATTGGGATGAAACCTCGGGATGAAACCTCGGGATGAGTCTGTGCAGGACGAGGATAGGAGCCATTCTTGAACAATATCACTGGAGTGAAAACTCAGGATGAGACTGAGCAGGACAAGGATGGGAGCCATTCCTGAGCAATGTAATTGGGATGAAACCTTGGGATGAAACCCTGGGAAGAAACTTTAGGATGAAATCCTGCAGGACAAGGACAGGAGCAGCCCTGAACAACATCATTGGGATGAAACCTGGGGATGAAACCTCAGGATGAAACTTGGGGATGAAACCCTGCAGGACAAGGATGGGAACCATTCCTGAACAAATCACTGGGATGAAACTTTGGGATGAAACCTTGGGATGAGACTGAGCAGCACAAGGATGGGAGCCGTTCCTGAACAATATCATTGGGATGAAACTTTGGGATGAAACCTCGGGATGAAACCTTGGGATAAAACCTTGGGATGAAACCCTGGGAAGAAACCTCGGGATGAGCCGTGCAGGACAAGCAGCAGCCCTGCCCCGCGCTCCGTGCCCGCTCAGAGCCCAGCACCGCGGGCACAGCGCCCTGAACTCCCAGCAATTCCTGTTTAACCCTCAAACACACCCCAGGCGCTGCCCAGAGCTGTCCTGCCCCATCCCGGGCGGGCTCGGGCCGTGCCGGGCACCCCTTACCTTCTTGGTGACGGTGTCGGGGGGCACATCCCGCCTGCCCAGCGGGTACGGGTTCCAGGGGCTGCCCACGGCCACCTCGTCCTGCCCGTTGTCCAGGAGGCCGCTCTGCTGCGACGGGCTCTGTTCACAAAGGCAGGGCAGCCTTGAGTCAGCGGCACCGAGCGGCCCCGCGCTCGCTCGGCCGCAACACCCGGACCGTGCCCGGCACCGCGGGCACCGCGCCCGCTCCGCACCGGCACCGCCACCGGCACTGCGGGACCGGGGGTTCTCTGCAAGCAGGAGGGCTTGAGAGGTTCGGGGCAGGAAGAGCGAGAATAATGAATGATGAGAGACAAGAGAAAATTCGTTCAGCGGGGCTCGTTACTTTCAGAGGAACGGATTTTTGGCAGAATTCCGGATTTGAGGATTCTACCGTTAATTCCGGGCTCGGAACTTTCTCGCCGCTCGTTCCAGCAGCGGGATTTTCTATATTTTTTTTTTTTTACATTTTTCTATTTTTTTCTTCTTTTTTTAGGAAGGATTTGCCACCCAGCAAAGGGAGATGTTTGTGTTTTGTGCAGCACATCTCCCCTGGTGGCGGTGCCGAGGTTGTGCTGGCTCCGTGCGCAGCTCCCAAACCTCCTGGGCCGGGCCAGGGCCATCTCAGTGCAATATTAACCTGGAATTCAATGTTCTCCTCAGCACGAATGGCCAGAACACACAGAGAAACTTCCCTCAATGGTTATCATTCCCGTTCCTCTGCTGTTCCACCTTTACTTTCCCCCTGGTTGTTTCCCTCCTGTTTTCAGGACTTTTGAGGGGGTTTGGATTTTTCCTGCCCCGTCCTGATTTTCCATCATCTGTCTCTCTATTTCTCTATCATCACTGGGAATTTTCCCAACACCTCTTGGGTGTCAGACTTCCCAAAATTCCAGCATTGTCCTGCACTGAGAGCACCTGGCACTGTGTAAGTGCCTATTGAGTTCTGATTAATGGGAATCTGCAAAGAGACAAAAAAATACCTGTTCTTCCCCTCTGCCATCCCAGCAGTTCCTTCTCCAGCTTAGACTAAAAAAAATCAGGATACACTTCTTTAGAAGGCTGAAGAATTGTTTCATTGCTTTGAAGTATGAAAGCTGGGAATTCGTCCATTAAAAACTATTTTTTAACAGGAGTTGAAAAGTAAATAGAAGGAAATTATGATTTAAATCACACCTCTGAGGTGAAGAGAAAAAAAAATCCAACCTTGATTATTTAAAAAGAAAGAAAACCTTCACTCTAATTCTTTCATCACTCAAGAAATCTTCCAGAGAAGTCACAGAAGTTGTGATTTTCCTTCTATTAAAATGCAGTGGAAAAGCATTTCCCATTTAAAGACCAGGATTTCCTTACCGATCTTTTTTTTCTCCCTCACTGAAATGGAAAAATGAGCCATTCCCTCTGGAGCTGTCCCGGGAATGTGTTCACATCCCGAGGGAGCAGCTCCTGGAGGTTCCTGGGTGCCCTTCCCAGGCTCATTCCAAGGAAAGTTGGAATTCCCATTCTGGGAATGCGCTGCACCAAACCACCGATTTTAAAAACTTTTTTTCTGGGAGCTGGGCGCCAGAAATGGGAAGGATCCCACTGGAAAACGCTGGGACTGCTCTGCAGAGGGGAATCTGCACTGCAGAGGGAAAAGGGAAAAAGGAAAAGGCAGAGGGTGCTCCCAGCCTTTCACAAACAGAGAAATTCTGGATTTCATTTGCTGCAGCCTAAGGAATCCGTCCCCTTGCAATATTGGAGCTGGGACAGGCTGCAACCCCGCCCCACTTCCACCAAATCGGGGGAAGAGAGGAGAAGCGGCGCTTCCCGCATTTTCTACACGGAGTAGATTGATGTCACAACCATTTTCAAAGTAATTAACGGTTAAAGTCGATCTCCTGACAGTCGGACCTCACTCATTACTCTCTTGAATCCAGGCCACGGGAGGGAGGGAGGAGAGGAAAGGGTTAAAGTGCTGTGGCCTGGATTCTTTAGGAAATGCAAGTTCTGTGCAAGGTGTGAAGCAATCAAATCAAACAATCCCCGACATTCACAGTGTTTTTCCAACAACAGTTCCCCCCCTGCAGGAATCTTTCCCAAGAATCATTTCCCCCCAACAGCAGAGCAAGAGAACAACCCCTTAAGGCAATTCAGCATCACAGTTTCTATGGACATGGAGCAATGGAATGCTGGTGAGGTAGAAAAGCAGAATAACCCATGTCAGACCACGCCCCGGGATGCACCAGGGAGAATATTCCCGAATTTCCCGATATGAATCCATCATTAATGTTCACCTACAGCCTCAAACCCCGCAAGGGCTATGGGACACCTCAATCCTAACGGGGACAGGGAGCAGCACCATTCTGTGGGGTCCGGGAACTGGGGACAGGAACGGGCGGTACCCGAGCAGACAGACACGGTCTTGGAAGCGAAGACAACACGGGGAAGTCACCCCTGGCCAGCACACACAGCCAGGAGGGGTGGAGGTGACAGAGGATGGAGGGTGGGGACAGCGGGACGGGCCCGACACGGCTCCCCGAGCGCGGCCACCCCGGCCGGGACCGCCCGAAATGCGGCTGGAGAGCGTGTGGGGCCGAGGGCTGGGCTCCTGCTGCTGGGTGATCCTGCTCTCCTCAAAGCTGAGCTCTGAGCCGGGCCTGGCACCTCCCCCGGGCATCGCTGCTGCCCTTTGGTTCCTCACAGAGCTGCTGTGCCGGGGCAGGGGGAGGCTGAGCCCTGCCCTGGGGCACGGAAAGGTCTCAGCATCCCCTCGGCGATGCTGAAAATCCCGCAGGAATGGCCTGGGGCACCGAAAGGTCTCAGCATCCCCTCGGTGATGCTGAAAATCCCGCAGGAATGGCCTGGGGCACGGAAAGGTCTCAGCATCCCCTCGGTGATGCTGAAAATCCCGCAGGAATGGCCTGGGGCACGGAAAGGTCTCAGCATCCCCTCGGTGATGCTGAAAATCCCGCAGGAATGGTCCTCTCTGCCTGGTCCTGGGTGCTCCTCCCTTCCAATATTTGCTGGGGATGCACGGTTTTGTGTGTCTATGCTTGTCAGCGATAAATTGATAATCAAAATAAGATCCACAGTAAATAAATGAGGAGAATATTCTCTTTTTTAGGCGTTACTCAAAATTTTAAATGGTTTTGGGTGTGGTAAGGCGTTCGAAACTCATCAGGTAGTGCAGCACATCCAATTAATGCTCAAATCTTCCAATCCCTGTCTTCTGCAGCCCGTTTAAATGCACATTCAGCACTTCCACACCCATTTTTCCAGGATCAAAGGGCCCCAGATCAAACCCACAGAGCAAAGGGCGCCCCGGAGTGTGCGAGGAGAGCAGGACAGCAGCAGTGACAGCCGGGGAGCTCCGGAATCCGAAAAGCGAGGGCAGCCGGGGGCCGAACCGCATCCCTGCCGGCCCCGCTTTGCGGATGCGGCATCGTAAAGCACGGGAGGAGGAGGCAGAAGCTAAACCGGGACGAAGCAAGGATCGCGAATTAACCGGGAATGCCGGGAATGCTGGCTAGCCCATACTTACTTGCGGTAGAGGTAGCTCTTGAAGCATTTGGTTTTCAAATTTAGATTTAGGCTGCAAGTTTAAAGTCATGCTTCGGCCGGCATGCATGGCTGGAACCCCTCCAGAGTGCAGCATGCCAAGGCTAACTGTGTGGTGTTTGTAAGCAGCGCTCTGAGTAGAGGAAACAACCACGGGACACACATGAACACACATGCTCAGAATTAAGTCTCACACAAACATGGTTAAGTTCACAGAGTTTTAGTTTAAGCCAACAAAAAACGGTCCCGAGTGCCGAGAGCTCCTCCGGGCATGCACGGCTCACACACAGCGAGAACATCGCTCCTGGGACGGGACACGGGCACCAGAGAGGATCCCACGCTGACAGCACACGGGGGTGGGAGCTGGAGGGAGGTCACACGGAGCGAGGCTTTCTTTGGTAAAAAAAGGCCGAATTCGGGCTCGGCTGCGCAGCCTGGGGGGCGGCTGGAGGGGGGCAGGATGAGGGTCCGGCACCGGGATCGGGATCGGGACCGGCCGGACAGGGCAAGATAAAGGTCCGGGACCGGCCGGGCAGGGCAGGATGAGGGTCCGGGACCGGGATCGGGACAGGTCGGACAGAGCAGGATGAGGGTCCGGGACCGGGATCGGCCGGGCAGGGCAGGACAGGGGACCGGGACCGGGACCGGGATCGGCCGGGCAGGGCGGATGAGGGTCCGGGACGGGGATCGGGATGGGGACCGGCCAGACAGGGAGGATGAGGGACCGGGTCAGGGTACGGGACTGGCCGGGCAGGGCAAGATAAAGGTCCGGGACTGGCCGGGCAGGGCAGGACAGGGGTCCGGTACCGGGACAGGTCGGACAGAGCAGATGAGGGTCCGGGACCGGAACCGGCCGGGCAGGGCAAGATAAAGGTCCGGGACCGGCCGGGCCGGGCAGGATGAGGGTCCGGGACCGGGATCGGGATCGGGACCGGCCGGAGAATGAGGGACCGGGTCAGGGTCCGGGACCGGCCGGGCAGGGCAGGACAGGGGACCGGGACCGGGACCGGGATCGGTCGGACAGGGCAGGATGAGGGTCTGGGACAGGTCGGGCAGGGCAGGATCAGGGTCTGGGACTGGGACCGGGACCGGCTGGGCAGGGCAGGGTGAGGGTCCTGTGCCCACCCCAGGGACAGCGGCTGCTCCAGGGCTGCCACCAGCGGGCAGCCCCGCTCCTCCGAGCCCTGCACCCGGCAGGAACCGCCGCGCAGGGGCCAGGGAGAACCACCAGTGCCAGTTCCCCAGGGCTAAAGCATCCCTTAAAACACGTTATAAACCCAGTGTGAGGATATTCCTTAAAGCAGCAGCATCTGGGAAGGGTTCACTCCCACCAGGAAGGGCCCTGCTCGGGCTGCACTGGTTTCCCTGGGCTTGAGGAAGTTTCCTGTGGGTTTACACAGCACCAGGAAAAGAGCTGGGGGAGGAGAACCCTCGGAGCCCCTTTTTAAAGCTTCCCCATTTGATGCTTAAGGATAATTTAACATCATCACGTCCTCACAACGGGAAGGTGAGGAGAATACTCACACAGGACACAACTGGCTTCTAATGGCATTTCACCACCCCGGAGAAAATCGGATTCACGGATTAGGTCATTAAACAAGTAATGGCTGAATCATGCACTAAAGCACCCTTTGGACAGAAGGCAAATCAGCATAACTTCCTACAGCTACAAGGAGTAACGATCACATTCCCATTGAAACAGTGCAGTGGATATCACCCAGGGATGGTCCTCGGTCACAGACACCTTTAAACCCCTGCACTGACAGCGACACCAAAGCTAAAATACATTTTATTACTTATTCCCTTTTTCCTTTATCCCCTTTTACTGCCAAGACATGCCCAGCATCTCTCCAAGCTCTCTGTTGTCACTGTCGGGGTGAGAACCTCAGGGTTTGTCCTAATTTTGGGCAGAGCTGCAGGAGTCACCACCTCAGTGACAGGCACTGGGGCAGAGCTCTGGATTTACCCGGGATCCAGAGTCACCATCCCAGTGATGGGCACCCAGGAACGTCACCGGTGTGGAGGCTCAGGATTTACCCGGGATCCAGAGTCACTACCCCAGTGATGGGCACCCAGGAACGTCACCAGTGTGGAGGCTCTGGATTTACCCGGGATCCAGAGTCACCATCCCAGTGGCTGTCCCAAGGGCTGTCACTGGGGCAGAAGCTCTGTGTTCACCCGGGATCTGGAGTCTCCATTCCAGTGAAGTGCCCCAAGGAGCACCACCAGCGTGGAGCCTCTGCAATCAGGATCCAGTCTCCATCCCCGTGACCGTCACCAGTGAGGCTCCTCTGGATTTACTGGGACCCCTCACTCCGGCTGAGCACCCCCAGGGCCCCGGGCGGGCCGGTCCCCCTGACACCACGGCGGGAACATCATCCCTGGGAATTCTGGCGGTCACCACTGCACGTGCAAATCGTTTGACAGAGCGAAACACACAACTAAAGGCATTAATTGCAGAGAAATGCCAAACATACCCTGTCTAACCTTCTAGCTTCTATATGTCTAAGTAGCTGTTGTCTCCAGTCAGCGGGCATTTTAGCACAGCTCTCATTTCCCTTCCCGGGGGGAGGCCTCGGCTTTATATCACTGCTATCGGAAGGCTTGTCGCCATAGTTACCCAAGTTATAGTCTGACGGAATCTTTTCCAGCAGAGCTGCCATGGTGGGCCTCGCTGAGACCGGCCGCGCTTGGGCCGTGCCGTAGCTCTCTGTGCTGTAGCTTCGTGCCGACAGGGGCCTCCTTTGCGTGAGGTTTTTAACCGGGAAGCTCCCGGTCTGGGCTTTCACTTCCTGGTAGGAAGGGTGCTCGTCTTCGTAGCGCCCGTTGCGCTTGAGGAACTGCGCCTCGGGCACGGCCACGCCGCCTCTGGCGCTCGGCGGCACCGCGGAACGCAGCCCGGCCGTACCTGTCCGCCCCCGGCAGCTCCTGGGGCTCGGCCACCCTGCGGAACATGGACATCTCGGCCGAGCTGACCAGCGAGTCCGCCCTGCGCAGGAACCCGGGGCGAGTGGCCGGCCCGGGGAACGGCGCCGCCGGAGGCTCCTCGCCCACCGAGGGCTGCGAGAAGGAGAACACGGGCTCGGCGGGCGCGTAGCCGCGGTAGCCCCGCGGGCTCACCAGCTCCTGGGGCAGCCCCTTGGCCGGCTGCGGCAGGTAGTCGGCGTTGAGCTGGAAGGGCGGCAGGAGCCGCTTGTCGGCCGGCAGCTCCACGGCGCCCTGCGGGTTGAAGCTTTGGTCGAACTGATAAACCTTCTTGGTGGCGGCCGAGGCGCGGTGCTGCGGCTGCGTTTTGACGCTGCCGTAGGTCAGCAGCTCGTCGTCCAGCATGGGCACGGACTGGCTGCGGGACATGCTGAGCACGCCGTGCTCCGGGCCCAGCAGCTTGTCCACCCTCTCGTGCGGGCCCACCGTGTCGTTGCCGGATGCATAGTTTTCCAGGGGGATGTTGTACACCTTGTACGCCCCGATGTCGATCTCGTCGATGCTCTGCGATTTCTTGAACTTGTTCGTTTTTAAATCCCTCATCATCGGGGAGAGCCGCTCCGTGCTCTTGCTGATGGAGATGACGTTTTTGGCGGGGTCCGGGCGACAGTGCACGTGGGAATAGACGTTCGTGAGGCTCCTGTTGGCGCCGGGGTCGTGGTACTCCCACGGGATTCCCGGAGTGAAAGTGCCCGTCATTTCGGGGGACTCCTTGACGTGATCCTTCCGCTCGGGCAAAGGGCTGGTGTTGGGGGTGCTTTCCAGTTTGGAAGGAAAAGCTGTCCTGTCTTCAAAAGGGCTGGGGGTTCTGGTCCAATTTTGCCAAGGGTTGGGAGGAGGCACTTCAGAGTCGTGTGTGTTTCTGAGCGCGGGCTGCTCCAGCTCCAGCGGGATCCCCACGATCCTGTCCTGCCGGATCAGCGGCCGGCGCCCGTGCGCCGAGGAGCTCCTGGACTTGCTGCTCAGCAGAGGGTTGGTGCCGGCGCTCTCGGCGCCGCTCTCCTCGGCCACGAAGCCCGTGTTGTCGTAGTGGGAGCCGTCGTTCCAGCTGTCGGTGAAAGCATCGCTCAGCGGGCGCCGCTCCGGGCGCGCCGGGACGCTCCCGGCCGGAGCCGCCTCCCGCTGGCTCAGCAATGGCTTGGTCTCCAGGGGCTGCGGGAACGACTGCGCCAGCCTGCGGGGACAAGAGAAGGGAACAAGATAAAATGTCCTCTGTCCCAGCACGCCGGCGCTCGGCGTCCTCGGGAAGCCATCCGGCCTCTCCCGCCTACGCTCGGGCTTTGGGATCGTGCGGGAGACTCCGGGGATTCTCATCACGGAGCGTTCCCAGCTGGAATCACCGAGCCCAGGAGCCAGACCCGACCCCTCGGTGTTTTTAGCACCACCCGAGCTACTCTCAAGCTGTTGGAAGCTCCACGGGTGCTGTGCCACTGGTGGCGGCAGGTTTTTACCCTGGAGCAGAGATTCTGTCAGGACACACGCGGTGAAACTAAGGAGTCACTCGGAGGCCCGGCTGGTTCCCAGCCGTGTTCCCAAAATCCCGCTGAGCACTTCTCCCTGCTGTGGAAATCACGGATGAGCCACACAGAAGGCTTCTCCCCACCTTTTCACCAGAGATGCCAAGGTTTGTGCCTGTGCTCATCCAGCTCTGTGACGGGGCAGAGCCATGGGTGGAACACGAGGGGATTTATGGGATCCTCGCACAGACGGGACAGGATCCTCCTGGAATGTTTCCAGTGCGGGTCATGGCTTTCCAAGAACCTCCTGGAGGTCCAGGGAAGAGGAGCAATGACAGAACAACAACTGCAGCAGCTGCAGCTCCATCTCCAGGAGCTTTAATGCCTGGAGACAGCTCGGAGCTGCAGCACGAGCTGTGGCATATCCAATGTTTATGGAATACGGAGATAAAACCGGGGATTTTTAACCCAAATGCCTATGCAGGGACACGGGGTCAATGTGAGGGCCCGGACGGGACAAAAGGCAAATGGAAGCTGTGTCAGGAAAGATGTCACACCTGTTCCCCCACAAAGAGTTATTCACTGCTTCCTTAGCCGTGGTCTGCAGCGAGCCCATTTTTACGTGCGCGTTGGAGGAGCCTGAGGAAGCCTGGGAAGGGGAATAGTCTGAGTAAGTGCCTGAGGAAACGCTGTTATTCAGACAATGGATCTTATCTGCTTCAGACTCATCTGTCGACTCTGAAACAAAACACAGCAAACGCGTTCAGGGGGCGGCACTCGGCAGCGGAACGCCAGAAAAACACATTTTTATTTTTTCACGTTAAAGCGAGGATTGTTATCGATGCGTGCACAGATATCCACGGGCTGAGGTTCACAGCCAGAGGTGGAACATCTCCCGCGCCCGAGTTCATCTCAAAGGCTGCCAAGCCATCAGTACCTTTCTTGTCTTTACCCAGCAGGACGAGTTTGGGGGGGTAGAGCGGCGTCTCGGGCATGGAGGGACGGAGCTCCCCTATCCTCATCTCGCTGGCGGGGTGTCCAAAGGGATCCTGAGGGACACAACAACACCCATAAGCACGGGGAACTGAAATCCTTCAAACTGCAGCACACACACAGATCCCAACCTTCTCCCCGTGACCATTAAAACACCCTGACTCCACCACTGCTAACGGTGCCCGCAGAAAATTCTGATTAATCCTACACAAACACCCCTCAAAGTGACGGTGACGTGCTCGTGCCGGAAATGTGAACAAACCAGATGGAACTGGCAGGATGCATCGAGGCTGTGCAAACATTTTTGATGGAGTCAAGGTCATCAAAACGCTGCCGGTAGAGAGAAATAAACACAAATTGAGAGTAAACAATTGGCAGTTGAGGAGGGAGGATTCCTCGCCCGGTTATTTGTGGTGAGTCCTTCCAGAGGTTCCCCTGGAGCTGTCCTTAATTAAAATGGCTTTGTCTCTGAGGAGCTGGTGGCTGAATTAAAATGATCTGGATTTAATAAACTTCTGCCTGAGAGTTCGGCACATCTGACCTTCAAACAGGAGGTGTGCTGAAAATAGCACCGGTTGAAGCGGGGGAGGGAAGTGGCGCTGTTCCTAGAAAGAGTTGTGTTAAACTGGGACATTCAGGCTCGCAGGGTGCTTACGATGCCTCACATTTTAAATTTCTCTATTTCCACTTCTCTGTAACCCTGGGATTCTTCAGTGTTTAACTCCAGACTGCACAGACAGCGCTGAGCTCCTGCTCTCCCATTTTTACACAAAACAATTCCTCTGCAGCCCCAAACTCAAGGACACCTCCCTGGGCCAGGCCCCAAAATAAGATATTCCCCCCCAGAGAATTGGGGGAGCCAATTTGGAGTCAATGACTGCACTGGCTGAGCTGCAATTGGAGGATTCAGCCCCAATGTGCAAATGGACAAAAGTGTGAAAGGGTGAAAAACCTGTGAGCCATTGTCCATTGTGGGTGTGGGACTGACCTGAATGGCCCTGCAATAACAGAATTTATTTTATTCTCTGGATTTTGTCCAGCCTCTGGTTTAGGTAAGCTCCATGAGCTGAAGGCACCAACAGGAATTTTGGGGCCTTTCTGGAAGCTCAGAGATGAGCAGGATGAGTGTCCTGGGGTGATCTCTGTACCCTGCCCTGTCCTTGGTGAAAGTTCTCCGGTGAATTTGGGCACAAAAGGAGAGATGCAATAATCATAGAAACAACTGAAACCGAAATACCCAAACCACATCCACCCTGATGGAGTGTAAAATGCTACAACATTTTCAACATCTTATTTTTACTCCCAAGGAGGAAGCTTTCACAGGTTTACTCGCCATTTACTCCTTGTAGTTGACGGAGATTTGCAGCAGCATTTGCCAGGTGATTTATCCTTTAGAGAATTTAATTCTGTTTACAGCAGAGCCATTCCAATCTTTGGGTTCTCTTCCCAGAAGAGCTTTGACCAAGCTGGTATTTAGGGCAGCACAGTTCCACAGTGATCCATCCCCCAAAAATTCCCTTCCCCATGCATTCCCGGGGTCCCCTCGTGCCTGGTGCCACCCCCAGAGCCAGCCCACGGTGCAGGGTGACAAATTGGTGCCCAGCCCCGTTTTTTTTTGGGTGGTGTGAGTGCAGGGAGGTGCCAGGGGAAGGGAAGGAGGGAGGTTCTCCACCTGTGGAGCCCAGGGCTGGCTGTACCTCGGAGCTTTGGGCACCCTGGGCTCGGTCCTCCCCGCCCGGGGTTGCCACGGGGGGCTGCAGGGCACTCTCGGGGTCACACAGGGGGGTCCTGGGGGGCTCTTTGGTTTCTTTATCTTGAACCTGGAACCCCAATATTGTGCCATGAAAGCTCTGGGAGTTTTAAGGTTAAACTGCCCCCCTTTGCTGTAGGAGAGGGAGAACCAGCAGTTGTATTTTTGACAAGATAGCGAGTTCAAGGTTTCATTCCATTCCTTGAAATTCCCTATTTTACAGCATTTTCCTTTTCTTTTTACCCCCCAATTCAGTCATTCCAACAAAAACCAGTAACTTTTGAAAGAACCACTCTGGCACTTGTGAATCTGCCAGGAATACGTGAAATATGCTGTAAAAACTCCAAATATTCCATTTAATTCCATTCTCTTTAAGAGGGCCTTTTTCTTGAAAGCTCAAGAACAAAAAGGTCACTAACAGGAAGAAAACTGCACGGAGAAAGGGAAGAGAGAAATGCAATTGTGTTGAGCCAAGATTTGTTCCTCGGGATGAGCTGGGGAAGGATGCAGGAAGAGGAGACAGAACTGAGTGAGGAGAAAATGCAAAGTACAAACCCCTGAATTAACTGGGGAGAGAAATATCACCAAATACTCAGGTGAGAACACAAGAATGTTAATTTATAATTTATATAATCCCGAGGGATGGAATTTTTGGAGTGCCCAGAGTCCTGGGATCCGCTCACAAAGCTCATAAAGGCTCTGTTTGGAGTGGAAGGGCTGAGACAGAGGAAATGTGAGATTTTCTCCATCCAAATATATCAAAAACTTGAACTGTAAAGACCTGACTCGCTGATTTTGATATTCCTCATCACTTCTCATGGAAAAGCAGCCCAACTTCCTAAATAATCTCAGACTCCTCTTTGGCAAAAACTCCCATCTTTCAAAAGAATTAGGATGATGAAGAGGTTGGTTTGAACTGATGATTAATCAAGGCATTGTTTGCTCGTTGTGGATGAAGGTGAAGGATGGCGCAGAGGATTTGAAATGCAGCTTGTTCCTCACTCCAGATGCTCCCTTTCATTATTCAGAAACAGTTTCTGAAGGGCCACGTGCAAATTAATTGCAGGGAAAGCCAAAAGGGATCAGAAACCGGCTTATGTGAGCAGGAGAAGTGAGCGCTGCACCTGAAATTCAATTACCTGGGATCAGAAAGTGCCTTCAGCCCCATCTCAGCACACCTGCGATTTCAAAGTGAGCCCCAACTTGAGCTGGAGTCTGTCTGCTAATTATCTGCACGGTAAATGGGGCTTAATGATGTTTTATTTCATGGGTTACAAGTGAAATCAGGCCAGTATTGTTCATGGATCCATTCACGACCTGCCTGCGCTTCCCGTGTGTTTTATCCCAGTGCAGGGAGAAGAAAATGGATCTGCACCCCCTTATGGGAGCCACAGAGTGTCTGGGGAGGACAGGAATGTTCCTTCCCTTTTCCTGAGCCAGTCTCCATCAGGGAAATTGAAATCTGAAATCTGAAATTTCCCCATCCTTTTAATGCAGATTGTGGGAACGGGGAGAGTTCCCAGCCCTGGCTTTGGGAGAGGAGGAGGGAGGAAACCACAAACCCCATTATTTAATAGGATCAATTGTCAGCCTGGGCTCTGAATGCAGCCATGCAGCTCTTTGTGCAGAGGTTTTGGCTCCTGATTCAGGTTGAGGTTCCCAAATCCCCCACAAAGCCCAGGGGTGTCTCTGCAGCCGCATTCCGGGGTCACTGGAATTATCATTTATGGGGTCATTGCCATTTCCTCCTTCCTGACACTCCTGGGGGAGGATTCCCTGGCTCTGCCAGCTCCCAGGACACCACTGGGGCTCAGCTCATGGGGATGTTCATGTTTTCATTGAAAAATTCAACGTTATTTTAACAAATATTAACAAACTGCTGATTTCTGGAGGCCGCATCACCAACCACGGGACCAAACACCTGAAACCTCTGCCAGGCCACACGGATCAAATTCCAGATGGGAATGCATTAGGATGGTTCAAACCCACAGAAAACTGTTAAGAATATTCAAATTCAAACGACAGATAATACAAAATAAATTCCATCCTTTCAGCATCAAGAGCAGAATGTCAGGACTGGTGGCCCAGGTCACCAGCTGGTCCAGGAACCAGATTGACTCAATGAGAATTTAATGAATCCAAAGGAATGATGGTGGAATTGAAGATTCCAGACCTGGATGAAAACATGAGCCATTCAACTTAAATATTTTAGCTGAAATTAAATATTTAACTTCAGTATTTTGGTCCTAATCGAAATAGTGCCTGGAGCTGAAGCCGGACAACACCAACTTACAGAGAAAACTTGGGTGGGTGATTTTTTTAAGGAATGGAAATATTTAACTGCAAATAAAGCAGAGCAGAGAGCGGCCAGAGATGGATATTTGGGCCAAAACCATGGAAATTTCAGGGAGAAAAATTCCTGCACCCAAAGGACTGGCCAAAGATGGGGCATTTCAGGGACAAGGAGTTCATCGGAAGGTTCAGGGAACAAAGGAGTGATAAAGAAGGAGAGAAATTTTTCCTATTTTTTTTCTCTTCAATATTGAAGATTTTCAGGAATGCTGGAATTCCTGCAGACCTGTCCAAACTTTTAAACTCCCGTGGGAAGGGGCTTCCTTTGTGTCTGAGCAGTGCCTGAACACAGAGTTGGAGGGGACCAAACTCCCATTTCTGGCAGCAGCAGAACTGCAGGATTTAGGAATTCACCTTTTGGTGATCGATCCTGGCATAGAACCTGAGGAATTTCCCTTTCCTGGCATAAAACTTTAGGAATTTCCCTTTTAGTGATGGGTCCTGGTATAAAACTTTAGGAATTTATCTTTTGGTGATTAATCTTGGGATAAAACTTTAGAAATTTCCCTTTTAGTGATCAGTCTTGGCATAGAACTTCAGGAATTCACCTTTTGGTGATTGATCTTGGGATATAACTTTAGGAATTTCCCTTTTGCTGATCGATTCTGGAATATTAAGACTTTCCCTTTTGGTGTGGTTGAACCTGGGATAGAGCTTCAAGAATTTCTTAGAAAACCTTTTGGTGATTAATCTTGGGATAAAACTTCAGGAATTCACCTTTTGGTGATCGATTCTGGGATAGAACTTTAGGAATTCACCTTTTGGTGATGGATTCTGGCACAGAACTTCAGGAATTTCCCTTTTGATGATCGATTCTGGGATAGAACATTAGGAATTCACTTTTTGGTGATGGATAATGGAATAGAACTTTAAAATTTCCCTTTTGGTGGTGGATAATGGAATAGAACTTTAAAATTTCCCTTTTGGTGATCAATCCTGGGATAGAACTTTAGGAATTTCCCTTTGGTGATGGATTCTAGGATAAAATCCTTTAGGAATTCAGCAACACTGGGAAAAACATCAACTCAATCCAAACCTGAGCACACCTCAGCAACTCCAACAAAACCTTACGGGGGAAACAATGATTTCTCTGAGGTGTGAGGATCCCAGCAGATCCAAACACCACTTGGCAAAGTTCAAAACCCCTAAAAACGAGTGGGGAGGAGCAAGATCCCCGACATTACCTCCACGGAGATCTCCTTGGGGGTCAGGGGCCACTTGTGCTCGTACTTGTCCTTGGCGCTGGGCTCGGGGTTGGCGCTGGGCACGGCGCTCTCGGGCCGCACGCCCAGGCTGGGTTTGCTCACCAGGTTCTGCACGGATTTCACCATGTTCTTCAGGTCCTCGGGGTACGGCGTGGGGTAACGCTTCAGGTTGATCTCCACCTGAGCAGGAGGAGGAATTCCAGTGAGGAATGAGAGCACAAAAACAGTGGGAAAACAGAGCAAAGCAAAGCCCGGCTCCGGCCTGGGGTGGGGACACCTTCCTCGTGCTTGGATGGGTTTGGGGAGCTCAAAAATGAAATCTGATAATTCCCTCTGTGCCAGCCCAGGATGGAATCCCAGAGGTGTCCAATGGGATGGGAATGGTTCCAGCCCAGGATGGAATCCCAGAGGTGTCCAATGGGATGGGAATGGTTCCAGCCCAGGATGGAATCCCAGAGGTGTCAAATGGGATGGGAATGGTTCCAGCCCAGGATGGAATCCCAGAGGTGTCCAATGGGATGGGAATGGTGCCAGCCCATCCCTCAGGGTTGTTCACCCTGGTGGGAACACATTCCATGGCCATTCCCAAAGAATCCCACTGGAAATGCGGGATCATTCCAGCCCCGCCCCGTGCACCCCGTGACCCTGAACGATGGATGAGAACAGGATCCATCCTGGAGAGTCCCCCAAATCCCCTGACTGTGCTCGGACTGACAGACCCGCAGAATTCCCAGAAAACCCCACATCTCCTGTTCCCAAATTTCCCAGATCCTCTCAGAATCACCAGGCTGGGAAGCTTCAATTCCTTCTCCTGATGAAGGATCTGGAATCTTTCCCCACACACCACCTTTCTCGTGGTGTAGGTGAGCTGACACAGGAGCTGATTCTCATCACTCCCCGTCACAATTTAAATTCCCAACGAGGAGTAAAAATGCACTGCAGGATTCAGCTGCAAATGGTCTGTCCATGGGAATATTTCAGAGGCAGAAGAGTGATTGATTGGGTAAATAAAACCGTGTGAAGCTCTGGCACAGAGCTCCAAACCACAGAGAGAGAATCCACATCACAGAGTGGAGCAGTAAATGTTCAGATCCGTGACTGGGATGTCACTTTTAATAACAAATCCCAGCAGAATGAGAGAAATGAAGTCTGGAAGGCAGGATTAAAGCTGGGATTGGGTCGTGGCTGAATGAAATTGTGTTCAGGGGGGCCAAATGAGGCATTTGGAGCCTCCCAGAGCTCAGGCTGTGGTTCAAGGGCCAGAGCTGAGCCAGGCAGGGCCGGGAGCCAAGCACAGAGCAAATCCCAAAAACAGCAGCCAGGGAAAATCAGCTGGAGCTGGATTACCTTTACTTTTCCTGTCAGGAATCCTGTCCCCATTCCCTTTGGGACAGAACTTCCATGGCAGAAGGAATGCGACATTAAAACACAAACCCAGCTCAATTCAAACCCTGCCTATTGAACCCCATCCATAATTAATCCAGGATTTACCTTCACTTTCCCAGGATTTACCTTTACTTTTCCTGTCGGGAATCCTGTCCCTATTCCCTTTGGGACAGAATTCCCATGGCAGCAGGAATGTGACATTTAAACACAAATCCGGCTCAATTTAAACCCTGCCTATTGAACCCCGTCCATAATGTGGGAATCCCAAATAAATCCAGGATTTACCTTCACTTTCCCTGGCAGGAATTCTGTCCCCATTCCCTTGGGACAGAATTCCTGTGGCAGCACAGGAATTAAAACATTAATGTCACATTGGAATGTGACATTAAAACACAAGCCCGGCTCAATTCAAACCCTGCCTATTGAACCCCGTCCATAATGTGGGAATCCAGAATAAATCCAGGATTTACCTTCACTTTCCCAGGATTTTCCTCCTGCTCCTTCTTGTCCTCGAACTCGAAGGCCACGGTCATGCGCTGCTGCCGCTGCTCCTCCCACAGAGTGGGGTTAAAGCTGTCGCTGTCCGACTGGAAATCTGCAGGGATGGGAAAGGGAGATGGGAATAATCCCAAAAAAATCTGTCCTGGCTGGGTGATTCTTTGAAAACTCCAGGGGGATGTGGGAACAGAGAAACCATTCCAGTCTGGAATAAATCTGGGATGAGAGCGGTGGGAACACCACCGGGGTTTGGCAGCTCTGGAGCAGAGGGGGAGGGTGAAACCCCAATTTAATCAGAGCTAAGGGAGGGCAAATCCTCAATCCAGAAATATTTGGGAGCCCTGACATCCCACAGCGTGGGGCTGGACACTCCCAGCTCCCGGATAGAGCTGAAATTCCACGAGGAATTCCGAGTTATTTGCCAGGCTCTCACATGGGATTTTCTGGTTTCCATTTCCAGACTGACATTTTCTGATTTCCATGTTCAGATGGACATTCTCTGATTTCCCCTCCCTCTGGAATTCCTTCTCCTCCCTCTGGAAATGCTTCTCCCTCTCCCTCCGGAATTCCCTCTCCCTCCGGAACTCCTCTCTCGGTTCACTTTTTCGGAACCTTCTTGACTCACTCCCCGGAATCCTTTTCCCTCCGGAATTCCCTGTCTCTCCCAGAGGTTGTTTCCCGTGTGGCTTCACCTCAACGATCGCACTGCGGCGGCCGACTGCTCGCGGGACTCATGTCCAGTTGGTGAAGGACGCCGCTGGTTTTTGGGTGCCATCGGAGCATGCGGCCTCGGTCTGCAGCGGGATCAGAGCCTTGGACTGGGAATGGGAAAACACGGGTTAATCCCGGGAAAAGGAGCGGGATCCGACTGCCCGGGCACGGGGAATGAGGGGGAGGACAAACTCCGAGGAGCGCGGAGCCTGCTCTCCCATTCCCCTCCCTCCCGCCGCGATTCCCGGGATTCCCGGCCGGACGGAACATCGGGAATGCTGCCTGGCTGCTCCCAGTTTAACAGCCCCGGGGTGTGTTTTAAGCCAGGCACGTTTACCTTGATCACACTGAAATGGCTAAAATCTCATTGCTTTTTAAAAATCAATTTTACTAAAACACAATATTTTATCAATATTCCACTCTCTTCTTTTCTTTTCATTTTCTTTTCTCTCTCTTTTCTTTCTCTTTTCTATTTCTTCTATTTTTTTTCTTTTTTCTTCTTTCTGTCTTCTTATTTTCTTCTGTCTTCTCTTCTTAATTTTCTCTCTCTTTCTTCTTTCTTCTTTCTTCTTCTTCTTCTTCTTCTTCGAATTACCATTCTTATTCTTATTCTTATTCTTATTCTTTATTCTTATTCTTGATCTTATTTAATTCTTATTCTTATTCTTCATTCTTATTCTTATTCCTATTCTTATTCCTATTCCTATACCTATTCCCATTCTCACTCTACAATAATTTTGGAGTAATTCCCGGTGTTCGTTCACCCACGGATACCCGGACAGACAGCATCTCTTCGGAGATCACATCCGCGATTCCATGCACTGATTTTTTATCATCTCTGTGCCCCAATCTTCATCCAGGAGCGACAGCCACAGCCCAGAGAACGGAACCCAATCCCTGCTCTGCCACAGAAAAGCCAAAATGCTGGAAAATGTTGTATTTTTAAGGGCTGTGGTGTTCTGTAGCCTGGGCTGCACAGCCAGGCAATGGGAATTTTTTAAAATGAAAAATCAGAGGGAAAAAAAAAAAAAAAACCAACCCCAAAAATCCTCATTTAACATCTTAAAATTATCATTATTTCACATATTTTCATTCCCTCCCCCTTTCAGCTTTCCCATTTTTGGCTCGGCTCTGGAGCTAAATGCACATTTCAAACTCGTTTCAGAGCTCAGCTGCTGCTGGAACTGTTGCATTTCTCGGGCTCCTGTTGCATAATTCAGTTTAAAATAGAATCCCAAAGAATATCTGATATAAACCTACGCCCTGGGACAAGGAAAGACACCAACCCTCCGATTTCAAAGGCACAAAAATGAGATTTCTCAAGGCCAGACCCCAAGTCCTTGAGCATCCTTGACTTGTTTGAACTCTCCCTGACTACAGTGGAGTTAAAAATATTCAGGGATGGGAGAATAAATTGGAAAAGAGGATGGAAGAGGACCAAGAATAGAGGAGCAGATGGAACAAAAGGTGGGACATGGCAAGAACGAGTTTGGGAACAAACATCTGGAATTTCTGCTCCAAAAAGATTCCCTTGTTCCTTTTGCCATTTATTTCCTGCTTTGGCAAGGAGGCAGAAGATCATCCTTGTGAAATAAACCCTGAAAAGGTGATTTTTTCATAGTAAAATATGAATCCCAGCAGGATTTGTGGCTGGATATGAAAACCCAAAGCTGGGATGGCAACAAATCCAGGATTTAGGGTGGGATATGAAATCCCAAAGTTGGGATGGCAGCAAATCCAGGATTTAGGGTGAGATATAAAATCCCAAATTTGGGATGGCAGCAAATCCAGGATTTAGGGTGGGATATAAAATCCCAAAGTTGGGATGGCAGCAAATCCAGGATTTCCAGTGGGATATGAAATCCCAAAGTTGGGATGGCAGCAAACCCAGGATTTAGGGTGGGATATGAAATCCCAAAGTTGGGATGGCAGCAAATCCAGGATTTCCACTGGGATATGAAAACCCAAAGTTGGGATGGCAGCAAATCCAGAATTTAGGGTGTGATATAAAATCCCAAAGTTGGGATGGCAGCAAATCCAGGATTTGTGGCTGGATATAAAATCCCAAAGTTGGGATGGCAGCAAACCCAGAATTTAGGGTGGGATATAAAATCCAAACAAATTCTTTTTGAAATTCTTCCAAATGTCCCATTAAACATTGGGGTTCACCTACAGCCCTGCTACAACCCCTTCCCTGTGGAAAACGGGAATTTGGAGAGGAATTACCTGGTTGTCAGAAAGCCACAGGGCTGCCAGCTCCTTGAGTTTGGTGAAAGTGAAGGGCAAATTCTTCAGCCTGTGAAGGAGAATTTTGGGACAGGGTGAATCCATCATTTCCAAAATCATTCATTTGAGGATTTGTGGGCAGCACCTTTATCTCGATCACACCGAAATGGCTGAATTTTTGTTGCTTTTTCAAATTGATTTTACTAAAATGCAGTATTTTATCAACATTTTAACAATATTTTGTTAAATATGTATTTAACAAAATTAAAATTTTTAAATCATTTAACCGTATATAGTTACAATTATTATTATTATCATCATTATTACACTACTTTATCATTATCTTATTATTACTATTCATTACCACTACTTTTATTATGTTATTATTATTATTAAAAATAATAATTATTATTCAATATATATAATATAATATATATATAAATAATAATAATAAATAGTAAAATAACATAATATAAATATAGATATAATAATATAATATGTATATGATATAATATAATATAATATGATATAATATATAATTAAATATGATATAAATATAGATATGATATAATAATATATATAATATAATATAATATATATATATAATATAATATAATATAATATAATATAATATTATAATAAATATATAAATAATATAATATAATATAATATATAATATAATATAGAAATGGATATTTATAATAATAAAATAATAAAAATAAAATAAAAATAAATAAAAATAAAAATAGAATAAAAATAAAAATAAAAATAAAAATATAAATTAAATAATAATAATAATAAATTTACATATTTGATGAATTTTCCACTTTAAGAGTTCTAAATTTGGAAAGAAGAACATCTGACATCACATCCTGCAGTCCTGAGGAGGGAATGACCTTTCCCTTGGCCATAAAGTGATAAAATTATACTTTAAAAAAGCAGAAAATGGAAAAATTTGTGGTCCCAGGGAGGTTCACAGGAACCTCAGGGCTGCTCCCAGAGCTCCTGTGATTGGACTTTGGGAATTTGGAGCAGAAATGATGGAAAATTCATTTTTGTCGGAATGTCAGACTAAGGATTAAAATAATATAAATATTCATGGTGAACCTAAATGGCAAAATTAAATGGAGCAGGGGAAGAAATTAGCATTTTAATGAGACATTTAAACACCATTTCCTGAAAGGGATCTGGGAGTGGGAACAGGAATTGATGCTGAGATATTTGGGGAATGTTCATTGATGTTTTTCCCGTAGCTCATTGGGAGCAGGGGGTTTTTATAGAATCGTGGAATTATGGAATGGTGGGGGGGTGGCAGAGTCCTTAAATCCCATCAAATTCCAGGGTGGGAGTGACCTTAAATCCCATCAAATTCCAGGGTGGGAGCCTTAAATCCCATCAAATTCCAGGGTGGGAGAGACCTTAAATCCCATCAAATTCCAGGGTGGGAAGAGACCTTAAATCCCATCAAATTTCAGGGTGGGAAGAGACCTTAAATCAGATCAAATTCCAGGGTGGGAGAGACCTTAAATCCCATAAACCCACCCCATCCCAGGGTGGGAGAGACCTTAAATCCATAAATCCCATCAATTTCAGGGTAGGAAGAGACCTTAAATTCCATCAAATTCCAGGGTTGGAGAGACCATAAATCTTATAAACCCCATCCATCCATCCCATCCCCATCCCATCCCATCCCATCCCCCATCCCCCAATCCCATCCCATCCCATCCATCCATTTAGGAACAAAAAGGGGGGATTCTCAACCCTTTAGGAACAAAAAGGGGGGATTCTTTCAGCCCTTTAACAACAGAAGAGGGTTTCTCTCAGTCTCTTGTAGGAAAAAAAAAAAAAAAAGAGATTTCTCTTGCATCTTTTAGGAACAGAAAAGGGGGATTCTCTTGGTCCTTTAAAATCAGAAGAGGGGTTTCTCTCAACTCTTTTAGGAAAAAAAAGGGGTTTCTCTTGGCTCTTTTAGGAACAGAGAAAGGGGATCCTCTCAGTCCTTTAGGAACAGAAAAGGGAGAGCTCTCTCAGCCCTTTAGGAACAAAAATCCTCTCTCAGCCCTTTAGGAACAAAAAGCAGGCAATGGGTTTTAAGTTATTCAAACACACCAAGATCCAGATTTTATCCTTATTCCATTTTCCTGAAATTTTCCTTTGGATGTCAATGGAGCTGAGACCAAACCATAAAAATTCGCAAAAACCAAATTCTTTTCCTATACAGTTTGAATAACCAAAATGATGCTGATCCTATTTTAAAACTAGAATTCGAAAGACAATTTTTATTTAAAATCTATTTTATAGAAATGAGTTTTTACAAAGACCTCAAAGGAAAAACTGAAACGTAAAAAAAAATAAATTATTGAATTGGCTAAAAAAATTAAAAATAATTAAAAAAATTTAAAATAAAATAATAATAAAATAAAAATAAATGAAGAAATGCTGTGGACTGTACCTGTTGTCACTCAGATTTAGCACCCTCAGCTTCTGCATTTGGCCGATCTCATCCGGGAGGAATTCCAGTTTGTTGGAGCGCAGGGACATCACTGTCACGTTCTTACAGCTCCCGATCTGGGGAGGGAAAAGGAAAAAATGAGGGAATTCTGCAATTGGGAATAAAAAAGCCAAAGTGATGGAATCCCGTATTTGGGGAAGGGAAGGAGGGAATCCCACATTTGGGAATGTTCGTGACACCAGAATTCCCACAGGACACTGCAATTCCTACAGGACACCAGAACTCCAACCAGGACACTGGAATTCCCACAGGACACTGGAATTCCCACAGAACACCAGAAATCCCACAGGACACCAGAATTCCCGCAGAACACCAGAATTCCCACAGGACACTGCAATTCCTACAGAACACCGCAATTCCCACAGGACACCGCAATTCCCATGGGACACCAGAATTCCCACAGAACATTAAAATTCCCGCAGAACACTGCAATTCCTGCAGAACACTGCAATTCCTATGGGATACTGGAATTCCTACAGGGAACCAGAATTCCCATGGGACACTGAAATTCCCACAGGACACTGGAATTCCCATGGGATACTGGAATTCTACAGGACAGTGGAATTCCCACAGAACACCGAAATTCCCACCGGACACCAGAATTCCCACCGACCACCAGATAGTCCCACAGAACACCAGAATTCCCACAGAACACCGCAATTCCCACAGGACACCGGAATTCCCACAGAACTCCAGAATTCCCACAGGACATCGAAATTCCTACAGGACACCAGAATTCCCACAGGACACCGGAATTCCCACAGGATACAGGAATTCCTGCAGGACAATAAAATTCCCGCTGAACACCAGAATTCCCACAGAACATTAAATTCCCGCAGAACACCAGAATTCCCACAGAATACTGGAATTCCCACAGGACACTGAAATTCCTATGGGATACTGGAATCCTATGGGCACCAGAATTCCCACAGGACACCGCAATTCCCACACAACATTAAAATTCCTGCAGAACACCACAATTCCCCCGGGATGTTGGAATTCCCACAGCACCCTCAGTCTGGAATTCCTGCCCGGAATCGTGCTCACCTCGCGGGGCAGCTCGGGCAGGAAGTTCTCGTCCACGGCCAAAGTGCGCAGGTTGTGCAGGTACCCGATGGTGGAGGGCAGCGACTCCAGCTCGTTGCAGCTGCAGTCAAACTCCTCCAGCAGGGACAAACTGCAACGAGAAACGCCCTGTGAGCAACCCTAATCCCAAAATCCCAACATTTCCAGGAGTTCTGGAGCTTCAGCAACTCCAGGGATCACCCAGAGGGGTTTGGGGTCCCTGGAAGTGCCCAGGTCAGGGTGGGTTTTGGGGTTTGGAGGGTTCCTGCTCATGGATGAGCTCAGAGCTTCCTCCCAGCCCCAACCATTCCCTGATTTCACACAATTACAAGGTCTGGAAGAGACTTTCAAGATTTTTGGGTCCAACCCACCCCCCAACACCTCAACTAAACCATTTCTGGGATTTTCCTGAAGGAACTCTACAATAACCATTTGTAGTTGGGTTCTACAAATCCAATAACCAGCATTTTTGGAACCCAAGGACATTGGTTTGCTTGTGTTATCATCCAGATTTTCTGTGATTTTGAGGAGCTCTCTCCCAGCCCCAACCATTCCCTGATTTCACACAATCACAAGGTCTGGAAGAGATTTTCAAGATCTTTGGGTCCAACCCACGCCCCAACACCTCAACTAAACCATTTCTAGGATTTTCCGGACGGAAATACAATAGTTGGGTTCTACAAATCCAATAACCAGGATTTTTGGAACCCAAGGCTATTGGTTTGCTTGTGCTATCATCCAGATTTTCTGGGATTTTTCTGGGATTTTGAGGAGCTCCCTCCCAGCCCCAATCATTCTGTGATTCCCTGATTTCACACAATCACAGGATCACAAGATTTGGAAGAGAATTTCAAGATCTTTGGGTCCAACCCACGCCCCAACACCTCAACTGAACCATTTCTAGGATTTTCCTGACAGAACTCTACAATAACCATTTGTAGTTGGGTTCTACAAATCCAATAACCAGGATTTTTGGAACCCAAGGCCATTGGTTTGCTTGTGTTATCATCCAGATTTTCTGGGATTTTGAGGATATTGTATTTTCTTGTATATCCAGATTTTTCTGGATTTTGAGGATATTGGGAGAATTCCCGGTATTTCAGACAGAGATCAGGCAGCTCCTGTGGAACCAAAGGTGTGACCTTTGGTGATCCAAAAATGGGAATATATGGATGTAACACACATCATAGAGCCAGATAAAGAAATATATACATATATAATACATATAATATGTACATATTAAATATATAAATATAAAGTTATACATATAATATATATGTATTAAATATATACTATAAATTCATATGTATAAATAAATAAAACAAATAATAAATAATACTAATGTGCCCATAAATAAATACATATCAAATATATACACATAAATATATACATATAAATATATACATATAAATAATACATACAAATTTATATGTATAATAAATATGTATTAAATAAATACATATGCTCTATAATCAATGCATATTATATATATATACACATTAAATATATACTATAATGAATAACATATTAAATATACGTGTAAATAAATGCATATTAAATATATGCCTATAAATAAATACATATAAATATATATCATTAAATCTACACACATTTAAATTATAGATGCATTAAATATATTCCTATTAAATATACAAGTATAAAATATACAAATATTAAATACACAAATAAAAAATATACAAATATATACATATTAAATATGCACACATTAAATAAATACATATTAAACTGGAGCCATACCCCAAGCACTCCCCCAGCCCCAAACACTGGGGGGACCCTTCAATTCCATCAGTGAATTAACGAGAATCCCTAATTTTGTATGGAATATCACATTGAGCTGGGCCTATTGTGAGCTCTGAAAGCCACCACAGCCCCGTCCTTTGAACAGAAATCCCAAAAATGAGGAGGGAGCTCCCCAGCAGGGCACGGAGCCAGCGCTGGAGCGCTCTCCTGGAGAAATCCCAGAGGGAACGTTCCCTCCTCCACGCCGCCAATCCCTGAGCCCGTAATTGGCTCTGGGGGTTCCAGAGGAAGAGGAGACCCAGCAGGAATCCATCCAAAGGGATGAGTCACTGAGAGTTTGTTCTGATCCGAAAGCTCTGCCCTGCTTAGCAGAGGGAATTATTCCCCGGAAAAGAGAGAGATTCCGGATTGCTCTGCAATTCCACCTCGGAAATGGGGCGGTGCCTTTGGAAACTGAATTAAGACTCCACATCGAGCCCCAAATGTGGGTTTATAAAAGGGGGATTCCTCTCGCAATCAGAGCAATTCAATAAATTAAAAAAATAAAAATTTAAAAGATTTTAGAGCCTGACCCCAAATGGCTGCAGTTGGGGGTAATTGGCTCTGGGGTTCCACCGCTGGGATTGAGGAGAGGAGACCCAGCAGGAATCCATCCAAAGGGATGAGTCACTGAGAGTTTGTTCTGATCCGAGAGCTCTGCCCTCCTTAGCAGAGGGAATTATTCCCCGGAAAAGAGAGAGATCCCAGATTGCTCTGCAATTCCACCCCAGAGATGGGGCTGCGCCTTTGGAAAAGGAATTAAGGCTCCACACCGAGCCCCGAACTGGGTTTAAAAAAGGGGGATTCTCCTTGCAATCAGAGCAATTCATAATTTTTAAAAAAAAAATTTAAAAAGGTTTTAGAGCCTGACCCCAAATGGCTGCAGCTGGATGTGAAATCCATCTTTTTGCTGCATCTCGGAGAGATGAGAGCCTTCGAGCTTTCACCTGGATCAGAATTTACTGCTCCAAGGAGATTTGGGGAGAAAAATTCATCCTTCAGTGATTCCCACCCTCAGCTTTCAACGCTCTCCGTGAATATCCCATAAATCCTAAACACTGCAAGGATGAGCCAGGCTGGGCTTTCAGTGGCTACAGCCAGAACAGGGATAAAAACTGGGATTGTTCATCCCAAAGGCATCACAACAGCCCCATTCCCATGGGGACAGGGCTTGGAGCAGCCTGGGATATGGACACAAATCAAATTGGGATTGTTCTTCCTAAATGGCATCATAACAGCCCCATTCCCATGGGAACAGGCCTTGCATATGGACACAAATTGAGATTTTTCTCCCCAATGGCATCGTAACGGCCCCATTCCCATGGGAAAAGGACAGGGATGGGGCTTGGAGCAGCCTGGGATAAGGACACAAATCAAACTGGGATTGTTCTTCCTAAATCCTCCAAAATTATCCCATTCCCATGAGAAAGGCCAGGAACAGGGCTTGGAGGAGCCTGGGATAGTGGGAGGTATTTCTGCCCTGGAATGGGATCATTTTGGAGGATTTGGGATGGCAGGGGTGGAATGGGATCATTTTGGAGGATTTGGGATGGCAGGGGTGGAATGGGATCATTTTGGAGGATTTGGGATGGCAGGGGTGGAATGGGATCATTTTGGAGGATTTGGGAATGGCAGGGGTGGAATGGGATAATTTTGGAGGATTTGGAATGGCAGGGGTGGAATGGGATCATTTTGGAGGATTTGGGGTGCCCTAAACCCAGAGCCTCAGCAGAGCTGTGTGAGAGCTGCAGAATATCCCAAAGATTTCCCCCAATCCCAGTTCCCGAATCTTCCTGGTTTTCCCTCAGATATTTTCCTTTTTTTTTTCTGTTTTAGGAACTCTCCATCCCAGGCCCTTCCTGTTGCCATGGGAACAGATGGATTTCCCCCAAATACTTCTTCCACTTTTAGTGCTCTGCTCATCCAAATTGATTCACACAGAAATTTTGGTTTTTTTTTTCTCTTGGAAAATTCCATATATTTTACCTCTCACCCTTAGCACTGAAAAATCCCAAGGATTGAAAGTTGTTGCTCCAAATTTAAATGCCACCACCTGGGTGCTGGAAATTCTATATAATTCAGTATATCTTTTTTTGTTTTCTATTTGAAAACTCACATTCCTTGAGAGGAGGGAAAACACATCCTTAATTAAATTTTTTTTAAATTTTAATTAAAAATGAGGAAATTTGGACTCACTTCCCGATGGCGTTGGGCAGGATGGTGAGTTGGTTGTCATCCACCTTCAGGGTCGTCAGCCTCTTCAGCAATCCTGCAGGGAGAAATAATGGATCAGGAAATAAATTTCCTGGCATCCCAAAAATAAGGAATTGGGATCCCAAAAATCAGGAATTGAGATCCCAGAAAAAAGGAATTGTGACCCCAAACAGCTCTGCTCTGCATTTTGGAGGTGTCGTTCCAAACGTGGTTATTCCTGCTAAATGTCCCTCAAAAATCAGGAATTGGGATCCCCAAAAAAAAGGAATTGTGACCCCAAATGTCCCTCAAAAATCAGGAATTGGGATCCCAAAAAAAAGGAATTTTTTTAGGAGGTGTCATTCCAAATGTTATTTCTGCTAAATGCCCCCTATAAATCAATCTGGAAGCACGGGATAAAAATTCTGGGATTGGTGGGGAGGAGTAGGAGGGAAAGATGGAAGACAGGAGAGGAAGGCACCCAGTGAGTGTCAATAATTAACAGCATTAATTAGCAATCCGTGTTGGAATCTGAGGGAATTCATTTAAAATTCTGGGGTTTTACAATTCCATGTTGAAAGGGAAAGGGAAAATGGAAGGGATTGGGATTGAAATACCCAAAGGGACAGAGGGAGGTGCCTACAGCCACTCAAATCCCAGAAATCCCAATTATCCTGAATAATCCTGATTAATCCAGAAATTCCATCCATGTCAAAACAGCCAAAAGGAAAAGAAATTTCATAGTTTGAACCATTTCAATCCCTTTTTCCGCTGTGAATGAGCAGCAAATTCCTGCCAGAGCTTCCCGCTGTTCCCATTGTCCCTCTCAGACTGATTTTTACATTTAAACAGAATTAATTCCATCCTTCTTGGCCTTTTTTCCTTAAAAAAGTCAACCAAGGTGGATCCTCTCCTTCCAAACGGGGAATTTTGCTCCGACTTTACAAAATGGGAGCGCCCAGAGCGCATTTTCTGCCTCCTTTGGGATTTAATGGTGGACCTTGTTCCACGATTATAAAATCCCATCATTCCAAACAATAATAATAACAATAACAACAATAATAACAATAATAACAATAATAATAGCAGCAATTAATAGTAATAGTAATAGCAATAGCAATAATAATAGTAATAGTAATTATAATAATACACATAAAATTAAATATAAAATAACTTACATATAAAATTACATATAAATTACATACAAAATTACATTAAAATGACATATAAAATCAACATATATAATTATTAAAATCACACATAAAATTACACATAAAATCACACATAAAATCACACATAAAATCACATATAAAATTAAATAAAAAATCACATATAAATCACATAAAAATTTAATAAAAAATCACATATAAAATCACATACAAAATTAAATAAAAAAATCACATATATAATCACATATAAAATCACGTATAAAATTAAATAAAAAATCACATACAAAACCACATATAAAATTACATATAAAATTAAATAAAAAATCACATACAAAATCACATATAAAATTGCATTAAATTCACATAAAATTACATATAAAATCCCATATAAAATCCCCCATAAAACAGAGCTAATCTCCTCACCTATGGAATCTGGCAGCTGCTGCAGCATGTTGGAGGAGAGCAGCAGATCCTCCAGCCCCTCGCAGCCCGAGATGTCCAAATCCACCGTCTCGATCCTGTTTTTGGACACATCCAGGTACACCAGCTGCTTTAGCTTCCCTATAGACTTAATAGCACGTGAGACAGAGTTACTTGAGCAGACAGAGCTGCAAATGAGAGCTTAATTAGAGACAGACACATAAATCTGGGATCCGGAGTACTTTTTAGATCCTGAGTTAATTAATGAGCTCCAAATTTGTTAAATTTGCATTTCTGGACATGCAGTTGTGTTATTTCTCCATTTGGACACAGATCCGATGGATATTCCCAATTTTCACCTCCCACCAGGCAGGTTGTTTTCCATATTGAACACTCACATAATGCTTACATTAATTAATTAATGACTTAATTAATTAATGACTCTGCACCCCCACCCAAGGAAATGCTCATGAAGGAATTCCCTACCAGGCCAACAGGACCCCAAAACCACCCAACAATCCCATAAAATAAATGTCCATACCCCAGGTAGCACTTGCAAGGAATTGTTGTCCATCCACAGCTCCTTTAGGTTCTGGATTTGTTCGAGAACCTCAGGCTGAGGAGAAGAATAAATAATTATGGGCAGTTAAATGAATCAGGTTTTTTTATTTCTTTATAAAGCAGCATTTCTTATTTCTTTGTCATTATGGACAGTTAAATAAAGCAGCATTTTTTATTTGTTTAGTTCAATAAAAAACAGTATTTTCTCAAAACAAAAAATAAAAATTTCCTGTTCCCTTCCCTTTGTTTTTTATATCCACCTCAGCCTTTCGGGTATTCAATGACAAGAAGAGAAAATTCCCTTTGTGTAATTTAACCACTGCTGCTCTTTAGCAAAAGTTGTAAAATTTAAGGACTTTTTGCCAAAGATGACACATCCTTGGGAGATTTCTTATCTGCAGCACAGCCAGGAGTCAAAACACACAGAAAAAAACCAAAATTGCAGAATTAAACTTTATCAGTTTTATTCTTTTCAACACTTGGGGGTATTGAGGAGCTGAAAAAGGCAATTCCCCAAATAATTTCTCGCTCCTTCCAGCTGTGAAAATCCAGAATTAGCAGCTCACAAACATTCCCAAGTTTCCTCAGCAAAGTTTTCCTTCCCCACAAAACACTTTCCACAGCAAACTAAGATTTGGAATTTGCCTTCGCCCTCTCAAGTTGTAGAGATTTTTATTCAAGGCCTGTCAGAAGCTGGTATTAAATATTCCATTAAATATTCAATTAAATATTCCAATAAATATTTCATTCCGAGCCAGCTTCCAGCATTTGGAAGTGGTACAATTGGAATTATTCCAGCAGAGCAGAAACAAACGGACCTTCCCAGCAGGACCAGACCTCGAGAAAAACCTGGGATTATCCCGAATGCTCCAGATGGAATGCTGCCATTCCCAGAAAAAAAAATCAGATTTTCCACTTTCTCAGGGAATTTTGGGAGAAGCTCCTGATTCCTGCTCAGATCAGAACAAAGCTGATAAACAGGAGAGCTCATTCCCTGCTTTCCACATCTCCACATGAAGTGTTCCTGTTAAAGCGAGTGCTGAACATTTTAAAGATGATTTATTTTGGCTCTGCTAATCCCATTGAAATCCTGCTGTCCTTCGGTGATTAAAACCACTCTTAATTTCCAGGCTAAATTGATTAATGGCCATTTGATACCGTTTGTTCCCGTGCTGATTAATGTTTCCTTGTCCCTCTGGAGCGTTCCCTGGCTCAGGTCTTTATGGAGAATCGTGATTTCCCCTCTCGGCTTTAATTTGATTTGAAATTCCTCTCATTTTAATTCCTTTAAATTCCTCCCCGACCCAGCCTGGTCCTGGGAATTTCTCAAATGGGAATTTCTTGGATTGGAATTTCCCAGAATGATGAATTTCCCATCATTTTGGGGCGCTGTGGGATATTCCACGCTGTGGCATGCTGTGCTCCAGGTGGGTGGGTTGGCATTAAAAGGGCATTAAAAACTTCTGGGTCTCGCTTAGAAAAGATTTGGGTCTGTTTGGGGAAGGGTTTAGCTTCCCACACAGCTGCCATAAATGGATGGGGTGGAATGGGAATAGGAGTGGGAATAGGAATAGGAATAGGAATAGGGATGGGAATAGGAATAGGAATAGGAATAGGAATAGGAATAGGAATAGGAATTGGAATGGGAATGGGAACGGGAATGGGAATACGAATAGGACAGGAAAGAAATAGGGACAGGAAAGGAATAGGAAAAGGACATGAACAGGGATAGGAACAGGAATAGGACAGGAATGGGAATAGGAATGGGAATGGGAACAGGAATAGGAATAGGAAAGGAATAGGAACAGGAACGGGAATAGGAACAGGAATAGGAATAGGAACAGGAACAGGAAAGGGATAGGAACAGGACAGGAACAGGAATAGGAACAGGACAGGAAAGGAACAGGACCAGGAACTGGAATAGGAACAGGACAGAAAAGGAATAGGAACAGGAATGGGAATAGGAACAGGAATAGGACAGGAATAAAATAGGACAGAAGAAAATCAGCCGAAAGGGTTTTACATTGAGCACCCAATCCAACTCCCTGACCAATTCCATCTCACCAGACCTTAAAGGATAGTTATTACTAAGGGAATTGTCCAGGAGTCCCTTAATTCTGCTCTCCAGGAACTGAGATTTATTATTAAGGGAATTATCCAGAGTCCCTTAATCCTGCTCTCCAGGAACCGGTTCCAGGCTTTGAGCACCCTCTCCCTACAGAAAAACTTCCTGGGATCCAATCAGAATTGAAGACCCACATGAATTTTTGATAAAATGACATTCTATTTTATTTTTGATAAAATTAATTTTTATTTTTGATTAAAATTCGAGGTGCCAAAGCTCGGGATTTGGTGCCCACAGAGCCCTGGGGCAGCAGCTGCAGCTCTGCCAGGTTGGGATTCTCTTCACCGAATTCCAGAGCTGCTGTTTAGGGAGCCACATTTTGTACTCCAGGGACATCCAGGATTTGGGAATCTCCTTCCCAGCACAGTGGACAAACAGAATAATTCCATTTTGACAGTGACAGCCCCGTGCCTGGGGCTCTCTGTGGCTGCAGGGAGGGCACAGCCTTTTCCAGCTCCGGGGAAAGGTCCCTGCATTCCAGGAATATCAAAGGAATGAAGCTCTCCCACGCCACCCACTCGTTTTTCTCCAATAAAAAAAGGGAATTTCCATGGAAACCCAAATCAGATTTTCGGAATTCATGCAAACATGAACTTTTAATCTCTTTTTTCCCAGGTGTGTGTTAACCCCGTCACCCTTTCCTTGTGACATTCCTGCACATTCCCACTGTTCCTTGGCCTCCTGGACCATTTGGTTTCCTGCATTTGATTCCAATTCTTGCATTTTTGGAGCAGCTGCCTGAAAAATGAATCCTTTTGGGAATTGTTGCCCTAACAGGAGGATGGGGCCACCCCTGTCCTGATTTATCACTCGTGGGCTCATTCTGCTGCCATGGAAAAATAAGGAATATTGTCCAATTCAAACACCACAAATCCAAGCCACCCCTGGAAGAGGCTCTCCAAATTCTGGAAGGATTTAATTCCTCCAATTAAAATTCCAAGCAGCACTTCTGCAAATTCCGTTCTGTTTATCCACGCTGAAGATTTTTAATTAAAAATCCGAGTTAAATCCTCTGTTTTTTCCTGCTTGGAATAAAGGAGCAGCCTGGAACGGGGTGGGAGTTGCTCCGTAAAAAAGATGTGGGGACTTTGCTACAGCTTTACCACAGGTGACATTTTGGGGCTGGTTTGAAGTGGAATTATCCCAGTTTTAACTCAAGCTCCAGGAGCTGTTCCCCTGTAGGGTTGGAATCCTGATCCTGTTCTTGTGAGGAACAGCATCTCTGTGTGCTGGCAACAGAAAAAAAATCCCGAAAGATTTCAGTCTCAGGGAAATGAATTCTGATCTCGGGGTGAGTTAAGGACAGGAACTCCTTTGGGATTGATCTCTGCTGGAATCAGAGAATCCCAGAGTGGTTTGGGGCGGGAGGGACATTAAACCCCATCCCATTCCACCCCGTTCCACCATCCCAGGCTGCTCCCAGCCCATCCAGCCTGGTCTTGGACCCTCCCAGGGACCAGGGGCAGCCACGGCTGCGATTTCTGATCATGAACAATATAAAAAATCCAGGCCTTAATTGCCACGAGAATCCATCCTGAGATCCTCAATCCATCCCGAGGAACGAGAACCTCCAGAAACCCTGAGGAGCACCTGAGATCCTCAATTCATCCTGAGATCCTCAATCCATCCCCAGGAATGAGAACCTCCAGCACCCTGAGGAGCCTGGAATCCTCTATCCATCCTGGGAATGAGAATCTCCAAAACCCTGAGGAGCACTGAGACCCTCAATCCATCCTGAGATCCTCAATCCATCCCAGGGAGTCATCCCAGGAATGAGAACCTCCAAAACGCTGAGGAGCACTGAGATCCTCAATCCATCCTGAGATCCTCAATCCATCCCCAGAAACGAAAACCTCTGGAACCTTGAAAAGCCCTGAGATCCTCAATCCATCCTGAGATCCTCAATCCATCCTGAGATCCTCAATCCATCCCCAGGAGGAATCCCTGGAAGGAGAACCTGCAGAACCTGAGGAGCACTGAGATCCTCAGTCCATCCCAGGGAATCATCCCAGGAATGAGAACCTCCGGAACCCCAAGGAGCACTGAGATCCTCAATCCATCTCGAGGAGGAATGAAAACCTCCAGAACCCTGAAGAGCACCTGAGACCCTCAATCCATCCCCAGGGAAACATCCCAGGAATGAGAACCTCCGAACCTGAGGAGCACTGAGATCCTTAATCCATCCCCAGGGAGGAATTCTGGGAATAAGAACCTCCATCACCCTGAGGAGCCCTGAGATCCTCAATACATTCTGAGATCCTCAATCCATCCCCAGAAACGAGAACCTCCAGAACCCTGAGGAGCACCTGGAATCGTCAATCCATCCTGAGACCTTCAATCCATCCCGAGGAATGAGAACCTCCAAAGCCCTGAGGAGCACCTGAGACCCTCAGTCCATCCCAGGGAAACATCCCAGGAATGAGAACCTCCAGGAATGAGAACCTCCAGAACCTGAGGAGCACTGAGATCCTCAATCCATCTCCACAAGGAATGAGAACCTCCAGAACCCTGAGGAGCAATCCTGGTGGGATGCAGCACATCCAGCCAACAGGAAGGTGACAAGGAAATGTGTCCCCTGCCCCACAGATCTGTCCCTGCCCCACAGATCCATCCCCTGCCCCACAGTGTCCCTGCCCCACAGATCTGTCCCACACCCACAGATGATCCCTGCCCCACAGATAAGTCCCCTGCCCCACAGCCCCGACCCCATAAACCCTCCCAGCTGGAGCCCTCCCACCCCACAGACAGCCCCAAACCCCTCCGGTCCCCGTGAGCAGCGGGAACGTTCCTCACCAGCTCGGAGAACTCGTTATTGCCCAGGTCGAGCCTCTCCAGCTGCGTCAGTTTGTGCATTGACCTGGAACAGATGGGGACACCCTTCAGAGGAGATCTGCTCTTCAAAAATCACATATTTACCTGAAAATGGCCGATTTTGCCTTTGGAGCTGCACTCAGCTGATAAAACCATCTCCATCTTCCATTATCTCACGGAAAAATAGGTTTTTTTGCTAAAAACCTTCAGAATTTCTTTCATAAAAAACCTTCAGAATTTCTTTCATAAAAACCTTCAGAATTTCTTTCATAAAAAACCTTCAGAATTTCTTTCACAAAAACCTTCAGAATTTCTTTCAAAAAAACCTTCAGAATTTCTTTCATAAAAACCTTCCGAAATTCTTTCATAAACGCAAAAAAAAAAAACCAAAAAAAAAAACAAACAAAAACCCTCATAAGAGAAACATTGTATTGCTACTGATCTGAATATTTGGCCACCACTGGAAATTCCAGGGAAAATTCCACGTCAACATTCCCATCACTTACTTTGGTAGAGTTTTTAAGTGGTTTTCCCTCAACTCCAAAATTCGCAATTTGACGAGTCTGGAAAGAGGAGAAAAAACAATCAGTGCCTTCCAAAAATCCATCAGAATGGTTTTAATTTATTTATTTCAATAAAAAAAATAATGTTTTGTCACAATAATCCAATGTCCTTGTGGGGCTGAATCTGGCACAAAATTCAGAACCAAATAATTTCATTTAGTATCTGCTCTTTTCTGAACTCTTGGAAAGTTCTGATGTTTTTCAGGTTTCATGTTTTTAATTGATTTTTAATAAATTCCTGTGCAAGGCAAGAACAGGAAAAGTTGGGAAGTTTGGAAGAAACAAAATAAAAAAGTGAATGGAAATGAGTGAGGTTTGTAAATGAAAGGTCCCAAATGGACCCTACAGGAGAGGAATAATGATAAAAATGGAATTGGAGTCCCTTGGTTTGAATAAAATGAGCATTTGTACAAAAAAAAAGTGTTTTCTGCTGAAGAATTTGGGCTCCTAAATGGATCCTTAACACAAAAAATCACAGCTCAACCCCATCAGGGTTTTTCAAGAGCAGGATGGGCACCAACAGCACCTCGAGGGGTTCATCCATCACTTTTTCGTGGACATTTTAATGGGATTTTAATCCCATTCCCAGGGCAGGGATTGGGGGTGATCCCACATTCCACACAAACAATTCCCATTCTGCTCCTTGGGGCTCCCCAAAGGCCCCAGGGATGGGGGAGGCAGAGGTTTCATCTCCCCACCCCAAATCCTGCCCTTCCCAGAGGGATTTTGTGCCCTTGTGGTCATTACTGGGGAGTTGAGCTGATCCCAGACTGGAATAAAGCTCTGACCTTGCAGGGAGCAGCCACTGGTGAGTGAGTCAAACTGGGATGAGAATTGTGAGCTCCAAATGGTGTGGGGTGAAGGCTCTACGCTGACCCCCCAAACTGGTGCAGGTGCGCTCTGGGACAGCTCCAAACTGGCTGGGTGAGCTCTGACCTACCTAAACTGGGCTGGTGAACCTAACTGGCTGGGCTGAGACTCAAACTGGGCTGGAGTGAGCTCAGACTCGGGCTGGGGTGAGCTCAACTGGCTGGGGAGCCTACTGGGCATGGGGCTGGCTCAAACTGGGCTGGGGTGAGCTCAACTGGCGGAGTGAGCTTCAGACTGGGCTGGGGTGAGCTCAAACTGGGCTGGGTGAGCTCAAACTGGGTTGGGGTGAGCTCAAACTGGGCTGGAGTGAGCCCAATGGGTGGGGTGAGCTCAAACTGTGGGGTGAGTCTGACCATTCCAAACCAGGTGAGGTGAGCTCAAAACTGGGCTGGTGTGAGTCTGACCATTCCAACCAGGTGAGGTGAGCCTAAACTGGGCTGGGGTGAGTTTTGGGGACTACCCCAAAACCGGGCAGGGTGGGGTGAGCCCAAATTGGGCTGGGGTGAGCTCAAACGCGGGGTGCACCTTCAAACTGGGCTGGGGTGAGCTCAACTTGGGCTGGCAGGTGAGCTCTGACCATCCAAACTGGGCTGGGTGAGCCCAAACTGGGCTGGGTGAGCCCAACTGGGCTGGGTGACCTCAAACTGGGCTGGGGTGAGCCCACTGGCTTGGGTGAGCTCTGACCATTCCAAACCAGGTGAGGTGAGCTCTGGGACAACTCCAAACTGGGCTGGGCTGAACTCTGAACCATCCTAAACTGGGCTGGGTGAGCCTAAACTGGGCTGGGGTGAGTTTTGGGACCACCCCAAACTGGGCTGGGGTGAGCTCTGACCACCCCAAACTGGGCTGGGGTGAGCCCTAAACTGGGCTGGGGGTAAGCTCTGACCACCCACCTAAAGCTGGAGCTGGGGTGAGCTCTGGGAGCACACACCCAGCACCCCATCTCCTGCTGCCACATCCCCCTCCCTCCCAACCACTCCAAATTCGGGGCAGAAAAGCCCAAATCTCCACATTTCCAGCTGAGTTCTCCAAGGGCACAGCTTTAAACCCTCCGAGGAGCCTGAGCCGGGTTCAGCTGCAAGAGGAACGCGCTGGGGTGATTCATCCTTACCTTCCAAAGTTAGCTGGAAGAAACTCCAAAAAGGGATGTTGAGAGTAGAGCTGGGTCAAATTTAGAAGTTGTGTGAAGCCATCTGGCACGCCTGAGAAAAAAGCAGAGCACCACCTATGCTCCCCGGGCGTTGCCATGGATGACCAGATAAACAAGTGTAATATTTAGCAGCACAAAGGTGACTTTCCCTCCCTCACTCCCTCTGCCCCAACATTCTCCTCAAGAACTCACTGCTGGCAGATTTGTGCCCATTCCCCTCTCCTCTGCATCTGCTGCAAAACTGCAAAGAGGATCTGGTAATGTCCGGAGTTGCAGCAAACTTCTTCTCACCTTCCTGCTTGAGGCTTTTCTTTTCTTTTCTTTCTTTCTTTCTTTTCTTTTTTGTTTCTTTCTTCTTTCCTTTTTTTTTCCTTTTCCTTTCTTTCCATTCCTTTCCTTCCTCATCCTTTCCTTTCCTTTCCTTTCCTTTCTGTTCCTTTCTTCTTTCGCTTTCCTTTCCTCTTTTTTCCTTTCCTTTCCTTCTCCTTTCCTTCCTTTCCTTTCCTTTCCTTTCCCTTTTCCTTTCCTTTCCTTTTTCCCTTCCCTTCCTTCCTTCTTCTTTTTTCCCCTTTTCCTTACTTCTCTCTTTTCATCTTTCTTCCCCTTTCCTTATTTCCTCTCTCTCTTCTCCTTCTCTTTTCTCTCTCACTTTCCTCTCTTCTCCTCTTCTTCCTTCTCCTTTCTCCTTCTCTTCTCTTCTCCTTCTCCTTCTCCTTCTCCTTCTCCTTCTCCTTCTCTTTCTTCTCTCCATACTTCTCTCCTTTTCCTTTCATCTCTATTTACTTTTTTAACCAAACATGCAACATCACCCCTCCCCTCCTCCCTGCTTCACAACTGTTTTTTTTTAATCACGAATTATTTCAGGTTTTTGAAGGAACGGGCTGTCAACAGGTGTCCCCCCGTTTTTAGGAGCAGAAGGAGCTCCTGGTACTCACTTGGACACGGGATTCACGCTGGCCTCGATTATCGTTAAACACTTACAACACTTGATATTTTCTGGGAAATCTTGGATTCCTGAAAAAAACATGGGAGGGATGTTAGACATTCAAAAATATATATTAGACACACAAAATATTATATACACAAAAATATATATCAGATATACGCAAAAATGTCTTATATTCAGAAAATATTGTATCAAGATAACACAAAAAATCGTTTATGTTCAGAAAAATATATATTAGATACACAAAAAAAGGTCTTATGTTGAGAAAAATATGTATTAGATACACAAAAATATGTATTATACACAGAAAAATATGATTTACACCAAAAACCGTTCAGCCTGGTTTGTTCATGAACGGTTCTTTGGGATTTTCAGGTGGAAGAGAGCATCAGTTTGGATTATAATCTCCAAGGGATGTCAAATTCGCAAATAAATAATACTTAAATAGGAAATTGCAACTGTTTGATTTAAATAATCATCTGGAGTCAAACAGAGCCACCTTTGAGTTGATGTTTGTGCCTTTAGCCCTTCCAACCCTTACGAGCACCCTTCAGGGGGGTTTCTCTAGGCCTGCCACTGGTGTGAATTTTCCAGATTCTGGATTCTAACTATTTTAAAACCTGCCAGGCAGAGGTTTTAGCCATCACTGAAATCGATTGTACAGCAAGCGCCATTCCTGAATTTTCAAACCAAAACACCGCTCTCCGATTGTTGTTTCAAGCTGGAAACTCAATCTCCCAACGGTAGGATTAAAACTGGACACAAAGCTTCCTTCAATGGCACAGATCTAACATGAAACATCAAATTGGGAATAAACATCAGCCAAGCAGCCAGGAATCCTCGAGAACTCAATTTTGTATGAAATCCCCAAAACAGAGCCCTGGAGCTCTAAACCCCATTGGGAGTGGGATGTTCCCAAGTGCATGGAAAACCTCACATTCCTGGGCACAGGATCCTACAAAAAACTCAATTTTTTAAGGCAAAACCGAGATGGATTCCCATGGATCCACCCCAAAGCGCCGGGTGGGGAAATCACGAGATCGGCAGGACTTTCTGCGTACACCCCATTGCTCTGAACACCCGTTCGCTCCCAGTCTTGGATGGCCGTTCAGCCCATCCGCATTTTGGATCCCCGTTCCCCCAATCCTTGAGCCCTTACCCATCCTTTGGGTGCCCCGTTCCATTGCCCAATCCTTTAGGAATGCGTTCATCCCCTTGATCTCGTTCATCCCATGTCCTTTGGGATTGGTCCCGTTCCCATCCCAGTCCTTTATGCGGGTACCAGTTGTGGCCCGTCCATCCCAGTCCTTTTGGGATGCATCCGTTCCATCCTAGTCCTTTGGCTCTCCAGTCCTTTTGGCCCTCGCACCCAGCTTCGGTGGCCCGTTCCAGCCCCAGTCCTTTGGATGGCCCGTCCTTCCCGTTCCTTGGATGCCTCGCCAGTCCTTTGGGATGGCCCCGTTCCATCCCAGTCCTTTGGGATAGCCCCGTTCCATCCCATTCCTTTGGGATGGCCCATTCGCATCGTCCTAGGGATCCTTCAACCATTCCTTTAGGGATGGCCCTGGTCCATCCCAGTCCTTTGGGATGGCCCCGTTGTTTTGGGATTTGGTACTTTATGCGTTCTTGGACTTTGTCGAGCTCGCGGACGTGACCAGTGGGCGTGCGATGGATGGCGGGAGGCTGAGAGTCGATTTCGGGGCTGCTTCAGCTTCCTCAGCGCCCTGGCCAGTTGGAACAGTTGCTGTTAAAAAAAACAAATCCCTTTGGAATCGTTAGAGACACATGAAAAACTCCAAACAATCCCATTGGCACACGGGGGATTGAATCGATCCACACTCGTCGGTTTTGTAGGAGGCGTTATGGGATAACTGAAAACAGTTCATCAGGAGCAGGAGGTGATCCAGGAGACAAAACTTTGCAAAATCTGAAGCTAATCCTTAATTTGCTCTTATTAAGAAGATGAAAACTAATTGACCATAATTATTATCAAAGTTGGCAGTTATGATATTATAATCATATATAAACATATCATACATATATTACATAATTGTATTTAATATATTATAACATCATACATTAATATATATATCTATTATACGTATAATACTATTATACGATTTATACGATATATACATACAGATATGAAATATGAATATTAACATAATCAATAGATAAATATATTGATTCTTATAATTATTGATATAGTCAGGTCTCTTGGCCATAAAAATCCGAATCTTGTGCCTCGTGGCAAATATTTTGGACGCTTAACTTAATTAAATCTGCATGGCAGATTTAAATGTTGTGACTGCCATCCGATGACTAATTAATTTATCCTCAAGAGGTGCAAAACCCAGCTTGGCATTCTCCGAGGCATACAATTCAGACTCTGATTTCTATGATCCTTTTTCACAAACCCGATTCCAGTTTGATCAAAGTAGATTTTCGGTTTTTCAGTTTTCCCCAGGAAATTCAGGGGTTTTGGGGCCCACGATGCCCTTTGTGGGCACTTCATGAGGGTTCCTCCACCACGCTTCAGCCTCTTTCCTGACTCCTTTTTCAGGATAAAGTCCAGAAGAAACTTGGGAATGAGAATAATTGGATTGGAAAACTCAACTAAGTATCCATGGAAAAGCAAATCAACGGGAATGGCGTAAAAATTTGGATCTGTTACGTCACTTTGAGTACATTTTAGATAATTTTGAAACATTTCTGTCATAACCCTTCAGGAAAATCCTGGATTTTCCTACAACAGGGGAAAAGGAGGGAGTTCTGGGGGTTAAAAATGCCAGGATGAGGAGGAACCCCATCCGTGCTGGGATTGTGCTCCCATCCCATCACAGGGAATTGCCTTTGGAAAGAGTAGATCCCCTTCCCCTGAACCCAAAAGTTTTTCCTCTTTTAGGGAAACGCCTCCTTTGGGACCAGGAGGGACAGAACCAGGAGGTTGCGGGGTTGGGTTGGATCCTGGGAATGTCCAGCCCTGGGAATGACGCCGGCGAGTTTGGGACAGGACACTTCCGAGCCATGGATTGGAGGTGGAAATCGGCGATGAGGAGGAAACAACAGGAACGGGATTGTTCATGGAAAAAGAAACCCCAGAGCGCATTCCGAGGAATTCCTTTGGCTCGAATTCAGTCGCTGGGAACGCAGGGAGTGCGGGAGCCATTACTGGGGAGAGGATATTTCCTAGGGAACTGTTGAGGCTGAGGGGAGAAAACCAGCCCAACCTGTTCAGAACTGTTGGAAGGGGAGGCCCAATAAACTCTTCCTTTGGGGATGGTTTTGGGAGGTTACTGAAGGAGAACCAAACTCGAAACTCTTGCTTTGGATTGGGTTTTGGAAGTGTGAGTGGATAAACCCAACTCAAACCTTCTTTTGGGAATGGTTTGGGAAGTTGTTGAAGGAGAAGCCCAACTCAACTTTTCCTCGGGAATTGTTGGGGCCAGTGATGATGGGAAAAGCCCAACTCAAACTCTTCCTTTGGGAATGGTTTTGGGAAGTGTTGATGTATCAGAAGGAATATGAGCTATGGAATGTGGGAATGTGGCCCCAAATTTGATTTTTTTTTCCCCACTGGATGTTCAGCAGGCGTTTTTCCCCAGTTCCTGGTGCTCCCTGACCATCGGGATTTCACTGGAATCATTCCCTGTGTCCACACACGGCTCTAATTCCTCTCAGATTGAACCCCAGCGGTGCTCCCGGAGCTGTGAGTTATAAAATCGGGGTTTTGTTCTGCATCCCTGGGGAGAATTCCATCCCACTCCTGTTTTCCTGCTGCTGATTCCAGTGACTCTGCTCTCATCCAGATCAATTTGCTCTTTATTAGTCATCAATTCACTTGACTCACACAAACCAGGGACCTTTTTGCAGCAGAATGAAGTCAAAGGCAAAGAGAATAAAAAAGATTTGGCTGGATTTAACCAAAATAGGGTAAGAAATGTGAAATAATCTTGCAAATCCTTAAAAAAACTCAGAGAAATACAAGAAATGAAGAACAAGAAAAAAAAACGTTTCTAATGAAGCAGTAGGGAAAAAAAAATCATCATTAAGGTACATTAAAGGGAAGGTAAAAATTAAAATAAAAGCAGCAGAATGAGTTAAAGGCATCAGGCCAAAGTAAAATAATTTACTGGGTCACAGAGTATCACATGAAACTAAAGTAGAGCTGGACTTGAACGAGTTGTTACCTCATTAAATAATAAAACACGATCAAGAGTTTTGATTCAAAAGAACTCATAACATCAGAGGCACAGAATATTTGGCAAAAACCCAGAAAACGACACAAAAATTTCCTCTGGAAGAAATTCTTTGAAATCCCATTTACAGAGGGAGGAAAGAACGGTAGAATTTAATATAAAACACAAAAGTTCACATTAAGTAACACAGCGCCAGTTTTAGGGAGGGGAAAAACCCTTTTGTCTCCTGGAATATTAATTCAGTAATGAGAAAAAGCTCTGAGCTCTGCAGCAGGAACAGCTCAGGCAGAAAATTTGATAAAGGAATTATTTCAGGGGTTGAGTTGCCGGTAACAATCACCAAAGGCTCAAGACAAAAAGGAATGAACATTGGCATTAATCTTCCCTCCCAAACCCGGGTTTGGTTAAACCCCAAATTCAAATTATCACCCCCATCCCAATTCCAACATTTGGGATCTCTTCCCTCCAGCTCTCGTTTTTTTCCATACAGATTTATTTTATCTTGCACTGATATATTTGTTTTCTATCAAGCCCAAGTCTGAAATCTCTTGATAATTCCAAAGGACTCAACCCAAATATCCCAAAAATCCCTCCCTGAATGAGACACTTCCGATATTCATCAGTAGCAGAAGGAAAATAAGAATAATATAAGAAGACATTATTAATTATTATTATTAATGATTAATATTAATGACAGGGATTAACCTTGGGCAGCTCCTCCGACGCGGTGCATCGAGGGTAGGCTCTCTTCGAGGGTGTCCATAGTTCTATTCCCAGGGAATTCGGGCATATATCCCTGGATTAACCCCCAAAAAACAAGCTGATCCACAGGATTAGGGCATTATCCCTGGATCTCCATAGTCTAATCCCATGGGAATTGGGCATTATCCCTGGATACCCCACAGGGTGATCTCACGGGAATTGGGTGTTACCCCTGGATCCTCACAGTCTGATCCCATGGGAACTGGGCATTATCCCTGGATTCCCATAATCTGATCCCATGGGAATTGGGCATTATCCCTGGATGCCCCACAGTCTGACCCCACAGGATCAGGGCGCTATCCCTGGATCCTCCACAGTCTGACCCCACAAGAATTGGGTGTTGTCCCCAGATCCTCCACAGGCTGACCCCAAAGGATCAGGATTTTATCCCTGAATACCCCACAGCCTGACCGCACAAGAATTGGGCATTATCCCTGGATCTCCACAGTTTGACCCCACAGGAATTGTGCGTTACCCATGGATCGCCCAGAGTCTGACCCCACAAGAATTGGGCATTATCCCTGGATCCCACACAGGCTGATCTCATGGGAATTGGGTGTTATCATCCCTGGATCCGCCACAATCTGACCCCACAGGATCAGGGCATTATCCCTGGATCCCCATAGTCTGACCCGACAAAAATCAGGCGTGACCCCCAGATCCTCCACGGTCTGACCCCACAAGATCAGGATGTTATCCCCAAATCCCCTCCAGTCTGATCCCACAGGATAAAGGCGTTATCCCTGGATCTCCACAGTCTGACCCCACAAGAATTGGGCGCTACCCCTGGATACCCCACAAAAATTGGGTGTTACCCCCAGATCCCCCACAACCTGACCCCACAAAAATCTGGCATTACCCCCAAATCTGCCCCAGCAGCAGGACAGGGATTACCTTGGGCAGCTCCTCGATCTGGTTGGCATCGAGGTAGAGCTCCTTGAGGGTGTCCATAGTCTAATCCCATGGGAATGGGGCATTACCCCCATATCCCCACAATCCGACCCCACAAAAATCTGGCATTACCCCCAAATCCCCCCAGGCAGCAGCACAGGGATTACCTTGGGCTGCTCCTCGATCTGGTTGGCATCGAGGTAGAGCTCCTCGAGGGTGTCCATAGTCTAATCCCATTGGATTGATATCCCTGGATCCATCGTCTGACCCCACAAGATTGGACGTTATCCCTGGATCCCCCACAGTCTGACCCCACAGGATCAGGACGTTAACCCTGGATCTCCATAGTCTAATCCCATGGGAACTGGGCGTTATCCATGGATACCCCACAAAAATTTGGCGTTATCCCCAAATCCCCCCCAGGCAGCAGGCCAGGGATTACCTTGGGCAGCTCCTCGATCTGGTTGGCATCGAGGTAGAGCTCCTTGAGGGTGTCCATAGTCTAATGCCCAATTCCCATGGGATTATCCCTGGATACCCCACAGCCTGACCCCACAGGAATTGGACGTTATCCCTGGATCTCCATAGTCTAATCCCATGGGAATTGGGTGTTATCCCTGGATACCCCACAGTCTGATCCCACAGGGACAGGGAATTATCCCTGGATCCTCCACAGTCTAACCCCACAAGAATTGTGCATTACCCATGGATCCCCCAGAGTCTGACCCCACAAGAATTGGGCATTATCCCTGGATCCCACACAGGCTGATCTCATGGGAATTGGGTGTTATTGTTATCCTTGGATCCGCCACAATCTGACCCCACAGGAACAGGGAATTATCCTGGGATCTCCACAGTCTGTCCACACAAGAATTGGGCGTTATCCCTGGATGCCCCACAAAAATCAGGCATTATCCCCAAATCCCCCGCAGCAGCAGGCCAGGGATTACCTTGGGCAGCTCCTCGATCTGGTTGGCATCCAGGTAGAGCTCCTCGAGGGTGCGCTCGAAGTTGAACACCTCCTTGGGCACCTGCTGCAGCCCGCAGTGGGAATAGTCCAGCACCGACACGATCTCCTCCTCGCCGCGGAAACACCGGCACGGCACCAGGCGCCCCAGCAGCTTCCTTTTGGTGCTCATCTCCAAGCAGCATACTGGGGGAAAAGGGGGAGAAATAGGGTGAGAAATGGGGGGAAAAATGGGGGAAATGAGGGGGGAATGGGGTGGAAAATGGGGGGAGTTTTCCCCAGATCCCCCACAGCCTGATCCCATGGGAATTGGGAATTATTCCTGAATCCCCCACAGGCTGATCCCATGGGAATTGTTTTGGCACTATCCCTGGATCCCCCACAGTCTGATCCCATGGGAACAGGGAATTATCCCTGAATCCCCCACACCAGCAGAGATCCCATGGAAATTTGGTATTATCCCTGGATCCCATACACCAGCAGAAATCCCACAGGAACAGGGCATTATCCCTGGATCCCATACAGTCTGATCCCATGGGAATTGGGTGTTATGCCCAGATTCCCCACACCAGCAGAGATCCCATGGGAATTGGCACTTTCCCCAGATCCCCCACAGTCTGATCCCAAGGGAATTGGACACTACCCCCGAATCCCAGCAGAGATCCCACAGCAGCTCCCCAAAGGTTCCTGAGTCAATCCTTGGCTCCAGAGCGATCCCAAACCATTCCTGCTCCTCCCGTGGGAGCTCCAGGAAAGGAATTTAACAAAATCCGCTCCTTTTTCTGCCCCAAGATACGCACCCAGGGAATTTTCCCAAATTTCTCCCACCCCTGATCCAGGTACTCCCTCAGACCACCCTGAAAATCCCCCCCATGTCCCTGCCATGGAACGGCGAGAAAATTCCAAAAGCAGATTTTGAGCCTCCCTAAATCCATCCTGGACATCTCCAGGATAAACAACAATAAATAAAGTTATTTAAATGTTATGGATGAACCAGGCTGTGCTGAAATGTATTCACCACCAAGGCACGGAGGGCTCAACCTCCAGCTCCCATTTCCCAAACCATGTCCTAAGGTTTAAGTTGAATTTAGGGAAAAAATGCACAAAATTAGTCCGAAGAAGGTTTTTTTGCAGAAAACACCAGCACGGGATGGAAGGACCTGGGCTATGAGCAGAAGGAGCAGAATTTCCCTCCCTGTGGGCTCATGGTAATTAAACCTCTTATTAATTGATTCCAGCGTTATTAATTCCTGTCCTGGACCAATTCCAGGTTCGGTAATTACATTTCCCTTCCTTTCCCTGCATTTTGCTCCCTCCTGGAGCTCAGGATCTTTCCCTGGTGGTTCTGATGGAAAGGAGCTCCATCCAACCCCAAATCCCTGCAAGGATCCCTCATCCCCCTCCTTCTGGGAACACCACAGCTCAGAGCTTTGCCCCATTTAACCCTCAGGAAAATGAAAATTCCCCACAGCCGAGTCCTGGGGCGCTGCCCCACATCCCACAGGAACATCCGACACTCCAAAACAGCCCAAAAATCAGATTATTTCCTGAATAAAGGGGGAAAAATATTCAGGAAATCATAATATTTCCTGAATAAAAGGAAAGGAGCACAAGCAGAACCAGGCCCTGCACAGCTCAGTGTCTGAACTGCAAATTCTTTGTCTTGGAAAGCAAATCCTTCATGGAAAAGAGGTGGAGTTTTATGGGAATTGATTGCAATCAAATATGATCCCTCACCAATGAATGGATGGAGCAGTTGTGCGGGAAAACACCGATCCCTGTGGGTCAGGAATAATCACACAAAATATTTTCACACTGATCCCTGTGGGTCACGAATCACCAGAGATTTTCACACCAAAATCTGTGGATCAGGAATCACTAGAGAAATTTTCACAAAAATCCCTGGGAATCAGGAATCACCACAGAAGATATTTTCACATCAGTCCCTGTGGATCAGGAATCACCGCAGAAGATTTTCACACCAAAATCTGCAAGTCAGGAATCACCACAAGAGATTTTCACACCAATTCCCGTGGATGAAGAATCACCAGAGAAGATTTTTAGACCAAAATCTGTAGGTCAGGAATGACCACAAAAAATTTTCACACCAATCCCTGGGGGTCAGGAATGACCACAGAAGATTTTCACATCCACCCCTGTGGATCAGGAATAATCACACAAAATATTTTCACACCTATCCCTGTGGGTCAGGAATCACCACAAAAGATATTCACACCAATCCCTGTAGGTCAGGAATAATCACAAAATATTTTCACACTGATCCCTGTAGGTCAGGAATCACCACAGAAGATTTTCACATCAATCCCTGTGGATCAGGAATTACCACAGATTTTCACACCAATCCCCGTGGATCAGGAATCACCAGAGAATATTTTCACATCAGTCCCTGGGATTTTGGGAAGGAATTCCTGGCAGGGAGGGTGGGGAGGTGGCAGGGGTGGCACTGGATGGGCTTTGAGGTCCCAAAAATCAGAAAGGATCCATCACACGTTGGACTCGATGACCTTGGGAAGCTTTTCCAGCCTGAGGAATCCTTGGATTCTCCATTGGAAGTGACTCCACCTCACTGAAATTACACTTTCCCACCCCTGTTTAGGAGAAATGAGCACATTCTCCCAAATTTCCCCCCCAGAGCCAGGTGAAACACAAAATTGGGCATTTATTCCGCTTGTAAAGCCGCTGGTAACAATCCTCATTAATCTTCCTGGAAAGATTAACAACCTCTGGCTCTGAAGTCACAATAACAGAATTATGAGGGAGATTTCAGGGGGGAATTGTTCTTATCAGAGCGAGGGGTGTGAAATGTTATCGGTGTTATTTCCTTGTACAGAAATTCCCAGATAAGCAGCGAATCCCCCCCAGAAACGCCACAGGATGCAGTTAATTGAATTATCTTCATTAAGTTCCCTTCACAACAATCTGCACTCAGGTTCACACTCACATAATCCTGAAATGGAATAAAATAACCCAATGTGAAGGATCAAAATATCAACAGGAAAAATTCCTCTGGATCTGCTGCAATTCCTGCGACATCCCCTGGGACCAGAGCACCTCGAGGTTTGGGAAAGGTGCAGAAAAAAGTGAAGAAAAATGGCAGAATGAAGAATTATTGCTGCCAATTATCAATTCTGAGTGCAGAATGAAGAATTATTGCTGCCAATGTCAATTCTGAGTATAGAATGAAGAATTATTGCTGCCAAGTGTCAATTTTGAGTGCAGAATAAATTATTGTTGCCAAATATCAATTCCGAATGCTCACACTGGCACCTGTGGGATTTAAAAGAAAATCTTTATCTCTGCTGATCAGACACTCCTTGGTTCCAAAGCTTCCTCTTGGCCTTGCCTGGGAATTCCTAAAGTGAGGAATTTGCTGAGTAAATAATCTTTGGATAACCCCAGATAATGATGACTCTGATGGCTCCAATTCCAAAGACATTTTAGTGACAAAAAAAACACTCGTTGGGGTTGGTTTGATCATCAAAAAATCCGTGTCCTGCTCTCCCTCCAGACAATTTTTGCATAACCTCGAGGAAAAATCTTTTACAGAAGTGACAGAATTCCGGTAATTTGCTGCACATTAGTGGCACATGTTGAAAATTAATCATGATGCTCTTAATTGCTGGAAATGACAATGGCTGTGACAGCTCACCCTGCAGACATTTCAGCGGGAAAGGATCCCGATAAACACGAGACACTTCTTTGGGAATTTACATTTCTGCTTGGATCTTTGATGTGTGGCAGCTTTTATTCAAAGTAATCCTTTAGTTTGAGAGATTATCCGCTGTGAAATTTGGAATGAAATGGGTTTTTATTGCTGCTTTACGCAGCGATGGCTGGAAGTGAAACATCATTCACCTGCGAAAGGCCCTGAGGAGAAAAACTGGGATTTAAACAGGACCAACAAAACCCACATTGAGTCGGGGTTTGTTCCTCACAGGACCCTACAGAATCCCATTATTTTCCAGAGGTTTCCATCCCAATCCAGCTGCATTTTTCCCGACACATTAATCAGGAAGAGAAGGAAATTTCTGAGCTGGTGGGGTGGAGGTGCCGGGGAGGAGATGGGAACCCCAAACTGCAGCCAGGGAGGGAAGTTTTAACTAAGTTTTAACTAAGTTTTAACTAAGTTTTAACTAAGTTTTAACTAAGTTTTAACTAAGTTTTAACTAATTGAAAGTACAACTGTGGCTCCTGCTGAGAGCTGATCCTCCAGCACAGGAATGGGATCACGGAATCATGGAATTGGAGAGGTTGAAGGGATATTTTGGGTCAGCCAGTTCAGTTGTGACCCCAAATGCCACATCCACACCTGCTTTGAGCATTTCCAGGAATAGGGACCCCAAACCTCTCTGTGCAGCCCTTTCCAAGGTCTGAGCACCCTTTCCATGCAGAAATTGTTCCTGATTTCCTCTTTTCCCTTCCTTCAGGCCGTTCCCTCTCCTCCTGTCCCTGTTCCCTGGGGCAGATCCCAAATCCCCCCCCGGCTGTCCCCTCCTGTGCAGAGCCACAAGGTCCCCCCTGATCCCTCTTTTCTCTCTTTTCTCCCCTTTCCCATCTCCCTCAGCCCCTCCTGGAGCTCCAGACCCTTCCCAGTTCCATTCCCATCCNGAGCTCCAGACCCTTCCCAGTTCCATTCCCATCCCTGGATTCGCTCCAGCCCCTCCAAATCCCTTTTTTGAGGGATGAGGGACCCTTCCCTTCTGCCTCTCCCCCATGGGGTCGGGACATTCACAATGGAGCAGCTCCAAACAGGAGATGAAATTCATTCCTGTATTTCCCAAACCTCTACAGGAAATAAAGTTCATTTCTGTATTTTCCAAACTTCTGGAAATGCACACAACAAACTGCCTGGAAAATGTTCCACTCCCTCCCTGTGGGAAACGCTCCCATCCAGCCACAGAACCTTCTCCTTCCCGGAAAAAGCAGGGATTTTCCTGGAAAACAGGGATTTTCCTGAAAAAAACCAGGGATTTTTCCTGAAAAAAAACCCAGATTTTCCTGAAAAAACAGGGATTTTCCTGGAAAACAGGGATTTTTCCTGAAAAGGGGGCTTTTTCCTGAAAAAAACCCAGATTTTCCTGGAAAAAGCAGGGATTTTTTTTTGGAAAAAGCAAGGATTTTCCTGAAAAACCAGGAATTTTTGGGAAAAAACCCCCAGATTTTCCTGGAAAAAAGCAGGAATTTTCCTGAAAAAAAAGTTAGGATTTTTTTGGAAAAAAAGCAAGGTTTTTCCTGGAAAAAGCAAGGATTTTCCTGAAAAAAAAGCTAGGATTTTCTTGGAAAATGCAGGGATTTTCCTAGAAAAAGAAAAAGCAGGGATTTTCCAAAAAATGTCAGGATTTTTCAACCGTTCACCTTCACAGTTCTGATCCCACCCCAGGTTTTCTGCCAACCTCCACTTTAAAGGAGTTTCCATCCCATGGGGTGACCATTCCTATGGATATTCCCATTATTTCCCAACTTTCCTTTACCTTTTTTAATATTTTCTGCTCTTCCAGTCTCTCCCCAGCAATTCCTTCTCACCTGAGCCATCCTCTCCTTCCTTCCCCACCCTAAAATTCCCTGATTCTTCCCTCCACTCATCCCCTGCCCATCCCAGCTCTTCCCAAACTCTCCACACCCAGAGTTTAAGGGTCCTGCACCACCACAATAATTCCCAATTGAAATTATTATTGCTAGAAATATTCTAATTATTAGGAATTATCGATATTACAATCAGGCTGCCTTTCTTTAGTATGGAATTATCTTTTCTCTGCTATTGAATCATCCTTTTTCTATTATGGAATTGACCTTTCTCAATTATGGAATCACCCGATCTCAATTATGGAATTATTCTTTCTCTATTACAGAATTATCTTTTCTTTACCATGGAATTACCCTTCCTCAATTAGAGAACTACCCTTTCTTTACCATGAAATTACCCTCTCTATTATGGAATTACCCTATCTCAATTATGGAATTATCCTTTCTTTACCATAAAATTATCCTTTCTTTACCATGGAATTACCTTTTCTCTATTATGGAACTGCCCTTTCTTTATTATGGAATTGCCCTTTCTCAATTATGGAATTATCCTTTCTCTGTTATGGAATTATCTTTTCTTTACCATGGAATTGCCCTTTATTATGGAATTATTCTTTCTCAATTCTGGAATTACCCTTTCTCAGTTATGGAATGAACCTTTCTCAATTATGGAATTATCTTTTCTTTACCATGGAATTACCCTTTCTCTATTACGGAATTGCCCTTTCTCAATTATGGAATTATTCTTTCTCTATTATGGAATTATCATTTCTTTACCATGGAATTACCCTTTCTCTATTCTGGAATTATTCTTTCTCAATTCTGGAATTGCCCTTTCTCAGTTATGGAATTATCCTTTCTTTACCATGAAATTATCTTTTCTTTACCATGGAATTGCCCTTTATTATGGAATTATTCTTTCTCAATTCTGGAATTGCCCTTTCTCAGTTATGGAATTATCCTTTCTCAATTACCCTTCCTCAATTATGGAATTATCCTTTCTTTACCATGGAATTACCCTTTCTCTATTACAGAATTGCCCTTTCTCAATTATGGAATTATCTTTTCTTTACCATGGAATTACCCATTATTATGGAATTATTCTTTCTCAATTCTGGAATTGCCCTTTCTCAGTTATGGAATTATCCTTTCTCTGTTATGGAATTATCTTTTCTTTATCCATCGAATTACCTGCATTATTATGGAATTTATCTTTGCTTTTAGCCAATGAATTCCCCATTCTCTCTCCAGTGAATAAAAGTTCCTACCCCAGCATTCCCCTGACCTGCACAAACAGGTGATTTCACCCTTCCCAGTGTTCAATGCCGCAACTGAAGACCTTTCCCTGCTGCGTCTGAGCCTTGTACACCTCTTCGTAATCAAACACTGTGGGCATCTCCCTAGGAATTCAGCGATGATCACCATGCGCCGCCTCCAGGTAGGGTGGATACTGCAGGTCACCTTCCGAGTCATCAGGATGATGGACGAAGGGCACCATCTTTGAGATATCAAAAAGGAGATATTTTGGAGAATCCCAGGATCAGGAGGATGGAAAATTCCTCCAGAGCCACTGAGCTGAGCCAAATTCCCACCTCCAGGAATGGCCATTCCTGCCCCTCCGGTCTAAACGCTGCTCCACCCAAAAAATCCATCAGCAGAGGGCTCTAGAATCCTGCCGAGCATCCTGCTCCATGATTAATCTGTCCCAGTTTTTTTTTAGGCAATTAAGCATGCTGTTCTTTCCTGGTCACAAATGTTCTGTAAAAAAAAAAAAAAAAAAAAAAAAAAAAAAACCTCGCATCATGCTGACCTGTTCAAACACTGAAATTCAGTGCTTTGGAATGTCAGGTTTTTAACAAAGTCCCGCAGTTTGGAAAGTATAATCAGAACTTTAATGCCTAATTATGCAATTTGAGTGGTGACTTTCCTGAGAGAATTCTGAGGGCGGAGTCTGAGCTGGGATCAATCCAACAAGAAACTGGCTTCCACTCTGGTGGTTTACCAGGGGCTGGATTCCGATGGGAATTGCAGGTTGGACAGAACAGCTCTGGAAAACTTATTTGGATCACTTTCATCAGTCCACATTTTTTTTTTTTTTTTTTTTTTTTACTGGTGTCCTGGTTTATCCTGCATAGATTCCAGAAAAAAAAGAAAAAAAAAAAAGAAAAGGATTTTCCTTCCTCCCGCGAGCCTCCCAATGCTGGCATGTCCAGAGCTCAGCCTGGAGCCAAAACCATGGACAAAAATGGACAAAAGTTTGGATAAATTTCCCATCCACCCACCTGGATCCAGCACCGACAGCCTTGGGGCTTCTGCTTTTTGGCAGCAGCTCATAAAAAAACACCAAATCTCCATTTCCAGCTGCTCTGGGGACTCCCCAGAAGGAGTTTAAGCCTGGCTTAAAGGTGTGGAGCTGTAATCCAGAGGGAAGGGAAATGGGGAATTCCCCAGCCTGGGTTGAATCGGGATTTTATGGACACGTTTTCTGGAGCAGGTGCCAAATATGGAATTGTTTGGACAACCACAAATCAGAGCAAAGCCACCAATCCCACAAATAAATCCGGGAGGTTCTGCCCCAGATCTGCCCGGAATTACAGCCACAATATTCCCAGCAACACCTGGAAAGTTTTACAATCCCCTCCTAATCCCATTTACAAAACTCAATTCTGACAGGAATTTCCAGTGCTATCATTTCACCTGTTCCAGAATAAAACATTCCAACCTTTATAAAGGTTTATAAATGTTTTTTTTCAAACATTCCAACAGGTGTGTTTTATCCAGGTTTAACTCGGTTTCCTGAACTGCACCAATCTAACATTTCCTAGATGTATTCCCAGAACCAAAAAATGATAAAAATGACCAAAAAAAAGTTGGATTAAAGTCCCCAATTCCTCCTCCAGTGCTCCTTGGCAGCTGACTATTTTCTCTGGCTATTGCCCAAACACGTTATTTCTTTTTCTATCCTATTTTTTTACATTTATTATTCTATTTTGTGCTCGTTTCAGTTGAAATACTCCCCACAGAGTGGAAATTCAGCAGTTGTGAGACACCTTTGTCACTTTTCAATCCATGTGGATTCTTTTTGGGAAACCTGGAGAAGGCAGTGGGAAGGTCCTATAGGGATGTGGGTGTCACCTCCAAAACCCACAAAAACCAACCCAAAATACACGAAATTCTGTGCATTAAAGAGCTGGGTGAACTACAAAACATCCCTGAATTTCCTGATTTACTCAGCTCTCACACCTCGGAGAAGATCCTGCTCGTATTTCATTAAAAAACGTCCCTTCTTTGGGTTTTACAACAACAAAACCGAAATTCAATCCCAAAAGAGACAAATCCCACCCCAGCAGGATTGAATTTAAAAGGGAGAAAAGGATTTTCCTAAAAATGGAATTATTTTTACGGCCGTCCTTTGAGTGGGAAGTTCAGGATCTATGAGAGAAATCCCTGGCAGTGCCCAAGGCCAGGATTGGAGCAGTTTGCCATAAAATGGGATGGATTTAAGGTCCTTTCAAGCCAAACCAGGCTGAGATTCTGGGATTGAGCTGTAGCTGCTGCAGGGATTTCAATCCCCACAATTCCCACCTCCCTGCCTTTGACAGTTTTTCAGTGTTGTCAGGCACTTGCAGAAAACTCTTCTGCAGGAGCCACTGCAAAAAAATGGGAAAAAAAGTATCCAGAATTTGTTCTCAGCTTCCCAGCCTCGGCTTTGTGGTGAGATTCACTGATTTAAAGGGAGAAAACTGCAAACTGGGGAAGAAATTTTTTAAAAGAACCTCGCTGTGCTCGGTGTCAGCTGCCTCTGGAAAAAAAAATATAAAAAAGTACAGCGGTTGGAAAATGGGGACAGCGATCAGAAAAAGAGGAGAATGAGAGCAGGGCTTTGGTCATAGTGGAGGGGAAATAAAGAGAATTTGGGGTGGGACATGAAAGAATCCAGAAAGGAATGAAAAATTCAGCAGCAGTCGAGATGAACAGAGAGAACAGAAAGCAGTGGGACAGGGTTGGGAAGAACCTGGAAAAAAGCTGGAAAAAAGCTTAGGAGGGAGCATTCAGTGAGTGCAGACAGAAATTTGGGAGGCAGCAGAGGAATTCAGAGGAATTCAGTGGAACTCAGAGGAATTCAGAGGAACTCAGAGGAACTCAGAGGATTTCAGAGGATTTCAGAGGATTTCAGAGGATTTCAG
>CM019221.1:30123239-30135556 GCA_009741485.1 Malurus cyaneus samueli
TGCAGAAAAATATCCCCATTCTTCTGCTCAGCAGAAATGGAACGGAGAAGGCAGCGGCAACCATAGTTACAGAGCTTTTTGGAATATTAAATCGATAAAAATAGATAAAAAACTGTATTTTAACCAGCTTGTTCCCCGCTCAGAAATCTGACACTTTGCAGCCTCGAGTGGTTGCTCGGTTCAAATCCCGTTTTTAACGGTTCTTTTACAGCACATTCTGCAGTTCTCACCCTCCAAATTCAAGTTTGAAACAAAAGAGGGAAGAATAAATTACAGCTCTGTGCATATTTTTCCATTTATGTCCTTCCTGGCTGTGAAATGTGGTGCTGTTGTTATGAAGTTTAATCCCATTAGGCACGAAATTGGTGGTTTGGGGCTCGCAGGTTTCATTCTGCTCAAGCAGAAGGTGAATTTTTTAAAGGAATTTTAAACTTTGGAATTCCAGATTTTGGTTATTGACAGCGGCCAAAATCAGGCTGGAAGAGCTTTAAAACATTTTAAACCGGAGGAATCTTCTGAAAAGGGGAAAAATGTGTTTGGTGGAACAGTCAGGGAAAATTAATTCAGTGAAATTCAAATAAAATTCAAAACGAGGCAGAATGTTTCACTGAAATTATTTCTGATCCAAGTCATTTCCAACACATTTCTCCGGGTTTAATCCTCTCGAATCATGGATTAGTCCCTGATTCAGGCTGATGCTGAATTCCAAAGGTTCTTTTCTCCATCATTTCCCGGCTCTACTGACCTCATCCAGGTCCAAATATCCCGGGAATGACCTCAAGGAAGCTCCTTAGAGCTGATTCTGGCATTCAGGCAAGAGGAACTATGAGAATTTTGATTCAAATATTCTGACATCTTTGGCCTTTTCCTGCCAAACAGATATTCCTGCTCATGCACTTAGCCCTAATCCTGAATTTATCCCGCAAAAAATAACGGGAAAATTCTCAGCTGTGCCAGAAATTCTGGATAAATTGGAGAACCCTAAAGAGGTTCCTTGTTTCCATAACTCTCAAACCCTCAGGAACCAGGTGAGTGCTCCCCGTGCTCCCAGAACCTTCCAACCCCATTCCAAAGGTGCTGTGACCCCATTTCCCAGCCCGGGGGGCTGATGGGGACAAACTATCCCAGAAACACCCCAAGGAGTTTATTCCCAGCAGGAAAAGTGTCTCCAGCAGTTCCCCCTCTGAGCCCTTCGGGAGGTGTGGACAGAAATTCCTGAATTATTTAAACGGGACAAATTGCTGGGAATACAGAGCAGTGGGAAGGATTTGGGAAGAGACAACAGGAAAAGTTTCACCCTCATGGGCAGGAATTATTTTGTGTCAGGGAGGATGGAGGGAAATTTTCCTGTGGGAAGTGAGGAAGAGGTCCTGGAAAATGAATTCCTTGTCCCAGTATTTCACAGCATTCCGTTCTCCATGGAAAAGAACTTTGTGCCTGGGACCAAAGGAACCCGAGCGCTGTCCTGGAATCATGGAATGGGTTGGGATAAAGGGATTTCAAAATCATCCACCCCTCAACCCACCTCCCACTGCCCCAGGGTGTTCCCAGCTCCCAGAGCGGGGCTGCGATGGAATTCCATCCCTGGAAACGCTCGGGGTCGGGATTGGCGCTGTCCAGTGCTGAACCGGGACAGTTGAATTTCCATTTCTGCTCGGGGCGAGCTGCACCGAGCCAGAACCGCAAATAAACATTCCAACAATCCCTGAATGACAGAAAAACCACAGCCTGGGTGAGGTGGGAATGGGGCTGTGAGATCTGAGAGCGTCCACTCGGAACCGATGGAATTCTGAGGGAAGGATTTCACTTTGTCACCCCCCGTGAGAGAGAGAGAACCACGTTTGGATGATAAAGAACCTGGCTGCTGGATTTAGAAGATGATCCCAGGAGATGTCAGGCTGCCAGAGAAAGAAGCTCCTCCTGCTTTAGAACAAGGTTTCTTTCCTGACATTTTATTTTTTTTTTTTTTTTTTTTTTGCGTTGTGGGATTTTTCTCAAGAGGAGTTATCCGTTTGCAGACACAAATCCAAAATTTAGGCACAAAAATGTCCTAAAGGCCAGGCTGGACAGGGATTGGAGTGGAAATGTCTCTTCAGATCAGGGTGGGCTGGGGGGCTTTAGGTCCCTTCCTCCCAACCATTCCATGATTCACATTCTCCTGTGATCCTTGCTTTTCACAAAAAAACAATTTTTCCAAGATTTCTAGCCACAGGCGCAGCCTTGAGTGTATCCACAGATTTCGTGCCTTGGACACGAGTCCAGGATGTTGACACTAAACTTTACCCTGAAAACCACGAAGCTGGCAGGATGTGATTCGTGAACCTATTTATTTCAGTCCAATCCTTTGATCACCCGATGGTTCACACAATAACCCAACAGCGGCCCGTTCCCCAGAGTGCCCTTTCACGGAGTGTAGCCTGGCGGAAAAGGTGTGTCCACATCCTAAATTCCAGTCGAATAATTCAACCAAATCCAACGTCCGTCCCCTCAAGGCATTTCCGAAGTCCGCATCGTGTAAAAGTGAGTATCCATCATTCCACTGCTGAATTCCAAACACAATCCCATGCCGCTCTCAGGTGCCCTTTCCAAACGGGAGCGTCAGCCTGGCTGTGATAGAAGGTGAAAGTCCATCCCGAATTTCCAGCTGCCGAAATTTCCAACACAAAATGCCAACTTCGTATTCCTACAGGTGCCCTTTCCATGGGAGGTAGCTGGCTGTGTCAGAAGGTGAGTGAGTCCCCAAATCCCAGCTCTGAAATATTCCAACACAAAATCCCCGGGCCCGTTCCCCTCAGATGCCCTTTCCAAACGGGAGTGTCAGCCTGGCTGTGACAAAAGGTGAGTGCGTCCCACCCCAAATCCCAGCTCCGAGCACTCCCCTGGAATTGGGGATGGAAAATGGTGTGGAAACCTCTCCTTGCAGCTGCACAAAATTTCTTCCCACTTCCCACATTTCTGGGGAAACCAAACCAACATTCCATTATTCTCCCTATTCGCCGGGTTTAATTGGAATTCTCTCCTGATTTGTGTAATTAGCTCCTCCCAACTTTTCCAGTTGGAGAGCCAGGGCCAGAACAACACGGAGCTGGAATTTACCCAAGAATCTGATCTGCATGGATGGAATTCCACCTGGATTGTTTCTGAACCCAGGAAAATGCTTTTTTACATGGCTCTAATGGATCTGGCTCAGTTATCCCAGGGGATGGTGGAGATTCCATCAGTGGAGAAATCCACAGTCTACTCTGAGTGATCCCAGGAGCTCCTGCCAACTCTGGAATTCTACAACTCTTCGATTTTTGTTGTCTTTGAAACACGTTGTGGGTGAATTTCCTACATTTTCTATGGGATTTTCCAATGGTCCATGTGAATTTTCCACGGATTTCGTGGGAATTTCCAATGTTTCATGTGAACATGTTCCACAGGAATTTCCAATGTGTTCCATGTGAATTCCAACATGTTCCACTGGAATTTCTCACGTTCCACAGGATTTTTCCACATGTTCTATGGGAATTCTAAAATGTTCCATGTGAATTTCCCACAAGTTCCATAGAAATTTCCCACACATTCCATGTGAATTTCCCACATTTTTCATGTGAATTTCCCACACCTTCCATGGAAATTTCCCACAAGTTCTGTGGAAATTTCCCATATTTTTCATGTGAATTTCCTACATTTTTCACATGAATTTCCCAAATCTTCCATGTGAATTTCCCACATGTTCCATAGAAATTTCCCACAAGTTCCATGTGAATTTCTCACACGTTCCATGTGAATTTCCCACACATTCCATAGAAATTTCCCACATTTTTCATGTGAATTTCCCACACAGTTCCATGGGAATTTCCCACACCTTTCATGGGAATTTCCCACATGTTCTATGGGAATTTCCCACAATTTCCATGGAATTTCCAGCGCTCAGGGTAATGCAGACTCCCTGTGATCCTCAAAGGCACAGAGATGGGAAGTGACACAAAACCAGAGCTCTCCCAAATCAAGAGAAAACCCCCCATCCTGAGCCCCAATCCTGAGCCCCAATCCAGAGCCCCCCAACCCTTCTGGCTCCAGTCTGGGTCACAGGGAATTGGTCATTCCCGATGAAGGAAAACGGGAATTAAAACTTCCCACAACCTGCTCTGAACCGAAATCCCAACAATTCAACCCGCTGCACTTCACATTAAACAGCGACGCGGGTGCATCCATCTCTGCTCCCCAAACACCAAAATAAACCCAATTAAGCACTAATTAGTCCCTCAGATGCCGTGAAATGTCACAGAAGTCACCACACAGAGCACTCGATCCACCCCTGCTCAAACCTCTTTGGTTTCACACTCCCAAATCTTTTCTCGAGGCCGTGAGACCTAGAATTGCAGTTTCAAACCACAATTGCGGCGTTTTGGGAGCAGAATCACAGCTCAGCCTTGCCTGGGGTTGGCTGGAGATGACTTTTTGTTATTTCCCTTGGGATGGAGCCCAGCACGAGGTGTCCGAGCCCTCCAAATTTCATGGAGAGGAATGAAACACTCGGTGAGCTCAGGAGAGGAGCAGAGATTTGCAAAACCCAGGGCTGAGACTGAGATAACATTCCCACACTATGGAACAGCTCTTCCTCCCTTTCACTCCCAAAGCATCCCATAATTTCCCATTCAAACCGCCAGGATGCTTCATCAGAACAAAACGGGAGAAATTCGGACCAGGAGAAGACGCAGCGATTTGTGCTGCTTAGGGATTAAAGGAAATAAAGACAATATTTTGATTTTGAGATCAATGCCATCCATATGTCATGGCAAATAATCTCAGATGTTATTGGGACCTTCCAGTGACAAGTAATGGGCTAATTAGAGCAAAAATCAATTCAGAAAAAGAAACAAAACTCTGTTCTGGCGTTTCCCAGTGAGAGATCTTCATCTCGGAGTTTGCTGACAAGTTCAGGAATTTTTTAAATATTGTGTTTCGCTGACAAGTTCAGGAATTTTTAAATATTGTGTCTGCAATTCCACTCCCTTCAAAACAGACAGGGAGATGCTGCTCAGGAAGTCCCAAATCCTACAAATTCTGAGACATTAAAGGTGGGGCTCCTCAGGTCACCTCCCTACAAAGTGAAGGGAATTCACTTTGAATTCCTGTTCAAAATTCTGAAAATTCTCCTGTTCCTGGATTCCTGAAAGCGCTGAAATCACAGAACACTCCCCAGAACAGGGGATGAACATTTCTAAGCAGCCCTGACTGCTCTGACAATCTTTAACACCCTCACATGAATTCCTGGGATGACAAATCCTTCCTGTTCTGGGAGGATTTTCTTTTGTGTCCCCGCAATTTCAGGAATAAAGGAGTCAGAGCCAAAGCAGGATCTGCCTTGGGATGGAGCTTTGGAAAGGAACGGAGCAGGGGGTGAGGCCTTCTGCGCTTCCCATTGCCAGAGGGTGGGGATGGATGGGATTTTGGGAAAAAATCCTTTCCTAGGAGGGTGGGGAGGGCTGGAATGGAATTCCCAGATTTGCTGTGGCTGCCTCTGGATCCCTGGAATTGTCCAAGGCCAGGCTGGAACACCCTGGGATAGTGGGAGATTTTCCTGCCCCATGGAACAGAGGAATGGGATGGGTTTTGAGTTCCTTTCCAACCCAAGCCATTTCATGATCAGGAAAACACAAAACATTTCAAAGCAAAATTCAAAAAATCTCCAAAAACCCCTCCGGTTTTGACTGATACAGCCCCCCCAGCAGATTGATTTTCTTTCCAAGGAAAAACATTTCTTCCCAGCACCTGAGGCTCTGGAAAGGCCATTCCCACACCAGGACCTGCTGCTGCCTGATCCTTTTATCCCTTCCTAATTGGCTCCGGGACAAACGAACTCATCTGCTCCCTTTCCAAAAGCCACAGAAACGGCCCCAAAACAAACCCTGCAACAGATGCAGGCCCTGCTCATCATTTGCCTGCATTTTAATTAATCGCAATCCAACCTTTTCCAGCGCATTTCCAGCCCAATAAACAGGAGCAATGAAACGGGAGCATTTCAAGGTTTCATTTAAAATTCCAACCCAGGCCACGTGCAACCTCGGAGACCCTGGGATTTCCCTCTCATCGCCTTGGGATAAACGAGTTTAGAAATTATAATTATGGGGGGGGGGGTCAATCGCTGCTCTCAGCTCCAAATCCACAATAATTCACCCCAGAGGATCCCCTCTGACATAACCCAGTGACATTTGTTAAAAGTGCTTGGAATTCTGCACTCTGCGGGAATTCACGGTGATGATTCCCAAAGGATTCCTGTTTTTTTGTCGGGAATAAAACTCCAGGATCACAGCAGCACCGGATGGACAGCTCTGAACAACCGGGACAGAGCAGTTTTTTAGGGAAAAAGGGGAAATATCCCCTGGGCCAGCATTCCCAGCGCTCCCATTCCCAGGGAGCGACGGTTGGGATGCACAAAGGGCTCTCAGGGAGAGAGTTAAAAAAGGAATCGATTTTAATTAAGTGCAGTTAAAAAGGGCCCAATTTAAAGCAAGTAGGTCAGCACCTGCTTTGAAAAGGCTGCTCTGAATGGAGTCTGCAGCGGGGCTGGAGCTGGGAGCTTTTCATTTGCACTTTCTACCCCGAGCACAGGCCCAGCCTGAGCACTTCTGGTGAAAACGCAGGAAGCAGAGGAAAAGAAGCGAAAATTGACAGAAAAGAAGGGCCACGCTGTGTCCTCAAAAAAATGGGAGCTCTGCACTGCCCCCGAGCCAACCCAGCCGTGATCTTTGGGAAAGGCTGGTAATAAATGATAAATTAAAAAAAAAAATAAATAAAATTAAATAAATTAGAAAAATAGAAATAATAAAATAACTATATAAGAATATAGTAAGAAATAGGTAAGAAATAGGTAAGAAATAGGTAAGAAATAGGTAAGAAATAGGTAAGAAATAGGTAAGAAATAGGTAAGAAATACGTAAGAAATACGTAAGAAATAGGTAAGAAATAGTAAGAAATATAAGAAGTAAGAAAATAAGAAATATAAGAATAGTAAGAAATACGTAAGAAATACGTAAGAAAAAAGTAAGAAATAAATAAGAAATAAATAAGAAATAAATAAGAAATAAATGGAGTTTGTTCCACAGCAGAGGAGTTCTGTTTCAACACCAGAAACACAAATTTGGGGAGAAGTTTTTACAACAAATACTTCATAGAATGAAATTTCAAAATCCCAGATGGGTTTGGGTTGGGAGGGACCCACCCAGAGCCACCCCATCCATGGCAGGGACACCTCCCACTGTCCCCAATGTCCAGCCTGGCCTTGGCACTGCCAGGGATCCAGGGGCAGCCACGGCTGTGCCACAGGCAAGAATTCCAACCCTGGCAGTTTGAATCCATTCCCCCTCGCCCATCCGATACCAAAGATAAAATTTCATTGATTTCCTTCTCATTCTGATACAGAAATACAACAATAAAACCCTGCCACCCCAAATGTGTCAATGCCTCAAACTGGGGTGGAGCAAAATGCCAGAGGGAGAGGGAAAAGGAGTCACTGTGGACCTGTGGACCCGGTAATTTATTTTTAGGAGTTTATTCTCTGCTCTTCATCACAGATTAATACCAGCACGGTGCCCAAGTGCCAAGCACCAGGAACAGCAGATCCCGGGGCTCAGGACAGGAGAGCAAACCCCCTTTGCCTCGGGTCGGTGGTGACGGGAGCGGAGCTGATTCCTGCTGCCCTGACCCATTTCCCATCCTGGGAAAGCTGCTCCGTGCCACAGCGCATCACCGTGTCCCTGCCGGTGTGACAGCCCCGGCAGCTGCTGCCACAGCTCCTCCGAGTGTCCCCTGTCCCCTCCCCGATCCCCCGGAGCAGCCTCGGGAAGGGAGGGGACAGCAGGAGCCTCCCGGTCACGGCTCCAACGCTTCTCTCGCCAGGAAGTGACAGGGAATGTTCCGAATTTCACACAGCAAAACCATGGGGAGAGGCGGGCAGTGCCCCTCAGCTGGCAATAAAACAATCAAATAATAATAAAATAAAATAAATCACCGCACTGGCCTCAGCGTGAGCAGAAAGCCCAAAGTGGGGTTGGAGAAACAACTGGAAACCTCTAAAATTTCCCAGCATGGAGATTTTAACTGAGAGCAACGTTTTGCCAAAAATACAACTGCCCGTGTGAACATTTTCCTCCCGGAGTTTTGGTTCCCGAGTGGGAGGTGTCAAAGTTTTCAATCGACTCCAGAAAATCCATTTTAACCTTTCTAGGACAGAGCACCAAAACATCTCCTCATGCAAAGGTTTTATCTCTTGCACCGGGCTCTAAATTTATTATCCCATGGTGCTGAAATGCCTCCCCTGAGCGTTTCTCGGTCCGCTCGGAAGGAATTCTGCAGCCTTTGTTCCACCCCAAAAGAAGGGGGAGAAGAAAGAACCCCCAGAATTCCCTGGGGAACCGAAATTCCAGTTTGCTCAGCTGTAGTTTCCAGGCAACCAAATCTCTCCGAGGAGGAGGAGGAGGATGCTCGGCTGCGGCTTCTGCACCTTCCCGGGGAAAGGCAGAGGATTTTGCCGGGAGCGGCAGTGACATTGTGCAGGAAAAGCGGGGACAGGGGAATGTGACAGCGGCACGGACAGCGCGGATGGAGCGGGGAGGAAAAGGGCGAGATTTGCCCCAAAATGAGCTCCCTGAACAACGGACTCTGTTCATTGTCTGGATCACAGGGCTGGAGCGCGGATCTGGCAGCACCAGGGACCCCCAGCCCGGACAGGGACAGGGATGGGACAGGGACGGGACAGGGACAGGGACAGCGACAGGGACAGGGACAGGGACAGAGATGGGGATAGGGACCCCAGAGCTTCTGGTTTGAAAAGCAGAAGAGAAAACTTGGAGATTTCAGAGGAGAGGAGTGAGAGGGGAGGGTGGGAATGAAAACCAGGGAAAGCTCCTGGAGAAAGCTGAGAGCGCAAGAGAAGAGAGCCTGATTCAGTGAAATCCCAAATCCAGGGGTTTGGGCACTTGGGACCAGCCCTGGATTCAGTGAAATCCCAAATCCAGGGGTTTGGGGCAGTTGGGACCAGCCCTGGATTGGTAAAATCCCCGAATTTGGGGTTTGGGGCAGTTGGGACCAGCCCTGGAATAAATGAAATCCCAAATCCAGGGATTTGAGGCATTTCGGACCAGCCCTGGGTTCAGTGAAATCCCAAATCCAGGGGTTTGGGACATTTGGGACCAGTTCTAAGTTCAGTTAAATCCCCGATCCGGGGGTTTGGGGCAGTTGGGACCAGTTCTAGGTTCAGTTAAATCCCCAGTCCAGGGGTTCGGGGCATTTAGGACCAGCCCTGGGTTCAGTGAATTCCCTGAACTGAGTTTGGGGCATTTGGGACCAGCCTTGAATTCAGTGAAATCCCAAATCCAGGGGTTTTGGGACATTTGGGACCATCTCTGCTCCCTCTTGTCCCCATCAGGGTCTTGGGGTTGCTCCTCCTGAACAAAACAAATTCCAGACAGTCCAGATCAGTGGAAAAACCAAACACAAAGCAGGTGTTTGCTAATTAAAACTGAGATTTTAATGAATGACCTGTGTGGTTTTGGTGAATAAATACCACTCTCAGCATCTGCTCTGTAATTAGGTTCAATTCTTCTTTTTTTTTTTTTTTCCCCTCAGTCTCGTAAATACCGCAGAATGCCAGGTTGAACTAAAGCCTGCTCATTTTCGCTCTTTAACGGGGAAAAAGCAGATGTTTCCTGCCCAGGTAACTCCAAGCTGGTGCTGAGCCACGTGGCTGAGCCCCAAAACGGCCCAGAGCGGCAGGAGAGGCTGCAGGGTTTGATAAAAATGGGAATTTCTGTGCCTGTATCACAGCAGAGGCTGCAGGGTTTGAAAATGATTTCTGTGCCTTTGTGTCAGGAGGAGAGGCTGCAGGGTTTGTAAAAATGGGAATTTCTGTGCCTTTGTGTCAGGAGGAGAGGCTGCAGGGTTTGTAAAAATGGGAATTTCTGTGCCTGTATCACCGGAGGAGAGGCTGCAGGGTTTGTAAAAATGGGAATTTCTGTGCCTGTATAACAGCAAAGGCTCAGGGTTTATAAAAATGGAATTTCTGTGACCTCTGGGTCAGGAGAGGTGCAGGGTTTTAAAGGGATTGTGCTGTCAGAGAAGGTGAGGGTTTAAAACGGGAGTTTGTGTGTCTGTATCACAGCAGAGGTTGCAGGGTTTGAAAAAGGAATTTCTGTATCTGTCAGGCAGGAGAGGCTGCAGGGTTTATAAAAACAGGAATTTCTGTGCCTCTGGGTCAGGAGAGGTTTCAGGGTTTATAAACTCGGATTTCTGTGCCTGCACCTCGCCAGCCGGAGAGGAGAGCCCTTGACATTGAGCAGCACAGGCTCTGCTCTCCCCAGAAAAGGGAATTTCGCTCCTCCTGCCCCTCGGGGCTCCCTCCGGGCTCTCTCCTGTCCCCTCGCTGGGAAATGCTCCCAACGAACCCTCTGAAAGGGCTGCAAACAGCGATTAACGCCCCCCTGTGCCCTCTTTCCCTGCGATTTCCCAGTTAGAGCAGGGTCACTGGGATAATTCAGAAAAAAACAAAAAGGAACTGGGGCCACTCCAGGTAACCCGGGCCAGGTCCTGGCAGGTTGTAGGGAGCACAGGGAGAAATGGGTGAGAAGGGAAAGATCCTGGAAATCAGATCATTGCTAGGACCTTGCCCAGAAGGGAAAACGCTGAGTCCTGGAAATCAGATCATGCTCCTTGAGAAGGGAAAGTCCTATATCAGATCTGCTCCTTGAGAAGGAGTCCTGGAAATCAAATCTGTCCTTGAGAAGGGAAAGATCCTGGAAATCAAATCCTGCTCCTTGAGAAGGGAAGGATCCTGAAAATCAAATCCTGTTCCTTGAGAAGGGGAGGATCCCAGAAATCAAATCCTGCTCCTCTCTGCCCCTTGAGAAGGTTGGATCCTATAAATCACTTGAGAAGGAATGGATCCTGGAAATCAACAGTCCTGAATTCTCTTTGAGAGAGAAGGATCCTGGAAATCAGATCCTGTCTCCTTGAGAAGGGATGGATATGGGAAATCAGCTCCCGCTCCTCTCTGCCCCTCAGCAGCCTCTCCTCGCTCTCTGTGGGATCTCCCCGACCTCCCCACCCACCGACCCCGAGCCCTCCCTGCTTTATTCATCATCTCCCAGTCACTGCTTTTATATTTAAAAAACACAAAGCTTTCAGGGAAGGAGGTAAAAACAGCCTGGAAAGGAGGTTCTGGGGGTTTATTTCACAATTGACCCTTTTTGCAGCACGCTCAGCCTTACATTCAATTACATTGCTAGGCAACAGCTCCTGTCAGCCCTAAGTGGATCCCGGGATTAATCCACGATCCCCCAAGATACACATTTATTCACCTTCCCGCTGCTGTAATAGGATTGTGCTGGGCCCGGCTTAATCCCGAGCATGAGGCTGACACTGAATTAAAGCTGCTTAAACTGGCTCAGAAAGAGGAGCTGAGGTCCCGGGGGAGGGGGAGGTGACGGAGTGACACCCAGGAGTGACAGAACCGGCGATTAGAAATACCGGCGGAGGGAAAAACACCCTTAAATCGGGGAAAAAAAACCCAAAAACGGTTCAGAGTGTGAATTTGGTGGGCATTACACACACACCCTGCTGGGCTCTGCGCAGCCGATCCTGCCCTGGCTGTGATTCCTGTATTTTCCTGTGATTCCTGCTCTGAGCTGAGCTCCAGGAGCTTTCCTGGGCTGCGATTCCTGCCTTTTTCTGTGATTCCAGAGCTTTTCTGTGGTTCCTGCTCGGGGCTGAGTGTCGGGATATTCCCTGGGCTGTGATTCCTGCTCAGAGCTGAGCTCCAGGAGCTTTTCCCTGGCTGTGATTCCCGTGTTTTCCCGTGATTCTTGCCTTTTTTTGTGATCCTGAGCTTTCCTGTGATTCCTGCTCAGAGCTGAATTCCTGGAGCTTTCCCTGGCTGTGATTACTGCTCGGGGCTCAGTGTCAGAAGCTTTCCTGGGCTGTGATTCTGCTCTGAGCTGATTTCCAGGATCTTTCCCTGGCTGTCATTTCTGAATTTTCCCGTGATTCCTGTGTTTCCCTGTGATTCCTCTCTTTTCCCTGTGATTCCTTGAAAAAAAGGATACAAAAATCCCTGTAAGTCTGGATTTCCTACAAACCAAACACAATCCTGGAAAGGTAAAATCCCACTTCATTTCTAAAGGAGCACTCAAAATTTGGGGGAAATGTGACAAATTTAGGGCACTCCGGGGACACGGTCAGCAGGGATGGATGGGATTTGGAGGGATTGTTCTGGGAGGGTGGGGAGGAGCTGGGATGGAATTCCCATAGAACTTTAGGATGAACTCCCAGAATTC